>OX463860.1:1623832-1970850 GCA_949825065.1 Odontocerum albicorne | reverse complement strand
TTTTAAATATATTGTAATTTGTTTTTTATCAAACACTGTTTATTCCACTTTTAATAATGGTATAACCCTACCGGGTGCATGGCTTTCACCTCATCATCAGGAGAGCACAAACAATACTAAATTATGTCCAACTGCTACCGACATACACGTTTCTAATAGTAAACATTTGGGTTGGGAACTGTGGGTGGAGGGAGTCAGGAGACAACCTCGGCGAGATTCTTGAATATATGCGTTTGCCAGATGTCCACCCTAATGCATTGACTTAGAAATTCCTAGGGCCTCTATTGCCTCCCTCCCTCAACCCACAGTTTCCAACCCGAATGTTTGCCATTAGAAGCGTGTAGTGTTATACCGTTATAAAAAGTGGAATAAACAATGTTTGAAAAAAAAATTACAATGTCTTGAACCTCTACAGTAGTAACGTTTTAACTATAAATAATAATCAATACTGTTTTTTTACTATTGTTAGTTTATATGTCTTATAATTTTATCAAAAACTGACAGCTGTCAAATACAAGAATGTTTGAAAATAAAAAGTTCTATGTATTGACATTTTTCATTATAACGACAACATCTATTGTTATACGACCAATTTAACATAGTTTGTTAGTGTCGAAGAGTCAAGTCTGGACAAAAATCTCTTTTTTGTCCTATTAAAATTTTGCTTTGATCTTTACACCTTCTATCGGGATATTAATGCTTCCTTGAACCAGTCCTTTTGAAGAAGGAATCAACGATATACACATTTATTTGCAATGGTATATAGTTTGAATTATTCAATGCTTTTCACGGAAGATTGTAGTATAAATTGTTTCATAAACCAGTTTCGTTGATAAAATTATTATACTTCAGAATATAAGTCGTGCGGCGTTTAAAACGTCATGTCACAAATTGATAGGGTAAATTCGTTTTTTTTTTTACAAATCGAATAGTTCTTTTATAAATCGAACAATTGTTTTTCTCTAAACTGACGTTTTAATCCCTAATTTTCATTATACTGGCTTTCTAATGTATTGTATGATTTGTTCCTTCCGTAGTTGCAGTCCTAAGACTGGTTTGCAGCAATTTGAACTCTTCTCCTCCATTCCCCCTGTCCTGTGCGGCTCTTTTTAAGTCTGTATATGTTGAGCAGCGCACGTCCACCAACAGGTCCTCCAGGTACTCTCGGCGTGGGCGTCCCCTAGAGTTTGTCCCCTCGGTCATACCCTCATTATACTGACTTTCTAATGTATTGTATGATTTGTATCTATCTTTAAATAGGCCAAGATCCACAATGAATTAATACTTATTACGAACATTTCATTTTAGGTATAAAAATAATCGAAAATCCAACTATCGAATACCCCATCCCTAGCCAATGCGAACTAACGTAGTGACTTTTGACAAACGTCACAAAATATTATTTGATTTTAACAAACTGCCACATTTTTGCTAATTTGTAACAAGATGTATTAATTTGTCATTATTGTTAGTTTTATGTAATGTATTTACCTAAATAACTTGCTATTTATTAGAATCGAGGCTTATATTAAAGTTGATAAAATAATTTAAATTACTGAACGTCTTTACAAGGTTGTATTGGGGCAAATTTGTGAACTGTCACACGACTCATCCTACATTTTCTGAACTATAAAAGCTGATTTATAAATTATATTGCAACTGCATAAAGATGTAATATCTTACTGAGTAAACATTATTTAATTTGAAATTAAAATATTAATTTAATTTTAAACATTAGATTAACGGATGATGCGGTAACATGTTAACGGCCTCCGTTGCTTTATTGGCAAGACGTAACATAAATTTTCCGCATAGTTGTAGAGTTAAGAAAGCTTTTCTGTCTCGTTTTCATAACTTTAATTTAATGTTCATTCTTTTATGAACCGGTTATACATGATCCGCCCGATGGGCTTATTGCTATACTGCATTTTTCTACCAACAAACCAGACAGTTTATCTTGAACACATTAAGGCCTCGGCCACACACGTAGGAGTCTCGCTTGGTGCTTAGAGCTACGCTGCAAGCTAGGTGACATATCCTAACGAACCAACGCACAGCATACTATTGTAATGGCCTCACTGTACGCCACGCTACGTGACGTTTAGTCACGTAGTGAGTCTCCTAGCGAACAGACGTTTTGGTTAATTTTATTGTGTCACCAAGTGATTTTACAATATGGAGGAAGTTTTAATAGCAGCTGTGTGTAAAAGATAGTCTTTGTGGAATCAATCGAGCAAATGTACTTATATTTACTAGTACTTATAATTATTTGTACTTATATTTATTTGTGCTTATATTTATTTGTACTTATATTTATTTGTACTTATATTTATTTGTACTTATATTTATTTGTACTTTTATTTATTTATGTACTTGTACTTGACATTTATTTTTAATCTTGAAAATTTTCATTATTATTATTTAATGTTTCCTAGAATCTGCCATGCCTAAATAATTAGTATGTTAAATAAACTTACTTTCGTCAACTACAAAACTTTTCATATTATTTCCACAATTCTTGGTCGAGTTGTGGAAACTCTCCACTCCATACTTCTAGATAAATAAACATTATGCACCCAACAAGTTCGAATTTGAGATGTTCGAAACTTTAAACTTAAATTCTCTGAGAGAAGTATGTTAGCTTTCTGGTTAGTTTTGATCGTTGGTTGACTCAACCGCTCCCAAATGTCAAATGAATTTGGTCGAAGGACTTTGGTGTGGCCAAGCATGAAGTCACCTAGTCTATTAGTCACGTACCATCTAGCGATGCACTTTGGTGTGGCGTCGGCCTAAATAATTTAAAGCAATGGGAGTTTACAAAAAAAAACTTTCAAATTCAAGAAAAAAAATCAAACAAGTAGTGAATCTACAGACATTAATGAATTTTTTTATTAAAAATTACATTTCAAAAACAATCGGGCCTACTTATTGCCGGGTGGCAATCTCCATCATTACATGGCCGCAAGAAATACTTAAATGATTATTCATATGTATGAAATTACCAAATAAAAGTAAAAAGCATACATAAACCCCATCGTTTCTTTTCATTCGTTCCAGACAATTTTTATTCTAGTCCAGCCAATTTTCATTCTAATCCAGCCAATTTTTATTATAATCCAGCCAATTTTCATTCTAATTCAACCAATTTTTATTCTAATCCAGCCAATTTTCATTCTAATCCAGCCAATTTTTATTATAATCCAGCCAATTTTCATTCTAATTCAACCAATTTTTATTCTAATCCAGCCAATTTTTATTCTAATCCAGCCAATTTTTATTATAATCCAGCCAATTTTCATTCTAATTCAACCAATTTTTATTCTAATCCAGCCAATTTTATTTTAATCCAGTCAATTTTTATTATAATCCAGCCAATTTTTATTCTAATTCAACCAATTTTTATTCTAATCCAGCCAATTTTTATTATAATCCAGCCAATTTTCATTCTAATTCAACCAATTTTTATTCTAATCCAGCCAATTTTATTTTAATCCAGTCAATTTTTATTATAATCCAGCCAATTTTTATTCTAATTCAACCAATTTTTATTCTAATCCAGCCAATTTTCATTCTAATTCAACCAATTTTTATTCTAATTCAACCAATTTTTATTCTAATCCACCCAATATTTATTATAATCCAGCCAATTTTTATTCTAATCCAGCCAATTTTTATTCAAATCCATCCAATTTGTATTTACTTCACACATACACTACACTACACCTAAATCCCAATGTGTTACTATCACATATACGAAGATCTACAAAGCTTTTTGTTAGCTCATATTCCAACGGTATTTTTTCTGCGGTTTTCTTACCAAATGTTTTTCTGAATATATACAGACGCAAAAAAATAACTAATCTAATAGCCACAGCTCCTAACTTAATTTACTTACACTCAACTTTTACATATTTAATATGTTATATTTTTTAACTCTAATAGTCAATTATAATGGGTTCGCGTCCCGAGTCACAGCGCCCTTGAATAAATTGTCCTTTTATTAATATTTGTATTAATATATATTTGGATATATAAGTCTTGTCATGCGAGCTAACTATCGAACTACCTCGAATATAAAACTATCACGATTCGAACCCAAGATCTCAAATTGCTCAGCAAGCACGTTGACATTTTTTTAAAGAAACGATAAAAAATAGGAGACATAATTATTATATATTCATATCTTATTAAGTATCAAATCACAATGTTTGCCATTGCTCGCTTTCTTCCATCTTAATGTATACTTAATATTAGATAATAATATTTTGATTTCAGTATGTGTAAAACATTACTCGTAACGCTTTAGTGGTTCTACATCCTCAAAGGAGGTAAATACCGATTTGAAGGCAGAAATACTATTTACTCTATGCTTGTCTCTGTTTACTTTGCATTATTCTTAGTTCCTGAGAAACTGTGAGATTCGAAACGATAGATCATGAACCACCCTTGATTCCTGAAAATATCACATGTTGAATATCTTACGTCGCTACTTTCAAACAATTTACACATAAAAACACGTAATATCTGTTACAGGTGGTTTAAAATCAACCATTTTTTTTCTTAGACCATTAAAGAAAATATGTACTATTTATAAAGCCGTTTTAAAGAGCAGACTCTCCTCGAGGTCGTTCTAACTCAGGTATTAAAAACCTTCTTATAGACAGATTAAATATGATTATATATAAATTGAGTATAAGAATAGTAAAGTGATGGCTGCGTCCATTAGATTAGATATTCCACGCATCTGCATATGTTTAGAAAAAACACGTTTGATAGCAAAACTGTAGAAAAATTAAAACGTGAAGACGAACTGAGATGCATGGCCGCGTGGTAACGCACTGGACTTCCGTGCGGAAGGTCGTCTGTTCGAACCCCGCGCTGTGCTACTCACCTCGAACGACACAGGAACTTTTTCCGTCTTGTGTTCGAGGATATAAGGATACCTATGACTTCAGTCATATCTATTCTGTTAAAAAAATCTACTAAAAAATCTTTTTAAATTTTCCGATATGTAATCCGATATGTAATAACACATTCTGCTTTAGGTAATGTAGTGTACGTTGTAGTGTTCATATATAATCATATTTTTATAAGACCTCCCAAAAATATATATTGCCAGTGCTTCCTAAAGCTGTGTACGCGACTCATATATCTAACACTTTAAGGTAGACTATTCCATGCCACAGACCAGCAACGGGTCTACCACAAAACTCCGCCATTTTGAATCGATACGGAACAAACAATTTGTTTAACCCTTCCTGTCCTGTGATGTGTAACTAGTACACATTGCTTCTAAAACCTTTAATATCTCTATAAATATAATAAATACTGGGTTCAGATTTTAGGTATTCCTCCATAATACATTTACGCATTGAATGAAAAAAATAATATTAATAATAATTAGCACTAATCGGCCACATCCGAGATATTTTGTGAAAATCGGGAATAAATTCACCAATACAATCAAACGTGTGCCAGTGTGTGACGTAGGTATATTCATTCTAAAAACCGCCGTGGGAGAGAAAGACTTCTCTATTGACTTCTCACTCTAGTTCTACTTCGGTATGTGGGAACGCATGCAATAGAATCTCAGTTCGGTCGCTTCTCTCGCTTCAGTAGCTCGCTTTAGGCTTTCGTTTGAGGTGGTCGTTTCGTCCGTTTTGTGAACGTCGGCCGATGTTTTTTTTTTTCATGTTTTCAGCAATTAAATTTCAATTATTATCACTTTTGACTTCAAATTTAATTCATTTAAGTGATTGGCTATGAATATTCTTATTTATCCAAATTTTAATCGCTCATTTTTGTATGTGCATTGATGTGTATTGAATACACAGCACCGGAACGCGTGGGTTTTTAGGCACAGGAAGGGAAAGGTTAATGAAGACACAATCAACCTAAAACTGTTACTCCCCTCCGAAGTAACATCTTTCAGATATACTCGTAGATTCCAACGATACAACGGAGACATCGCGCAAACACGTTCGAATTTAGATTGGAGTCTAATATATGCGTCATGCGCTTCCTAAAATTGTACGCGCCATCCATATATCTAACACATTAGAGGCAAATTGTTTCACACCACGGGACCAGCAATAGCAAAAGCACCGTCATACTACCCCGCTCTGAATGGATTCGGAATATCCAATTTATTTGATGAAAATGAAATTGACCTCAAAGTTTTCAGTCATTCCATTAAGGGACTTGAATACAAAGAGACAAAGTTTGAAAGCAATCCGTTCGCGATACTTACCGAGCTCGTCCTCCTAATGGTGGGGGTGTATCATGGCTGGGAGAGTGCTGTAGGATAAACCAAGACCTTTGGGTAGTTTGTGTCTTGAATATAATTTTTTTACTTTGCCTTAGCATGCGTGTGCGATTCCGGTATATTTATTTCCATGGTAATTTTTTTTATTAAACCTATTATTGTATTGATTTTACTGACTGGTTATTTAGTATCATTTTACATATAAAAAGGAGTGTGCTGAAAAACATCTGACCTCGCCCTCTATTGGTAGGGTTGAACCTCGACTGGAAGGACGTTATTAAATGAGCCCAAATATTTTGATAGCATCTCTTTTAAATGTATTTTTTTTTCAATCACCTTGAAATAGAAATGCAACTTTAGGATATATGTAAATGTTCATACTGTGTTGCTTTCAATACACTTATATTTATTTATTTATATCGGCTTAGCAGTTGCATTATAGATTCGTGTCAAGAAATTACATGATATATTCGTGTCTAGAAATTACCTAATAGATTCATGTCTAGAAATTACATGATACATTCGTGTCTAGAAATTTGAAAATAAGGCAGAATAGAATATTAGAATTATAATAATTTTCATAAATTCATTAAAGTATTACTTATATAAGGAACTTCCCTCTTCGACAGAATCATTTGATATTTTTACTTAAGTCTTCATTCACTCCATAACTCCGGGTGATATCTCTCCTTCCAGGACATTGTTCCTTACATTAAAATTTATTTTATTTGCCACTTATTTCAGCCTGCTGCCGGGAAGGGAAACATTATCAACGATTTAGAATATACTCCCGCCTGAAAGGGACAAAAATCTTTACTAAAAATCTAAAGTTGGTCACATCGCAGCAACACTCACTTGGTTTTTATATATTTTGGTATAAAACATAATATTGAAATATTAATTTGTATTGTGGTTTAATATTTCAAAAGAAGTAAATCAAGGATGCATAATGTCACCCTGGTTGTTTAGTACTTACCATATAAAGGTTCATGTATAAAGGAACTAAGAGGTCAATAGGAATATAAATGTCAAATGGGAATGTGAGCAACAGTGATAGTGGAGAATAAGGATGAATTACTGAGTTTGATAAGTAAATCGTATGAGAGATACGAAGAAAAAGATCTGAGAATTAATGTTGCGTAATTCCAACTAATGGTGATAGAAAAGTGTGAATGGAAAAGTAAATGTGATATATGGGTGAAAAATTAAAGATTGGAGTAAGTTGAGGAATTCCACTGTTTAAAGATATCGAAGAGTTATGAAGGATATCAAACGACGTGTAGCGATAAGAAACAAATTCAATGGGGCATTTAACATAATATGTACTTGAAGGTGATAGCCGCCAGTGTAAGCAGAGAGTACAGAGCGCCCATCTATATCCTCTTCTACGTCAATACCCCTCTTCTTATAAATTCTAAGACTTCTCAGATTTCTACGTTTCCTTCTTTCAGAATGTTAGTCACTTGATCTAACTCTACTTTACTTTGTCTTCCTGTCACACACCTTTTACTAACATTTGCACTATGTATCCGTTGCGTTACTCACAAAAGGCCGCAGCTATTTCCGGATGTTTAAAGAACACTGTCTGGAAAAATAATTATATGAACATTCAAAGCAAGGTGAGGATATACAAGACCTGTGTCCGCCCCATAATGACATACAGCATAGAGTCCAGAGCCAACATTGTGAGAACCAAAAATCTTCTTCGAACCAGCGAAATGAAGGTACTTAGGAGTATCGCTGGCAAAACCCTCCGTGATAGAGTACGAAACACAGAAATCCGAAGGATGTGCGAAGTTGAAAATCTTGTCAGATGGGGACGATAGAGAAGAAGGTTCTGGAACGAACATTTATCCAGAATCAACCAAGGAAGGAACCAAGAGCCGTAAAAATGTCCAGGGACAGTATCCTCCAAGCAAGACGACCTCCCAAAAGATGGAAAGTCAGCTGGCAGTCGACGTCACAAGAACGAAACGATGATGCAGGACCATAACAGGCCAACAGGCCTAAAAGAAGAGGAAGAAGAAGAAGATCCGTTGCGTTAGTCTTTCTTTATTCATTCCAAATGTCTTATATTTCTACTAACATTTATCAATTGATTGTATTTCTAAAATTTCTTGAAAATACATACAGTTAAGAACACTAAAATTCACAAGTGGTCGAAGACGGAGAACTCTCGTAACATCAGTTATTGGAAAACTTTTCACATACAAAACGGCTATGAAACTCCACTGGCTTAATAGAAACCATTGTAAGATGATGCGGCTTTTAAATAGTGTAACCATTCAAACTGTTTGTGTTTTCAATCGATGTTTAAGCTTTTAACGTGAATCGAGCAGTACGAGTACCTAGCAGAAGTTTTGAAAACTGTTGTAATTAAACTTTTGAACTTAACATCTTCTGAACGAAGGAAATTATAATTATTGTAATAAAGGACAGTTTATGTAACCCCTTTTAAAGAACACACTTTCCTCGAGAGCGCTCTAGATCAGCATTCTTACCCACTTTTACCGACAGGTTAAAAACAATATCTTCTTCTTCTTCTTTTAGGCCTGTTGATCTGTTATGGTCCTGCATCATCGTTTCCCTCTTGTGACGTCGACTGTCAGCTAGCTGTCTTTCCATCTTTTGGGAGGTCATCCTGGAGGTCTGCTTGCTTGGAGGATACTGTCCCTGGCCATTCTTACGGCTCTTGGTTCCGCCATTCTAGATACATGTTCGTTCCAGAACCTTATTCTCTGTCGTCCCCATCTAACAATATCTTCAACTTCGCACATCATTCGGATTTCTGTGTTTCGTACTCTATCACGAAGGACGACCTCCGTGGCCTAGTGGTAAGACACTTGTCTGCCGATCCGGAGGTTGCGGGTTCGATCCCCGCTAGAACCCACATTTTTTTTAATAGGAGTCCAGACTGGTTAACACTTAGGGCCTATAAAAACATATTTCTGGTTGGTTGGAATAGATTGCCAATATAAAAAACAACATAAAAAACAAATTATTATAAGTTGAGTGTAAGAACAAAAAGGTGGTTTGGCTATAAAACAATTTTCTTGTTATTAGAAAGAGCAAACCAAAAAACAAAACCTGTTGAGAAGTATTGTTTGAGAAAAGTCACCTGTTCACGACCAAGCTCGGATAACGACTCGACTCGGCTTTATGAGGTTTGTTTGCAGTGGACATGGGAGGACATCTGAGTCTAGAATTGGATTCCACAGTCACAGTCAGGAATGTGTCGAAGATATCGCGTCCATCATCTCTCGTCGTGGACTTTAAGAGGCTTTATTTACGAATAATGTCAACATCATCCAACGTCATTGCATTGCCATTCCAACGTCAATTCAATTAGAACGTGTAACTGTGCCATGAAGTTTTTCTTCCTTTCTTCCTTTCTCATATTTGAGTGAGTTAGTCGTTGCACACCAGCAAACTCACCGGCCACACCGCTGTACTGGATCCAATGGCATACCAAAATGAGAAGATCGGAGTTTACCGGCATGTTTAACGTTTTTTTTTCTTGTTGAAATAAAAAACACGATCAAAGTCATTGATATCATATGATATGGGTATGGACCCCAGCATACTAGGCGGAAAAAATGCCTGTGTCATTTGAGAGGATTTGAGTAGCATAGCGCGGGGTTCGAACCAGCGACGTTCCGCACGAATGTCTAATGCGTTACCTTGCGGGTATGCATCTCTCTCGACCATACTTGAAAAACGTATTCTCAACATGAATCAAATTGAAGCTTTGTCATATTATTTTTAAAGATGGAAACAGTTGGATTCTTGAAACACAACTCAGGATAACACTGAGAAGACTGACTGAGGAGAGACTGGGTTAGCCTTGAATAGAAGTATTGATGATGGTTGAAAGCAGAAGATAGTGTAAGAGGGTGGTCCCAGTGTTGAAGCTCCGACTTGTTCAGAGTGTGGGTAAATAAGAGGAATAAAACAAATATGATATTTACCAACGTCCATAGATAATAATCAAAACGCCACTGCAAAACCCAATTACTGGTTTATAAAGCGCCAGGTATATAGTCCATCTTCACATTTTTTATATATATATTATATATACTAGGTTAGTCAAAAAGTTTTGAAAGCGGAAATGAAAATACATTTTTTTTGGGGGGAAATCACTTTTATTGCTCAGTATAGTCTCCCATAAGATCAATACACTCGGTCCAACGATCTTCCAACTTTGTTGTCCCATCACGGAAGTGACTTTCTGGAAGGCCTGCAAAATACTCCTCTACGACGGCTATAACCTCTTCGTTTGATGAGAAATGCTTTCCACGAAGGAATTTTTTGAGGTGTGAGAATAGCCAGAAGTCAGACATAACTAAATCTGGCGAATAGGGTGGATGCTGCAACAATTCGTACCCCAATTCACTGATTTTCGCGATGGTTTTTTGAGCTGTGTGAGCAGGTGCATTGTCTTGATGAAAAATTATTTTTTTCTTCTGCAAACCGGGTCTTTTTTCACAATTTTTTTCATCCAACTGGTCCAAAAGGTCACAATAATAATCAAATATGATTGTCTTACCAGTTTGGAGATAATCTATCAATAAAATTCCTTTTGCATCCCAAAAAACTGACGCTAACACCTTCTTGGCCGATTTCTGGACACGAACTCGCTCCGGAGCCAAAGTGCCTGGTTCACACCATTTCTTAGCCTCTTGTTTTGATTCAGGATCATGGTGGTAGACCCAAGTCTCATCCATAGTGATGAATCGACGCAGAAAATCTTTTTTATCCTTTCGAAATTGCTCCAAATGTTGCTCAGAAAGTCGCATTCGAACGTGTTTTTGTTGCATTGTTAGCAAATGCGGCACCCATTGTGCACACAGTTTTTTGAAACCCAAAACTTTAGCCAAAATATGCCATGTTGTTTCATGTGAGATGCCTATGGTGTCAGCTATCACATTCACAGTCGATCGATGATCTTCCAAAACCATATCCTGTATTTTCGCTATGATTTCTGGTGTTGATGTACTTTTTGGACGTCCTGAGCGTGGATCGTCTTCAACGCTTGTACGGCCACGCTTAAACTCCAAAACCCATCGGTGAACGGTTGGAAATGAAGGAGAAGACTCCTTTAATACTTTCACCATCTTTGCATGGATGTCAGTAGCCGATAAACCTTCCAAAACAAAGAATTTAATCACTGCACGATATTCGGATTTTTCCATTGTTAAAAAATACACTGACACGTCAACTTCAAATGGCTTGTAAACAAAGAATGAATTGACAGATCGAAATAAAATTTTGAGTACGTTCTTATGAAAGATGAAATATTAAAATGGCGTAGAAATTTTGGTTTTTCTACTGCTCCATAGAGGTCGCTTTCAAAACTTTTTGACTAACCTATTAGTTAAGGCATTAACTTTGTAGAGGTTTAAAGACATTGTAATTTGTTTTATGAAACACTGTTTATTCCACTTTTTGTCGCCTTTTTTGCCGTACTGGCATTTAATATATTATTTATAGTCAATGCATTAACATTGCAGAGGTTAAAAGACATTGTTATTTGTTTTATCAAACACTGTTTATGCCACTTTTCTAAAAAAAAGTGGAATAAACAGTGTTTGATAAAACAAATTACAATTATTTTGAGAATATCTATATTTCCCTAATATTTTAAGCCAACGTTAGAAAGAAGTTACGTATAAATTTAAGTTATGTATTTGTTTGTTAGTATATTTTATACATATTCATACCAAAACGCATTCTCCCTGTCAGGTAGACAGAGATGATACAGCACTAGATTTTCCTATTTTGACACACATTTTTCGCCTCTTCTACATTCATGCACCATCTCATGCAGCTCATGCGATTTTTCTAACTTTTTACATTTCCATCTTTCAGAATTTCATACACTTGATCTAACCATACTTTCAAAAAGGTCTCAGGCCTTCTTCTATCACACCTTCGACACACGTTTGCACAGTATGTTTTTATTAGTATTTTTTTAATTTGTTCTTCGTTCCTCCCTTCCGTAACAAAGCTTGTTTCCTGATTTTCCATTATCTTTTTTTTTCAATCTCCCTTTCTCTCAGCTTACCACCAATGACCTTGTTTAATTTGTGCATTTTTTCAATCTTTGTTCATCATTTTCTTTTTTATTATATTGATATTGCATTTTTTTAACTCGACATCAATATTGTAAATCCTTCACTTTTACTCAAATCTTTGTAAAACAATTGTATGATTCGTTGGAAGAGAATCCCTTGGTAGTAAACCCACTTTTTTATCGTACAATAAATGTATCTACATGTTTTTTATCGTACAATAAATGTATCTACATGTTTTATATCGTACAATAAATGTATCTACATGTTTTTTATCGTACAATAAATGTATCTACATGTTTTTTATCGTACAATAAATGTATCTACATGTTTTTTATCGTACAATAAATGTATCTACATGTTTTTATCGTACAATAAATGTATCTACATGTTTTTTATCGTACAATAAATGTGTCTACATGTTTTTTATCGTACAATAAATGTATCTACATGTTTTTAATCGTACAATAAATGTATCTACATGTTTTTTATCGTACAATAAATGTATCTACATGTTTTATATCGTACAATAAATGTATCTACATGTTTTTTATCGTACAACAAATGTATCTACATGTTTTTTATCGTACAATAAATGTATCTACATGTTTTTTTATCGTACAATAAATGTATCTACATGTTTTTTATCGTACAATAAATGTATCTACATGTTTTTTATCGTATAATAAATGTATCTACATGTTTTATATCGTACAATAAATGTATCTACATGTTTTATATCGTACAATAAATGTATCTACATGTTTTTAATCGTACAATAAATGTATCTACATGTTTTTTATCGTACAATAAATGTATCTACATGTTTTATATCGTACAATAAATGTATCTACATGTTTTTTATCGTACAATAAATGTATCTACATGTTTTTTATCGTACAATAAATGTATCTACATGTTTTTTATCGTACAATAAATGTATACACATGTTTTTATCGTACAATAAATGTATCTACATGTTTTTTATCGTACAATAAATGTATCTTCATGTTTTTTATCGTACAATAAATGTATCTACATGTTTTTAATCGTACAATAAATGTATCTACATGTTTTTTATCGTACAATAAATGTATCTACATGTTTTATATCGTACAATAAATGTATCTCCATAATTTATATCGTACAATAAATGTATCTACATGTTTTTAATCGTACAATAAATGTATCTACATGTTTTTTATCGTACAATAAATGTATCTACATGTTTTATATCGTACAATAAATGTATCTACATGTTTTATATCGTACAATAAATGTATCTACATGTTTTATATCGTACAATAAATTTATCTGCATGTTTTTTATCGTACAATAAATGTATCTACATGTTTTTTATCGTACAATAAATGTATCTACATGTTTATTATCGTACAATAAATGTTTCTACATGTTTTATATCTTAAGCATAGATTCAAATATTGTTGCAGTTAAAAAAATTAAGTTTTTGGATGTATTATTTATAGTTACGCCATTAACATTGTGGAGGTTTCAAGATTTTGTAATTTGTTTTATCAAACACTGTTTATTCCACTTTTTGTAACGGTATAACCCTACCGGTTTCAAGGCTTTCATCTCATCATCAGGGAGGCACAACCAAGACTGGTTTGAAATTTCTAAGGCCTCTGATTTAGAAATTTCTAAGGCCTCTATTGCTTCCACCCACAGTGGAGGGAGCCACACAGTCCCCAGCCCGAATGTTTACCGTTAGAAGCGTGTATGTCAGTACTAATTCGAACATAATTCAGACTTGTTTATGCTCCCCTGATGATGAGGTGAAAACCTTGAAACCGGTAAGGTTATACCGTTACAAAAAAGTTAAATAAACAGGGTTTAATAACAAATAAATTATAATGTAAATTACTTAACTTAAAATTAGCCAATACTTTTTTTTTATTGAATAAATTAACAAATCTCTATTCTCGTGCCCTGATTCACGCGTCAATTTAACCAGAAGTTTCAAAATATACCTTATGTTTTTTTTTTATCTTAACTCTCAAAAATACTTTACTTGTCAAGTATAGTTATTTCATACTTAAATAATTCCATTGAATTATTTTTCATATGAAATCTAAAGCAGATTTCATTTTTTTTTAATTTTTACGTACTATTTACAATACGTCATTTAAAATTTATTTCGTCTTAATGGAAAGGCAAATCGTTGAGTACAAGAACCTTACAATGCTGAAATGCCTCCATTTTGTGGTTACATAGAACCGCATCATTAGGCAAGGCCTGTAACGAAGTGGTCTCATTCCTTAATAACAAATTTAATATTCAAGCCAAAAAGCCTGAATATTCAAAATTCAATTTGATTCTTTGTTTACTAATGTAAAATTCATCTTGACTTTACTTTTTTGTGACATCCAATAAATTATTTTTCCGTGAAATGTAAAAAAAAACGAGTTAGACATTTCAAACATTTATTTTAAATTTCAGTCGTATTCAAGTTTTTTGATCATCATATTCCAAATTACGTTAAAAATAAAACCAATTTTATTTCGTTATGGATATTACATTTTTGAACAGGTATCATTGAACAATGTAAATATCCGATGTACTTACGTCTGTGTGTAACAATAGTGTAATAACTTCGGTTTGATAGTTATGATTTAAAAAATATCATAGTAAGAACATTTGTATAATATTCAAATATTATTTGACAGCTGTCATGTCTTGTTATAATTATAAGACGTGTAAAATATTATTTGACAGTTGTCATGTCTTGTTGTAATTATAAGACGTGTAAAATATTATTTGACAGTTGTCATGTCTTGTTATAATTATAAGACGTGTAAAATATTATTTGACAGTTGTCATGTCTTGTTGTAATTATAAGACGTGTAAAATAAGAATTGAAATTAATGTATTTATCAAAACAGATGACTTTAATGTTAAACAATAAAATATATTATATTTTTAATGTATGAGAATACTTGATTCTTCTATCTTTATAGTGTTAACAGCTAACTATTAAATTTGTATTTATATTACTGTCACTCAATACTGTAATTAAATTATGTATTTATCATATATAGTAATTGTAGTTGATATACATTTTTGTGTCAAATAGATATACACTACATTCTGAGTTTAAAATATTCAATTTATAGTTGTAGTTGATATAAATTTTTGTGTCAAAAAGGTATACACTATATTCTGAGTTTAACATATCCAATTTATAGTTGTGGTTGATTTAAATTTTGGTGTCAAAAAGATATACACTATATTCTGAGTTTAACATATCCAATTTATAGTTGTACTCGTAGTTGATATAAATTTTTGTGTCAAAAAGATATACGCTATGTTCTGAGTTTAACATATCCAATTTATTGTTGTAGTTGATATAAATTTTTGTGTCAAAAAGATATACACTATATTCTGAGTTTAACATATCCAATTTATAGTTGTGGTGGATTTAAATTTTTGTGTCAAAAAGATATACACTATATTCTGAGTTTAACATATCCAATTTATAGTTGTATTTGATATAAATTTTTGTTAAAAAGATATACACTATATTCTGAGTTTAACATATATTATATCCAATTTATAGTTGTAGTTGATATAAAATTTTGTGGTTAGTACTTGATATAAAGTTTTGTGAAATAGTAGTTGTAGTTGATATAAAGTGTTATGTCAAAAATATATACACTATATTCTGAGTTTAACATCACCAATTGCATTCCGATAATGGATTTAAAAATCATTTTGTTAAAAAAAAAATACCGTCAACTTCAAGTTTTTGGTTGTTACTGCAAGATTTTTTTTTAAATATTATGCTCATATTATGTTGAATCAAAATAATGAGATGGCTGCAAAAAGAGCTTCCGGTGGTAAAAGGAAGAAACGATCGCGTCAATCACAATGAGCAAGCGAGACTTGAGAAAAACAGCAACATGATGATAAAATGAAGTGACACAAAGAAAAGGACAGCGTCGATTGATAAAAAAGAGTGATATACTAGATTTCAATTCAGACGGAAATTGAGAATCCATATAAAAAATACCTTCATATGACTTCTTCTTCTAGTGTTATGTCAGGTCCCCCCAACGTTGACTATCACCTGAGAGTAGGCATTTTTGTCCCCGGCAGCCCGGAAAAGATTCCCAACGCTCCTTATACCAGTCCAATCACGTATATTGCGGAGTCAGGAGATTTGCCTCTTGCCAACACTTCTTCGACCCTCTATTTTACCTTGGATGATCAGGTGCAATAATTTGTACTTTGCTAAGTACATGACACAAATAGGACACCTTTCGGATTTTAATATTAGTTAGCAACTTCCAACCAACTTTGGCTTTTTGTAGAACCCTGACATATGACAGCCACATAAAACAAGTTTCTTAAATCGAAAAACCTTTCTTCAATTCATTAAATTGTATGGTATGGTCATATAATACGAGGCATATACAGAAAGTAAGTGTACTGAATTTTTGTAGGTTACAATTTTTTTTTATTTAAACAAAAAAAATACGTGGTTACCCTAGTACATATGTAAGCTATTTTTTGACATAGTCGCCATTCCTCTCAATGCAGGTGGTGAGGCGGGGTATCAACTTTTTGATGCCTTCCTCGAAGTAGTTTCCCGCCAACCCATCCGTCCACTTCTCCACCTCCTCCTTTACCTCCTCGTTGGTTGAAAACCGTTTTCCACCCATGTGCAGCTTCAGGGAGGTAAAGAGATAGTAATCTGAAGGTGTTAGGTCAGGGTAATGCGCGGGATGGTTCAGGACATCCCATTTAAACGAGGCGAGCAGTTCCTTCGTGGCGTTGGCCGTGTGTGGTCTTGCATTGTCGTGCAGCAGGAAGACTCCCTTTGTCAGCATGCCTCTCCTCTTGTTCTGAATCGCCATCCGCATTTTTTTTAGGGTCTCACAGTATCTTGCAGAGTTGATGGTCTCTCCTTGAGGCATATATTCAATTAAAATTATGCCTTGACAGTCCCAAAACACGGATGCCATGATTTTCTTGGCTGAAATTGTGGTTTTGAACTTTTTGACGGAGGGTGAAGAGGTGTGACGCCACTGTTGAGACTGCCTTTTGGTTTCAGGCGTGTAGTGTGCAACCCAAGTTTCATCTCCAGTAACGATGGAGCGGAGAAATTCATCTCCATGGAGTTTGCAGCGCCTCAAAGACTCTTGCCTTTTTACAAAATTTCGCACTTGGCGGGAGATTGGTTTGACATTTTTCACGAAACGTGTTATCGCGTCGACACTTCTCAACGTACTGACCTCAAACCGGTGTCGTTGCGGAGAGGAAGGGTCAGGCTACACAGAAGTGTAGCCAACATGTCAAAAATAAAATCCATCCGGTTGTGAGAGCCTCAGTACACGTACTTTCTGGATACGCCTAGTATATTCCTTCAAAACGAGGAAAAAACACATCGTCATGCTCCGATCGTCTCACTTCGGGTGTCATCGGATCCATTTCAGCGGACTGACCGTTGCTGGTGTACAGCGGCTCACTTAATGAAAAGAAACTTTACGATTCATCTTCGCTTTCCAATGGAATTGATGTTTGGATGGCAAGAAGATTCTCGACTACGAGGCTCAGCAACGAAAGAACCCTTCAGAATATTCAAATTCCCGATGCGCAGGAATTAAATTTAGGAACATCATGGAGTTGGCAAAAGGAAGTCTTGTTGGCTATAGATCATCCCGCATCAGAGGAATGGTGGTCTTTCTGGATAGTGCAGGACATAAATATTTTTAACTGGAAATCATCAAACTCGAAAGGTCCTGTCTAGACGCGACCAAGAAGAAGACACAGGTAATAGTAAATATATGTATTCGTAATATTTTCAGGATATTTTCAAGAGAGTTTTTATATTTTGAGTGAAAATGTAACATCTCTTCTGAAAAATATGTAAATAATGCGTTCATACTGCGGCGTTATGTTTTTTGTTTCCGAATATTTGAAATTAAAATTTTGTTTTCGTGTCTCTGTTCAGAACAAGAGATATTCTGTGTCGATCCAGATGCTGTCGGATTGTGGACTTGACAAAAGAATTGTATTTTGCAAAGACAAATTCAAAAATTTGTGTTTTTGTGTAAAAACTGTTTATCAGTCGTTTACGACGTTACAATTTTTTTTGTTTTATTTTGTATTATGTTAGTTATGAGCAACATTTTATTGTTTATAAGTTAAACTATCGTACAATTCAATGTATCTAATAAGCATTTGTTGTACACCCACACCTCGCTTGATAAAAGAGATACGTTTCCGAAATGTTGTACGTAAATCGAAATACCGTATCGTGAATTAATTTATTCTATAAAAACATAAATAATTACTAAATGTTCATGAAATAAATAACAATGAAATATCACTTAATACAGAGAAAACATATACTACCTTGATCAAAAAATTTTAGGACCGGTCACTGTGTGGCGCTGTCAGTCACCCGATTGGTTTTTTTTTATTTAGGTTACCACATTTATCGTCGACACTTCCTTCCAAATTTCAGTGTCATAGCTTGACATTTTAAAAGTTATGCTGTACTGAGTACATCTATCTTTGTGCGTATTTTCGATTTTTTACAAGTTTGAAAAGGGCATCAACTGTGCATCAACGAGTTTGCGTTAAATTTTGTGTGAAAAACGGATTTAACGGTCCGCAGACCTTGGAAATGTTGGAGAGATGTTTTTTGGTGGCACGAATGCTTCAAAAGTAGTCGTGAGTCGGTCGAGGATGACGAACGCAGTGGCAGTCGAAAACCGATGAAAACATCGATAAAATCAAAGAAATGTTGGCCGAAAGCCGCAAATTGACCATCAGAAAGCTGGCAGAGGACTTGAACATCGCTTATGGATCCGCTCAAGACATTTTGGTTAGTGATTGAGGCCTCAGACGTGTCGCTGCAAAACTGGTACCGAAAGACCTCAATTTCATGCAAAAAAAGACATGATTTTCATGAGTTTTTGACCAAAAACATCACGAAAACTATCCAACAACCTTTGAATTCACCTGATCTGGCTCCCTGCGACTTTTTCCTGTTAAACCGATTTAAAAAACCGCTTCACGGAACGCGTTACAGCACTCGAGAGGATGTCATGAAAAAATCGAAGACGGCTCTGATGGACATACCGAAAATTGAATACCAGCGGTGTTTCGAGGATTGGATCAAGCGCTGGCGTAAGTGCGATGCAGTCGATGTGTAAAAAAACACAATGGGAATAATCACACTTACATAGAAACAAACACAAAAAAAATACAATGACCCATATTTATCCACATATGCAGACCAGCAAAACGATGACGCATTTAATTTGTCGTCGTTGTTGGGCCTCGAGTCGTCGTTGTCGAGGATCCTTCCCCCACTCCAACGTCAATCTTGCGCTGCTCTTCCACGTCGATCATGTGATCTTCTGTGTCTGGCAATGCTGACGAATGTTTGCAGCACGCGGACTGTTTACGCATATAGATGAACATTATTAGTCGCATATAGAAATACATGGATATGTATTAATAATTACACAAATTCAGAGATTATGGCAATACTTGAAAGCAAAAGGAAAAAGGAGAAAATTGCTAAATTTTAAAAATATCGAAAAGGTGCCCGCAAAGCGAAACATTTCAAACTGTCAGTGGCGTCAAAAAAATATTTGACTTCTTTGCCTACACCAAATTTATTTTGGTGTAGGCAAAGAAGGCAGGATCACGCATTTTACATTGAACGGTGCTGATATAGAGAGAGTGAAAAAATTAAATACCTCGAAAGTATCCTAGTGGAAGATCTCGATACAGAAACTGAAGTCAAGTGCAGAATTGAATCATCTCGTGCGGCTTTTAATAAAATGAGAAGCGAATTATGCGATGATAATCTAAACTTGAGACTTCGACAACAGTTAGTCAAATGCTTCGTTTGGTCAGTGTTATTGCATGGAGTGGAATCATAGACCCTCAAAGTTGGTCGTATGAACCGACTGGAAGCATTCAAAATGTGGATACACCGAAGAATGCTACGGATACCCTGGACGGATATGGTCAGCAACACAAGGATTCTTCAAAGAGCCAAAGTTGATAGAGAGTTGCTGACTAATATCAAAATCCGAATGGTATCCTATTTGGGGCATGTACTTAAAGAGCAAAGTACAAATCACTGCACCTGATCATCCAAGGCAAAATAGAGGGTCGAAGAGGTGTTGGCAGGAGGCAAATCTCCTGGCTCCGTGATATACGTGATTGGACTGGTATAAGGAGCGTTGGAGATCTTTTTCGGGCTGCCGGGGACAAAGATGCTTACTCTCAGGTGATATTCAACGTTGGGGAGACCTGACATGACACTAGGAAGAAGAAGAAAGAAGGCAGATCCACAACTTGGCATACATATTTTTTAACTTTTCGTGGTTCTCAAATTTACTCTATCCTTTCATTCTTTCCCTGGCTTAATTCTTCCGTCATTATATTTGAATAAAGCTACTTTTTTCTCAGGATCTCTAATGGTGATTAATTTTGAGATCCCGGGAATGATGTCAGCTTTTATAAAAATTAAAAGGCGTATAAAAATTAAATAATTCGAGACATGTTCCTTATAAATGGTATTTTGAAGGACGTTTCGTAATCATTCCTTTCCTAAATATTTAAAAGATTTTTTTTTACAAGAATTCGTTACTTTATCAACTTAAAGATACGCTTTTCTGAAATTTTCAATTATATTTTATATCAGATAAAAAAATGTACACCAAATATTTCGTTCGGAATAATAAAACGTATTTCTCTTCATAAATAATACTTCTTAAACTCTAAATTATAACTTTTTTGGTTACTTTATTTTGTGTACATTTTTTTCCAAAGTTAACACAAACATATATTCGCAGTATAACCTAGGGATTAATTGTCCATTATAATCTTTTAATTAACTAGAAAAAGGATATTTATGGTATATTTCGCTCCGTAAAATTCAAAGTGATGGATTGATTACCTTGTAGCAGTTTCTTCCAATAAACCAGAGATATATGAAAAAAGTCTAAAATAAAAATACGACTGAAGTCCTTTTTGCGTAGGAGCTGCCATTGAACCCGTTACCTCCGGGCTGGAAGACAGACGTCTTATGAACTAGACTAGTGAAGTCATCGTTATATTCAAAGGACATGAATGGAAAACCAAACTGAAAACTCTGAAAAAAATAGGCCAAAACTGGGAAACGAATCCACAATTATCTTTAAAGTGGTTGGGAAAAAACAGGAGTGCGAATGCCAGGAGTACAAATGCCAGGAGTGCGAATGCCTGGAGGGCGAATGCCAGGAGTGCGAATGCTAAGAGTGCGAATGCCAGGACTCACAAATTTCTAGACTCCAGTATGTTTTCAATGCAGCTGCTAGGCTTATGTCATGTTGGTCCGCTTCTAAATAGTTTGCACTGGCTCAAGTGTCGCGAAAGGATTTATTTCAAACTTTGTCTCTTTGTAGTCAAGTTCCTTAATGGGATGTGAATAAAATCGGTACAAAGACTGTAGCATGGCTGTGAATGATTGTAAGTCAATCTTCGGAGATTCCGGTTTGCTTCTTGTGTTTTCGGTGAAGAGCAGGGTGAAGAGGTTCCTTTTTGGAAGGTAGAAGTTTCTAAAATAAAAATACCCATCGCCATGTCAAACCCTTCGCACATGCAAGTGCCTCGATCGGACAGCTTTTGCCGTCAGCCTGCGCTAGCTCAACGCGTATCGCGCGCTCTTGACGCGCAGTGGGTTTCCGATCATCGGTAGCTATCATGCATGGACCACACAAAGGGACGTTTTATTCCAATACAACAATTTTCAACAAGCGATAAGTCAAATAAAAACGATTGAGAAACGCTTCAAGCCACGTTTTTTTTGTGGGTCCTATCAAAATTTATGATTTTATTTGAACATTACACACATAAAATATACTACACCTGAAGTCAAATCATAGTATAAATAGGCCAAAACCCATACGATGGTTGTCGTCGAAGAAAGAATACGAGAATTGAATTTTGAATACAAGAGAGCGAGATATGAATACTTGGATTCTCTCCGAAAGTAATTCTAAATTTGCATCTCAATGGGTCCGTGATAACTGGACGAATAATACCCAGCTAACAATTTTTGAACCGGTGTAAAAGGGGATGATGTATAAATGATATATATAAACAAATTCTATATTTATGAATATATATTTTCATAAATGTAGAATTTGTTTAACTTCCGTGAATATTTCACGGGTTGCAACTAGTCATAATATAAATAGGCCAAAACCCGTACGATGGTTGTCATCAAAGAAAGAATACGAGAATTGAATTTTGAATACAAGAGAGCGAGAGAGGAATACTTAAATTATCTGCGAAAGTAATTCGAAATTTGAATCTCGGTGGGTCCGTGATAACTGAACGAAGTTTAAATACCTAGCTAACAATTTTTGAACCCGTGTAAAAGGGGACGATGTTTAAACGATATATATATATATATATATAAACAAATTCTATATTTATGAATATATATTTTCATAAATGTAGAATTTGTTTTACTTCCGTGTTGACATATTTCACGGGCTGCAAATAGTGTATAATTATTAGATATCGAAGAATCTACAACGTTTTTTTATGTATTTCGGCTTACCTTGGTTAGTTTTCTGCGATTTTCTTATGTAGATACGGGAAAGTACTTGTACCTTATCTGGTCTTTCGAATTGAGCGGTTTTTTTTATAATTGGATAAAACACAGATGGCGTCGTGAACTTGCCTGAGTTTTGTGGCATTTGAGAAGTGTAATTAATGTATGACATTTATAAAAATGGAGTCGTATACAATACAACAACGCGTTCAAATTGTTGAATTATTTTATGTATTGTCATCTCCGGAAATGGTGATGTTAATTGGCCACCAAGATAATGTGATCTGATCTGACACCGTTGGACTATTTTCTCTGGAGTTACGTGAAAAATCAGGTCTATAAGAATAACCCCCGATCAATTCCTGAGCGGAAGGACGAAATTATTCGCGTTATTTGTGAGTTAGAACCGCAATTATGCCAAAATGTCATCGAAAATTTTGACAAAAGAGTGAACATCTGTGAAACTGCGAGAGGTGGACATTTGGCGGATATTGTTTTTGTTGTTTAAAAATCATACATTATACTTCAATGCCCAATAAAAAGTTTTTTTTAAATTAAAGCAAATTGTGTGCTAAATTCAAGAATTAAAAAAAATTTTATTAAAAGAACCGCTCAATTTGAAAGACCCTTTATATGACCGCAGCTGCAACTTTCCTATCCTTACATTTAACATTTATGTACATTTTGTAATATTTTTAATATGTTAATAATAGTGGGCTCAATTCCCGAGTTACAATACCATTGAGGAGCGTTTGATCCCTAAATGACACAATTTGACTTGCCCCTTTAATATTATCATTAGTAAATACTTGGGTGCTAGCGTAATGTGCAATAATGACCTCTATGGCGAAATACTTGAACAATCACAAAAGGCCGCAGCTATTTCCGGATGTTTAAATAACACTATCTGGAAAAAACAAGTATATGAACATCCAAAGCAAGGTGATGATATACAAGACCTGTGTCCGCCCTATAATGACAAACAGCATAGAGTCCAGAGCCGACACTGTCAGAACCAAAAATCTCCTTCGAACCAGCGAAATGAAGGTACTCAGGAGTATCGCTGTCAAAAATCCTTCGTGATAGTGTACTAAACACAGAAACCCGAAGGATGTGCGAAGTTGAAGATATTGTCAGATGAAAACGACAGAAAAGAAGGTTCTGGAACAAACATGTATCCAGAATGGCGGAACCAAGAGCCGTAAGAATGGCCAGGGACAGTATCCCCCAAGCAAGCAGACATCCAGGACGACCTCCCAAAAGATGGAAAGACAGCTGGCAGTCGACGACACAAGAGGAAAACGATGATGCAGGCCAACAGGTCAATAGGCCTAAAAGACGAGGAAGAAGAAGAATTAGTACATATAAATGTTTTTATCTACTTAATTTTATTACAAATAACTCAACACATTAACAATGAAATTTTTATTCTGTTTGGATATTTACAAAACAGAACAATTTTTCAACGACGTAATTTTGCATACAAAAAACTTTTTCACATTTACATGTCCTCTTAACTCACTTAACGTTTTAATAACAAAAGTTTTTCAGTGACCCGAAACTATTTGTGTTACCCTTTCACATTAGTTGCCAATCGGCAAGAACAAGGCTCTCCAATATTGAATCGTCTGTCCTATAGTGCACGGGTGAACTTCTGAGTATTTCGCCACAGAATTTTGGCACAATTCCAAATATCTAGTTTACCAATTTACAAGCACAAATACCGAAGTGAATTTCCTTGTCGCAATTCATTGTTCCATTTTTTTTTGTTTTTTGCTTCATTGAGAGACGGGAAGTTTGGAGAAGTGGAAAGGATTGAATAAAAGAAATATTCCCTATCGAAAAATATAAGGCGCGTATTTTTTATTTCGATCGTGAGAGAAATATTTCTTGATTTCATTCAATTTGAAAAACCTGTATTGATTCGGTGTCGGCTTGTTTTATTTTTAGGTTCTCGAACTCTAATATTCTTTATAAAATTGTTTTATGAAGTTTTATTTTTTATGTTATTAATAAATATTTATTAATAAATATTTTAATAAATATATATTAATAAATATTTTAAAACCGATTCTCTTTTTGTAATTTAAGTCAACCTGTAAATTAATTGAATCGTTGCTTATTTATGTTACATATGTGTATATAAAGAGTCTTTCAATTTGAGCGGTTTTTTTACTTATTTTTTTTTTAATTCTTGAATAAAACACACAATTTGCTTTGATTTCAAAAAACTTTTTATTGATCATTGAAGTATAATGTATGATTTTTAAACAGCAAAAACAATATCCGCCAAATGTCCACCTCTTGCAGTTCCACAGATGTCCACTCTTTTGTCAAAATTTTCGATAACATTTTGGAATAATTGCGGTTCTAACTCACAAATAACGCGATTTTTTTATTTCGCCCTTTAGCTCAGGAATTGATTGACGGTCATTCTTATAGAGCTGGTTTTTCATGTAACACCAGAGAAAATAGTTCAAAGGTGTCAGATTACATGATCTTGGTGGCCAATTAAATCCCCGTTTCCGGAGATTACAATATATAAAATAATTCTCAATTTGAACGCTTTGTTGTATTATATACGAGTCCATTTTTATAAATGTCATACATTACACTTCTCAAATGTCACAAGTCCCAGGCAAGTTGTTTTATCCAAGAATTAAAATAATCGCTCGATTTGAAAGACACGTTATTTGTACAATGTAGTGTATATTTTGATCCTTGAAATATTTATTGTATAGTATTATTCTTTCATTGTATACAGTGCAATCTAGTGAGCTTATTGCTATGTGGTAATCTTTTCCAACCAACCAGAAGACTGTTAAAGCTGTCTTAAGTGAAACTAGGCTGGAATCATTTTTTAAAAGTCTTCGTTCCAACGAGATTTGAACCCACAGCCTCCAGGCTGGGAGACAGGCATCTTACCAACTTGGTTACGTAAGTCGTCATTTGTCACATATGAAATGAAATTTCGATTGCGCGTAAATAAAAAAAAAATATATAAAAACAAGGTAAAATTTGTTTCATTCCTGATTTTTCTTTCCTTCGTGTTTCATTTTTCTTTTCCTTTCTTCTCCACCATCCCTTCCTTTCCTTTTGATTGATGATATCTCAATTTCTATGAAAAATAATGTTCGGGTGACTGTCCGTCTTTGTGGGGTTCGTAAGCATGTGCTCACGTATATGTTTATGGATTTTGTGGGGATGGATAGTCATTTGAATGATTTATGCGGCCACGTAACTTGCTTCATTTACTTTTATCTGGTTGGGTGGAAGAGATTGCCGCCTTGCAATATGCCCGCCAGATTGTGTTTGCAATAAAAATGTTAAATAAATAATAAATAAAATTCACGATTCATACAAAATATTCACGCAAAACATTAACACGATTCATAAAATATTAATGAGGGGATAAAAAAAGTTTGCATTAAAATTAAATATTTCTATATTTGTTTAAAAATTCGAATTATTTATGAAATTAAAATTAAAAAATCTCAACTTAGTTATTTAATGAAAAAAATATACCTCATTTTTAATTAGACACAAAAGCATTGCAGTCTAAAATACGCATGTGTCGTATAACTTTGTAAAGAAAACTGGGGGCATGTTCATGTAATGTTACGCATACAAACTTTATATTCGTACGTATAATTATTAAGTTCTATTTATACAAACTTTATATTCGTACTTATAAATATTAAGTTCAATTTGTACAAGCTTTATATTCGTACGTATAAATATTAAATTCTATTTGTACAAACTTTATATTCGTACGCATAAATATTAAGTTCTATTTATACAAACTTTCAATTATATTGCCATAAAATCCTTACTTTTGTAAAGGGGAAAGATCTATTTATTTATTTATTTTACACATGACAAGAAATATACATAATTTGCGAAAAAACAACAGGTAATTTAATTCGGTCGCACAATTTTAATGGATCTGGTTTGTTGCCTTTTATTTGTCGTGTCCCCAGTAAACTTGGCTTTGGCCTGTATCTCACTGAGGGCATGAAAAAATTAATCGAGACTTCTTTCCTATTTTGGATTATGTAATATCCCGTTGCACATTCTCATCAACCTGACAAACAGTGACACTCAATTACATATGTATATGTTACATCACGCGAAATCAAACTCCTCACCCTTCATCATTCCAGACAGACCAAAACATTCATCCCACAATATACCGCACACAATCATAAAGCAAAAAAAAAATACATTTGAATGGATGAAGTAAAATAGGCACAAAGTACGAAAACAAAAACAAAAAAACTAAGTATGCAGTTTCATTCTATATGACATATAGAACGAAACTGCATACGGCACCCGGCGGTAAGTAATACACATCGTTTGTAGAGCGTCGTCTCTGTCGCACGATGCGCTAACCGCATCATGACTACGATACCGGACGGTTAGCGTATCGTGCGACCGACACGACGCTCTACAAACGATGTGTATTACTTATTGTCGGGTATTGTACTTAGTTTTTTCGTTTTTATTTGGTACTTACTGCCTATTTTACTTCAATCACTCATTTATACAAAAATATAAATATAAAACAACAAAACACGCCACAATCAAGAGCTCAAAGAAACCTCTTCTACAAGTCATTCCTCTTGCAAGTGCAATCACTCAAACTCCTGTCGCAATAACAACCACGCTCCGATCGACTGCCCAAATGGTTTTCCTTCCTTTACCTTTATTGAATTCGGTACCTCATTGTCATGGGAGCTAAATAGCCATATTGCCTTAGGGCAAAAGATGTTTTAACTCTAGGAATGGTGAACATTTGTTCAGTTGCCATGCGTGTCATGTGTCTCTGCTGAGTCTGCATCTTCCCTTACTCTCGATGATAGTGCCAGAGAATGAATATCACATTTAAACATTATTTGTCATCTAAAATTATTTGTTGAATGCTATAACATATGTAACATAAAGCGTAAGAAAATTTTTGTCAATTTACAATACTAGACAAGTATCGAGCATTGCAATCGTCTGCTTTAAATAACTTATTTTTTATTTCAGATGCAAAATATTCACGGACAGCTTTGGTGAGTGCAATTTATTTCTTAATTTATTTATTAAAACATTATTTTTTTTAGTTGACTTTTCAAATGTAACTTTTTGGTAAAAGTCATTATGTTTATGATATTTTTTTATAAGACAAAAGTGAAATATTATGCTTAAAAACCCTCTCCTAGTTTTATTAAGGCTAACGGTTCATTTCGTTATATTGCCACCTTTATTCTGTAAATCAACACACTCCTGAGGTTAAGTAATAATTGTTATGTCACAACTATCAATATAAATGAATATATAACAATGTATAGTAGCTCTTGGACGAAGGCTAAGAGAAAAAACAAGTCTACACATAGTAATGTGAGTAAATGATTGTTGCAAATGTTAAGTGTATGGTGAGGAGTTCTTATTCTCGCGAAACAGGCTCCTATGAAAGGTTGGCCACCGGAACAACGATTTGTTTTTGCATTGTTATGTTTTCAACTCAGCAATTGCTGTTTATAGTTAAGGCATTATCGCTGTGAAGGTTTAAAGACATTGTAATTTGTTTTTATCAAACACTGTTTATTCCACTTTTAGTAACGCTATAACCCTACCGGTTTCAAGGTTTTGTCCTCATCTTCAGGGGACCACAAACAAGACTGAATTCTGTTCGAACTGGTAATCTCTCCGCAGCTGGCCGAGATCGTCCCATGCCTCCCTCAACCCTCAGTCCCCAACCCAAATGTTCTCAACCGTTAAAAACGTGTATATCGGTACCATTTCGAACAAAATTCAGTCTTGTTTGTGCTCTTCTGAAGATGAGGTTAAAGCCTTGAAACCGGTAGGGTTATACCGTTACAAAAAGTGGAATAAACAGTGTTTAATAAAACCAATTACAATCAGCAATTTGTTTTTTATTAAAATTATGTTAGTTATCAATAGTGTATTGTTAAACACATATAAACATCACCACGCTGTTTTCACCTAAAGCCTCCGTATAATACAATATGACATTGTATTGCACTGAGGCCTTAATTGAAAACTAGAGTGAAATAGTTTTTTTTTTATCTGGGTTCTAGCAGGGATAGAACCCATAACCCTCGGGCTGATAGACAAGCGTCTTACCAACTTGCCATGGAGTTCGTTGTTGGGGTAGACAGAGAGCCGACACCGACCAGATCTTCAGTGCTGAGCACGCTGATTAACACGATGGATACACGTCGTCCAGATATCTTGACTAGACAAAATTCAAATAATATGAAAATCGATAGTCTTTTAAAAAGCATTTTTTATAAATCGCGTAAAAAGAATATGCTTTAATTGAAAGATAAGTGAATATATATGCACATTCACACATACACATATATGCGCAAATGCACTTCTGGACTGTTTTTAGTTTAAAACTATTTTACATCAGAGTTTATGTTCTTCTATCCATCCATCCATGGCTCTACAACCCAGGTCGGGTATTGGCCTCCCGCAGAGCTTGGCCCCATGACTGATGGTCCTGTGCAGCGTTACGCCAGTTCCGGATACCGATGTTGTTTGCATCCCTCACCACTCCATCCAGCCATCGGAGTTTCGGCCTTCCCACTGCCCTCCGCCCCCCGGGCGCACCATCCATGATTCGCCTTGGGATCTCGCCCTCGCCCATCCTCTGAAGATGTCCGGCCCACCTCAGTCTTCCAGCTCTAATCTCCCTCACAACAGTAAGATCCTTGTACAGATCATAGAGCTCGTGATTGTACCTAATACGCCACTCTCCGCTGTCACAGATTGGGCCATAGATTTTGCGCAACACCTTTCTTTCAAATGTTCTTCTATAGCTTATCATAATTTTTCGCACATATAAGCACAACAATGCAGATATAAATTTATAAATTGACCTAGTGATAGCCAGATAAAAGATTCCGATCGTTTTAAAACTTTAGCATGTACGCTAAGCAAGCGGGCACCCCAGGTTCAATAACTAATAAAATTATAACCAGACTAGTTAAACTTTTAAACTGTTTCACACCTAAACGTATGGTTTTCTGTAGTTTATAGCAATATAACCATTCCTTCCCTGTGTTGGGTATCTTCTACACGTTGCTTCTAATAACCATCAATAACTCTATAAATATAATAAATACAAGGTTAAGATTTTAGGTATTCCTCCATAATATATTTACTTTTTGATTTAAAAAATAATATTAATAATAATCAGAGTTTATCGACTATATCGTGGGTATTTTGTGAAGATCGGAAACAAATTCGCATTTAAACGCTGTGAGTGCCTCGACCTTGTGTATTGACGATAGGTGAAGAGTATGCGGGAAGCGCGACACTATATTCGCATCTCACTCTTACATACTCCACTGAATTGCGAGGAGCTCAATAGTCTCAATCGTCGCAAGCGTAAGTCACGCCGGGGTAAGCCACTACTGCTCCGCGCCGCAGTTGCTTCTGGGCTTGCTAATAGATTAGACGTACGCCCGTTCCGTGAGCGTTGCCAGATGGTTTTTTAATATTTTCAAGAAATAAATCTCAATTATTATAATTTTTAACTTCAATTTTAATTAATTAAGGGGATTATCTATGAATGTTCTTATTTTTCCGATTTAAAATCGCTAATTTTTTATCGCGTACTCACTACCCAACACCGGAGCGCGCGTTTCAATTTTAGCACCGTAAGGGAAGGGATAAAGCCCCACATTTTATAAAACTCTGCTTAACGAAAACCTTCACCTACCGATAATGTTGGAAGATTGATATCCTTGCCTTCGTTATTTGGTTTGTCAAGACTGTGTCCTTTTTAAGGGTTATATACAATAAGCCGCAAAGGCATTTTCCGCCCACAAAATGACATATAAAACATACTTCAACACGAAGGATTGCCTATCGTATTGAGAGAAAAATAAAATTAAAAACAAAACAAAAAGAAATGTCAGAATTTAATCAAATAAACCAGGAATATGAACCAGAAGATAATTGAATAACAGAGAAAAAGATAGAGAGCAGAGAAATGGACTTGTAGCTGGTTAAGAGTCACTCTAAAGTGCTTTTGAGCGCATTCCGAAAGGAAAATGCTTTTTCCTGTTCCTTCAAGGCATATTGCTTCGATACTTTTTTATTTCTTTGAGCTGAAAATTATGTAAGTGAAAAATCGGGTTAATTTAATTTAAGCGCAAAACTTGGTTTTTTCACATCAATCAAATTGAAAAAATATTTTTTTGTATTGTTTTAAAGAAAAATTAATAGAATTTTGCTTCCAAATTGTAATTAAAAGCCTTAAAAAAATTGTTTAAATATTTATCGATATTATTTCTTATATTTTTTCACCTTGCTGAAATTACTTTTCAGTAAACTTGAATACAAAGCATTCAATTGTATTACACTTTCATTGTGAACAAAACAACCCTTCGGGTTTGTTGCCATGTGGTAAACTGACCAGAAATATGTTGTAGAGGCCTGAAATTAAACTAGACTTGTACCCTTTTATTAACAGATACGTTAACGGTGATCAAACCCGCAACCCTTGAGTTGCAAGACAGTTGTCTAATCAAATAGGCTAACGGAGACAGTCATTTATTCACTCATCTTCTTGACTTTCATCCTGAATGAGTCCGGACTTCAACGCTGAGATGGTTCTTTCCTATTCACCTTTGTTCTTAGCCATCTGCGTTGAATGAATGAAGAAAGATTAACAAAATAAATATAAAGTGCCACTATGAGTAGAAAGTTTGATAGAGGAAGACCAAAGGAAACACAGTTGGATCAATAAAGTTATATTACAAAAAAAATGTGTGAAGGAACAGTAATTGCAGAACTCCTATGAGAAGGTGTATGGATATAGAAGAGGAGAAACATGATCGTCGTGATAAGAAATATAAATTCTCAATCCTGTCTGCCTACCTCGACAGGGAGACGGCATGATCATCATCATCATCAATGGCACTACAGCCCATTGTGGGCCCCGGCCTCCTCCAGCAGTCGTTGCCATTCCCCCCTTTTCGGGGTCAGTCCGGCTTCTTTTGCTTTTGGTTTCATAATCGTGTGGTTTCAGATAGACAGGTGATTAACCCATCGTATCTTAGGTCCCTGGTGGGGCTGCCACCTTAAGTCCTGAGACCCTGTCCTGGTTTTCTGTTAGGGTTTTCCTTCCCTTAGCTGGTGGGGCCTGGTTTTTAGGCGCCAGAGACTCGCCTTTCATCCTTCCGCTATCTGCTATGATCCACATAGTGTGACCACATTGCCCAGGGTTCGCGACGGGGACGCTAACAAATCGGACTAGCCAGTAGTGTTGCTGATAGTATACAACTCGGCGTTCCACAGCATTTTATAGACTTACACCTTCCAGCATAGTGTAAGTCACTGTGACCCTACTGACAATTCGAACCCCACGTGATAGTATTTATATATTAGATATGAAAAACATCACAATATTGTAATTTGTTTTATCAAACACTGTTTATTCCACTTTTTGTAACGGTATAACCCTAACGGTTTCAAGACTTTCACCTCATCATCAGGGGATCATAAACAAGTCCGAATTATGTTCGAACTAGTACCGACATACACGCTTCTAACGGTAAACATTCAGGTTGAGGACTGGGGATGGAAGGAGGGAGGAGACAATCTCGGCGAGCAGCGGAGATGTTCTTGGGATATATGTGTTTGCCAGATGTTCACCACGATGCAATGACTTAGACATTTCTTGAAACCGGCAGGGTTATAACATTACGAAAAATGGAATAAACAGTGTTTGATAAAACAAATTACAATGTCTTTAAACCTCCACAATGTATTAAAATTGAGGCATTAGCCTTAACTATAAATTATATTATATTGTATTATACATCACAATATTTTTTTCCAAAAGTATCAGACTGATTATAAATACGTAAAAATTCATCTACTTCTTTGTAAACTTTGCAGGTAAAGTAAAGGCATGGACTTAATTTCAAACAAATGTATCACGCTGCATATCCTAGTAAACCAAAATGGCACAAGAACAAAGAGTTCAAGAACATATTCGGATGGTAACTATGGGTTCATCTTTTAACCCTCTTCCGGTTGGAGAGTTTAAATAAAAGATTACCATCTTAAGTACACGTTGGCCACAATTAGACGTCGGCTCGTCTGGGTATACGAGTATTGCTTGTCTACCCTTTTTACCAGTGAGTTTAATTATGTACAAACAAATGTTGACCTAGTTAGTTAAATATAGAAGGGCTCTGGTCATTTGGTTAATCTAATGATGTTAATCTGTTTTGTGTTTAATTAACAAAAACCTTTAATTATTGAAGGCATCCTTATTTATGTTGGAATAAGTGAGATGTTTATATTTAGTAAAGATGAAATACATTCATACACATTAATGCACTGTCTAAGGTGACAATGAAGAAGAGTAATCTTTCAATAAATAAATATATGGTTATTGATAGCAACATGGTATGTACATTATATATTCAAATACACTTCGAAAACATATAAATTGCAGAAAATACATTAAAGACAGAAGCTATCAAAACGTCTGGACTCATCTAAAAACACCCCCTCGGCCAAGATACACCCCACCAATATAGGGCGAACCCAGCCACCTTGACACCAGGTGTTTTTTCAGCCCACACCCTTGCACACGTAGAATAAGAAGAAAAAAACAGAAAATAAATAGATTGCAGAAAAAAAAAACAAATCCACAAATAACACCTTAGATTAATTCTAACAAGCAAATAAAGGTTCCTTGTTAGCAACACAATGTGTACATATGTTATATATCATAAACACATCCCGAGTATCGCACATACATCTTAAAACAAACTGCAGAAAACACATTTAAGATAGAAGACAATAACCCTTCCCTTACGGTGCTAAATTTGAAACGCGTGCTCCAGTGTTGGGTAGTGAGTACGCGATCAAAAATTAACGATTTTAAATCGGAAAAATAAGAACATTCATAGATAATCCCCTTAATGAATTATAATTGAAGGTAAAAATTATAATAATTGAGATTTATTTGCTGAAAACATTAAAAAACCATCTGGCAACGCTCACGGAACGGGCGTACGTCTAACCTATTTGCCTAGAAGCTACTGTGGCGCGGAACGTCAGTCGCATACCCTGGCGCTTACGCTTATGCTTGCGACGTTGAGACAATTCAGCTCCTCGCAATTCAGTGGAGTATGCAAGAGTGAGATGCGAATATAGTGTCGCGCTTCCCGCATACTATTCATATATCGTCAAGACACAAGGTCGAGGCACTCACAGCGTTTAAATGCGAATTTGTTTCCGATATCTTCACAAAATACTCACGATGTAGTCGATAAATTCTGATTATTATTAATATTATTTTTTAAATCAATGCGTAAATATATTATGGAGGAATACCTAAAATCTTAACCTTGTATTTATTATATTTATAGAGATATTGATGGTTATTAGAAGCAACGTGTAGAAGATACCCAACACAGGGAAGGAAAGGTTAAAAGGTCCGAGCTCATTCCACAAACATTCCCCCGGCCGAGATACACCCCACTAATGTAAGGCGAGCCCGATCGCAAGGACATCGGGGGGCTTTCAGCCCACACCCTTGTACATCTAGACTAAAAAAAACAAAATAAATGGCAGAAAACCAAATAAAAAGTAAACCCATATATATACCACCTCAGGTTAACTGTCAACAAGAACGAAAAAAAAGAAAAGCCTCAAAGGAGTCCAAATTTTATAAAAGTAAAATGACAAATGGGAAATGATGTTCACACATAAAAACCACAACACAACACATGGAAATAATTAAGCAGTAATTTAAAAAAATATGGAAGATAATGCACAAACACGTACACACAACCCAACCAAAAGAGAGAGAAAAACAAATAAGAGTCCAAATCGTAAAAAAAAACCATTAACCACTTAGAAGGTAACATTTTAGAGCATCTCTGAAGATACGAGTACAACTATTCACCCACTCTTTCAATCTAAGATGGTTTGGGCACGTAGAACGAATAAAAAAAGAAAGACCGATAAAACAAACATATAGTACAATTCGATCGAAAGGTGTGGTCGAGGTAGACCAATGAAAGTATATTTGGATCAAGTGTATAATATTTGAAAGAAAGAAATGTAAATAAAAGTAAAAGAAGTCGTGTTAGCTATATGAGAAAACGTTTGAATATAAACGAGACGAAAGATTTATGTATATCGCGATAGGAAAGTGTGGCGCTCACATTATTAATATTGAACGAATCGATTATCTTTAGTTTTTATTAATGTTCGTTTTCTTGAGTAAAAATTTAAATGAATCAATTTTATTTGTTTTAAAATTTCAAGTAGAAACATTGCTATATAATTTAATTGAATTTTTTTACTTGTTCTGTTATTTCGTAGTATTTGAAATACATCTATTTTTGTCTAAAGGCTTTTTCCAAGTTAAATATTTAAAGTCTTTCTTCATTCATTCCTTCTACAAGCCCAAACGGTCTAAGAGTGCCCTTCTATAGCCAACTTAATATTCGTAGATCATTTTTATGCTGACACATGAATATATATTTTAAAAATATCCCACACTATGAAAATCTATGATCGAATTGTAAACTCGAGAATCAGGAATTTGGTGAAAATACATGACAACCAGTGTGGCTTCGTATCGGGAAAGTCAACAGTAGACGCTATTCAAACCGTTAGACTCCTTGTCGAAGAACACCGTGATGCCAAGAAAGATCTTCATATGGTCTTCATCGATCTTGAAAAGGCATTTGACAGGGTCCCTAGAAGCCTAATTTGGGCAGCACTTAGATCCCACAGTGTACCAGAGAAGTATGTACTTGCCATCCAGGACATGTACGATAACGTGACAACGCAAGTGAGGTGCATTTCGGGAACTTCACCAGAATTTTCTGTAAAGGTGGGGGTACATCAAGGTTCGGTACTCTATTTAACTAACCAGGAAATGAACAGTCTCCTAAGGATCCTTGAGGACAATGGATTGAGACTGAGCAGAAAGAAAACAGAGTATCTGTACCTACCATTCGAGAACACAAATGCTGTCACTCCCGTAATGCAAATGGATGGAGAAACATTACCAAATTGTGACTCCTTTAAGTATCTTGGGTCACTCATCCATAGCGATGGAGGATGTGCAGCAGATGTAACACATAGAATTAGTGTGGGATGGATGAAGTTTAGATCAATGACAGGAGTTCTATGTGATCCGAAAATGCCAGTAAAGTTAAAAGGAAAAGTATACCAAACAATTGTCAGAACCGCACTCCTCTATGGCTCCGAATGCTGGACGATGTATAACTCTTACTCTAGGCAACTAGAAACTGCTGAAATGCGCATGCTAAGATGGTCAGCAGGTGTGTCCCTAAGAGACAAAATAAGAAGCTCACACATTCGTGGAAGCCTGGGTGTTACATACATCAACAGCAAGATGGAGGAGAGGCGATTGAGATGGTATGGGCACGTTGGACGCAGAGCACCCGATCACATTGTGAACCAGGCAATCTCCATGGATCTTCCTCGAATAACAACCAGAGGAAGACCAAGGAATTCATGGGTGGTGCAAAGAGATAACCTGATGCAGAGGCACGGCCTGGGGGACGTAGTCCGGGACAGAAGAGCATACAACCTGAGGACGAGGAGAGCTGACCCCAACAGTCTTCGCAGACAATGAGTTGGGATGGAGCCAGGGAGAGAGACATTAATATATATATATATATTAGTATAGTTATTCCAATTAATTCAATTACATATACATTAAATTGACAGAATACACGCTGGACCAGGCATTCGTTTATTTGGTTACTCAAGTATAAGTTAGGATGTTACCATAAATTGAAATAATAAAGGCTATCACGTGAACACGCTGAATATAATCGAGAGATTTGAAGGGTTGTGGTGTGAACTGCTTCGAATCTTAAAGGTTTCTAAGCATAAACGTTGCAGTTAACATATGATTAAACATTTTAAAGAAGTGAGATGGTGCGATAGGTTGTACAATAAATCGACGCATTAACGACCTCTGTTGTCTAGTTGGTAAAATATTTGATTTCCGGGGCATGCAGGATCGATTCCTGTTGAAAACCAATTTTTCAACGCAAATTACCACATTGGAATGAACTCACAAGGTTGTGTTGTGTACAACTAAAATGTGGAGGACAGAGAGCCAAACTTTTCTATCTCATTACTCATCCTTAGCTTATTCTACGTCCTTACATCTTCTCGAATAACTCCTTCGATTTCTCTGAATTTTCATGTTTCCTTTTCTCAACATATCCCTTGATTCAATCATATTTTCCTTGATCTTCTTCTACCACGCCTTCCACTCACATTTGTTATACATGTATGCGTTTTATTAGTATATCTTTATTCTTCCCTTTTAAATTTTCAAACAATCTCGCAATGATCTTTTACATTTTACCAATACTTCAACTTTAAGTACAAATTCATCCATGATCACTTCATTCCTTATTCTGTCATACATTGTCGCCCCATGTATTCTTCTAAGTGTACACATATTTATATAATTTAGTAGGTTTTTTTGAGACTTGTTCCACGTCCACATTTTACTCCCATAAATCAAGGTCAATACTACAATACTGTTGTGAACTTTCACTATGGCAGATTTAGATTCTATCTGAATCGAATATTGAGTGAGGTTAGGTTAGGTTCTACGTTTTAGTATCCCTGTAACTTTGTTTCCTATCACAATCTTAGGTTAGGTTATACGTTTTAGTATCCCAGTAACTTTATTTTCTATCGCAATCTTAGGTTAGGTTAGGTTCTATGTTTTAGTATCCCAGTAACTTTGTTTCCTATCACAATCTTAGGTTAGGTTCTACGTTTTAGTATCCCTGCAACTTTGTTTCCTATCACAATCTTAGGTTAGGTTCTACGTTTTAGTATCCCTGCAATTTTGTTTCCTATCACAATCTTAGGTTAGGTTATATGTTTTAGTGTTCCAGTGACGTTTGCATGCATTGTTATTCCATGTACTCTTTTCAGTACAACCACTTTTACAGTATTTTTTTCAGCTCGTTTCAAAACACTATTTTAAAAAGCATAATATTTTTCTTGATAAAACAAACGGAAAGATTTCCTTTACAAAACACAAAATAGGTTTAAAATACAGAAAGATCTTTTGAAAATCCCTACAATAGTGGAATACTTAATGCTGCGATGCTGAGGAAACATTCAGAAAACATTCAGGATGAAATATGATTCGATAGTGAGAAGGTGGGACATTAAGAAAATGTTGTTATTCCTTTTACGCCATTTAAAGGGGAGAGACAGAATGATTTAAGAAGGATAGTTATGAAAAATGATGGCGTTGCCTGTGTATTATTCTTGTTTGAGAAATGTACGTAAGAAATGAACGTTGTAATTGGTTTACTAAAACAGTGTTTTTCCACTTAAGGTAATGGTATGTCCCCATCGGTTTCAGAGTTTTCACCTCATCATCACGGGAGCATAAACAAGACTAGTTTTTTCCCGAACTGGTACCAACAGACTAGGTGCAACTTACGGTAAAAAAAAACGTCGTACTGTGGGTTGTGAGTGAAGAGATGCAGAAGACGATTGGTGGATTGCTCATTTAAAAAAACAAGAAGATGAAGAAACGGTATGGTTCGACCAGGTAAAATTAATGAATGACAAAAGATTTATAAAATAACATATCGTCATTTTGCAGGACATCGTAATCGCGTATCCCCTCGCCATTCTAACGTCAATTCAGTTGGAAAGCAAAACCGAACCTCGGACTTTATTTTCTTCCTTTCTTTTCTCGTCTTGAAGTGAATGACCCGTTGCACACCAGCAAACTCACCAGCCACACCTCTGTACTGGATCCGGTGCCACACCGAAGTGAAACGATCGGAGCACACCGGCATGTTATTTTCTTTTTTTTTAAATAAAGATATGACTGAAGTCATAGGTGAATACTAATCACTCCTGAATACTAGGCGGAAATATTCCTGTCATTCGAGGGGAATAGCACAGCGCGGGGTTCGAAGACCTTCTTCTTCCCAGTGTCATGTCAGGTCCCCCCATCGTTGAATATCACCTAAGAGTAGATATTCAACGTTGAGGGGACCTGACAGCCAGAAAAAGATCCCCAATGCTCCTTATACCAGTCCAATCCCGTATATTGCAGAGCCAGGAGATTTGGCTCCTGCCAACACCTCTTCGACCCTCTATTTTGCCTTGGATGATCAGATGCAGTAATTTGTACTTTGCTCCTCTAAGTACATGACCCAAATAGGACACTTTTTGAATTTTAATATAAGTCTATCAACTATGGCTCTTTAGAGACCTTAAAGACCTTCGTTTACGAGAAATTTGAGAAGACCTAAGAAAACGTGACACGGCAAAATAAATAAAATTCTGAAAAAAAAAAGATAATGAAAAACGTTTCTAATATGAGAGTATGCATGAATGTGATAAAAGCGAGTTATGTGTGTCTCTGCCTATCCCAATAAGGACATGATGTTATGATGATGATGACATTTATTTTCATCGGGTTTTACTGTATACACCAAGCAATACAAATATAGTATAAATTGTGAATTACCTCAGATTACCTGTTGTGAATACAAAGAACTCGAAAATGCAATACGTCGAGCTGGAGATCGCGTTCAGCGGAGGCGGATACTCCATGATGCCTTCTTAATCATCTCGAAATACTTCCATTTATACATACAAGCTTTCTATTACTTTAAGTATTGTGCTTCTCAAAAATGGTGCGCGTATCAATGCCAAACCTTTACAGTTAAGATTTTTTTTATTATTAACCTTTCCGTTTCTGTGCTAAAATAATCCTTGTGTTCCGGTGCTGTGTATTCAATACACATGTAAAAATGAGCGATTTTAAATCGGAAAAATAACAATATTCATAGTCAATCGCTTAAATTAATTAAATTTGAAGTCAAAAGTGATAATAATTGAAATTTAATTGCTGAAAACATGAAAAAAAAAAACATCGGCCGATGTTCACAAAACGGGCGAGACGACCAACTCGAACGAAAGCCGGCTGGCTACTAAACGAAAGAAGCGACCGAACTGAGATTCTATTATTTGCGTTCCCATATACCGAAGTAGAGTGAGAGTGAGACGTAATTACACACTGGCACACGTTTGATTGTATTGGTGAATTTATTCCCGATTTTCACAAAATATCTCTGATGTGGCCGATAAGTGCTAATTACTCGTATAATTAATATTATTTTTTCATTCAATGCGTAAATGTATTCCGGAGGAACACCTAAAATCTGAACCCAGTATTTATTTTATTTATAGAAATATTAAAGTTTTTAGAAGCAATGTGTACTAATTACTCGTCACAGGACAGGAATGGTTAAGATAAACAAAAATGTTGTAATATTTTAAATTCCACATTAACCTACCGGTTATATTGCAATGAGACAATCTCTCTTTACAAAACCAAAAATATATTGAAGAAGTCTTAAGTGAAAATCATACTGAACACCGTGAATTAACAGAAATTCAGACCTCAATCCCCAGATTGGGGGATGAGTATCTATAGTAACTTATTGTATCTTAAAAGGAGGTATATAATTGTATCTAAAAAATAAAAATATAAGGTTTTTTCCATAAACCGTGACATATAAATTATCATTTAATTATTATAAAATATTTTTCAAAAACACTTTCGTCGTATACCGTACAACCCATAAAGTAACATATACTATATGTAGAACCTAGCGGGTGCGGATTTTTCAGACGCCTTAAGTGAAAACAGTTTCGTCTTATACTGTACAACCTTGAAAGAATATGTAGAACCTAGCGGGAGCGGATATTTCAGACGCCTTAAGTGGAAACTGTTTTGTTTTATACTGTACAACCTAGAAAGTATATGTCGAACCTAGCGAGAGCGGATATTTCAGACGGCTTAAGTAAAAACAGTTTTGTCTTATATAGAACAACCTAAAAAGTATATTCAGAACCTAGCGGGAGTGGATATTTCCGACGCCTTAAGTGAAAATCAGATTGAACCCCTTTTTAAAATATATGAGAATCGAATCAGCAATCCCCGATTTGGAAGACAGACGTCTTACCAACTAGAATACAAAGATCGTCGGAAAAATACCATTAGATTGAAAAAAAAAATACTTCTAGTTTCATCAACAATGTGATAATCCTTTCACATTGGTGATGATAGGTTTATCTTCGTTATCGACTGTGAAAGCTGTGGAAAACCTAGGAGTGCTAATAGATAACACTCTCTCATGGCGAGATTTTCATCAAATTATATGCATAACAACTTAACGTTTCGCTGATTTATATGCGTAAGGCGAAAATGAAAAGTATTTAACCAAATTTTGAATGTACACGATTCAATTAAGTTTTTATTATTTTATTTTAACGGTCAAATAAACTTTTTGCTGTATTAGGTTATAAAAATATAATAAAATTTAGCATTGACATATAAGTAGTATTATATAATAGGAAAAACCAACATGATGAACCCACACGATAACAAAACAAACCTTTGTTATTAACTCAATTCATCCTTGCAATAACGCGCATGAGGAGCATGGTTTACTCATAAATCCTAAGAAGTCTCAAGCGATCCTCATTGGCAGCCCTCAGCTTCTCGGGAAATTCAACATTGACTTACTTGCTCCGATATTACTTGATGGCTCTATCATACCATTACATAAAACTGTTAAAAACCTAGGAGTGCTAATAGATAACATTCTCTCATGGCGAGATCAAATAAATGAGGTAAGCCGAAGGATCTTCTTCAGCATTCATTCCCTCTTAAAGTGTTGCAAAGATTCCTTCCAACCAAATCCAAAATTTTACTCGTACAATCTCTGTTCTTTCCGATTCTAGACTATTCGGACGTATGTTACTTGGAAGTTACAGAGGAACAGCTGGACAAATTACAGCGTCTTCAAAATGTGTCTAAGATTCATTACATCACTCATATACATCAACTTTGCATCAATCAAGCTTCCACATACATCACTCCTTTACGTCAATTTTGCATCACACCTATACATCAACCGAGCTTCCACGTACATCACACCTATACATTAATTTGGTATCACTCCTTTACATCATCAAGCTTCCACGTACATCACTCCTTTACGTCAATTTTGCATCATTCCTAAACATCAATCAAGCTTCCACGTACATCACTCCTATACATTAATTTTGCATCACTCCTATTATACATCAATTAAGCTTCCACGTACATGACTCATCTACATAAATTTTGCATCAATCAAGCTTCCACGTACATCACTCCTTTACGTCAATTTTGCATCACTTCTATACATCAATCGAGCTTCCACGTACATCACTCCTATACATTCATTTTGCATCACTCCTTTACATCAATCAAGCTTCCACGTATATCACTCCTTTACGTCAATTTTGCATCACTCCTATACATCAATCAAGCTTCCACGGACATCACTCCTATACATTAATTTTGCATCACTCCTATAAATCAATCAAGCTTCCACGTACATCACTCATATACATCAATTTTGCATCACTCCTGTATGTTACATCAATCAAGTTTCCACGTACATCACTTTTATACATTAATTTTCCATCACTCCTCTAAATCAATCAAGCTTCCACGTACATCACTCATATACATCAATTTTGCATCACTCCTATATGTTACATCAATCAAGCTTCCACGGACATCACTCCTATACATTAATTTTCCATCACTCCTCTAAATTAATCAAGCTTCCACGTACATCACTCCTATACATCAATTTTGCATCACTCCTGTACATCAATCAAGCTTCCATGTACGTCACCTCTATACATCAATTTAGCATCACTCATATATCATTTAATTAAGCTTCCACATGCATCACTCCTATACATCAATTTTACATCACTCATATACTTCAATCAAGTTTCCACTTACATCACTCCTGTACATTAATTTTGGTACTAATACTTAGACACGTATAATTTAGATTCATCTTATCCATTTCAATTTACTTTTCCTCTATATTCCAAAATTTTTCAGTTAATAATGGATTAAAGTCTTTGAATCAACCACTGAATAATCATCCAAGCTTCTCAAAGTTTCGTAATTTCACCACACAGCCCAAATAACATTTTTCCCAACAATTTTAAACTCTTCCTCCTTTGAAGGGATTTTAATAGAGTTGATTCAATAAGGGATCTCTACGTTTTAACAGTAAGAACAATAGTAAAATAAATCTCCACTGTGTGGTCACCCCACTACAGTATCCATATAAATATTTGGTTGGTACATAATTAACGATAATTTTACCGGTGCCCATCAAATCTGTAAAATTGGTCATTTTGTTTAAATATTTTTTACTAAACTGTTCTTTACTATTTAATTTGTAAAAAAAACGTAACGATAAGCATTTTCACATTTTTCATATGGTGCTATATCACTTCGATGGACTGCAGCGCAGTTATCTCGCGATATGAAAAGAGGGTAGAGTGCCAAACACAGTTATCTCGCGTATGAAAAGAAGGTAGAGTGCTAGACACAGTTATCTCGCGATAGGAAAAGAAGGTAGAGTGCTAGACACAGTTATCTCGCGATAGGAAAAGAAGGTAGAGTACTAGACACAGTTATCTCGCGATAGGAAAAGAAGGTAGAGTGCTAGACACAGTCTCCTCGGGATAGGAAAAGAAGGTAGAGTGCTAGACACAGTTATCTCGCGATAGGAAAAGAAGGTAGAGTGCCAAACACAGTTATCTCGCGTATGAAAAGAAGGTAGAGTGCTAGACACAGTTATCTCGCGTATGAAAAGAAGGTAGAGTGCTAGACACAGTTATCTCGCGTATGAAAAGAAGGTAGAGTGCTAGACACAGTTATCTCGCGTATGAAAAGAAGGTAGAGTGCTAGACACAGTTATCTCGCGATAGAAAAAGAAGGTAGAGTACTAGACACAGTTATCTCGCGATAGGAGAAGAAGTTAGAGTGCTAGACACAGTTATCTCGCGATAGGAAAAGAAGGTAGAGTGCTAGACACAGTTATCTCGCGATAGGAAAAGAAGGTAGAGTGCTAGACACAGTTATCTCGCGATAGGAAAAGAAGGTAGAGTGCCAAACACAGTTATCTCGCGTATGAAAAGAAGGTAGAGTGCTAGACACAGTTATCTCGCGTATGAAAAGAAGGTAGAGTGCTAGACACAGTTATCTCGCGTATGAAAAGAAGGTAGAGTGCTAGACACAGTTATCTCGCGTATGAAAAGAAGGTAGAGTGCTAGACACAGTTATCTCGCGATAGAAAAAGAAGGTAGAGTACTAGACACAGTTATCTCGCGATAGGAGAAGAAGTTAGAGTGCTAGACACAGTTATCTCGCGATAGGAAAAGAAGGTAGAGTGCTAGACACAGTTATCTCGCGATAGGAAAAGAAGGTAGAGTGCTAGACACAGTTATCTCGCGATAGGAAAAGAAGGTAGAGTGCTAGACACAGTTATCTCGCGATAGGAAAAGAGGGTAGAGTGCCAGACACAGTCACCTCGCGTAGGAAAACTTTCTTATCTAGATGACTATTTAATAAAACACTATAATAAGTTGTCACTAAAATAGTGTAATATGTCGGTAATAAAAAAACTGTAGTAAGCTGGTACTAAAAAAGTGTAATAAGTTGGTAATAAAATACTCTTATAAGTTTGTACTAAATTATGTTAAAAAATTGGTACTAAAATAGTGTAATAATTTAATTTATATTCAAATACTGTAAAAAATTGTAACTAAAATACTGTAATAAGTTGGTATTTAAATAGTGTAATAATTCAGCAGTAAAATCTGTTATAAGTTGGTACTAAATGCTGTAATAAGTTAGTACTACAATTCAGTCATAAGTCAGTATTATTATATTAAATAAAATCACAAAACCGTTGGAGAGCCATAGGTCTTAAAGCACACTCCATGTTTATGAATTGAAATTTAAAATGCTTACCTTAGCGAGGATTCCTCTTAAATGTTATTTCCATTCTTATCGTGTGCCCTGACAAGGCTCCCCTGTAGGAGGGGAAACTGAATCAACACGCCATTCAGCGCGGATGTCTAGGAGGAAGGGGGCGTTGCTTTGTTAATTTTTCGTTGACTTATCATGAATTTCAGTTGAGCACATTGTTAATTTTCAATGTCATTTTTTAACGTTTAATTTTGCCAAATGTATTTAATTAAATATTTTACCATGAAAATAATCTTGTATTTTTCAGAATTCTTAATTTTATTAACCCTCCCTCCCTGTGGTGTGTAATTAGTACACATTGCTTCTAAAGACTTTAATATATCTATAAATATAATAAACACTTGGTTCAGATTTAAGGTATTCCTTCGTAATACATTTACACATGGAATGAAAAAATAATATCAATACTAATTAGCACTTATCGGCCACATCAGAGATATTTTGTGAAAATCGGGAATAAATCCACCAATACAATCAAACGTGTACCAGTGTGTGACGAAGGTATATTCATTCTGAAAAACGGCTATGGGTGAGGAAGCGACGCTATTCGGGTATCACTCTCACTCTACTTCGGTATATGGGAACGCAAGAAATAGAATCTCAGTTCGATTGCTTCTCTTCGCTTCAGTAGCTCGCGGGCATTCATTTGAGGTGGTCTCTTCGCCCGTTTTGTGAACGTCGGCCGATGTTTCATTCATGTTTTCAGCAATAAAATTTCAATTATTATCACTGTTGACTTCAAATTTAATTAATTTAAGCGATTGGCTATAGATATTCTTATTTTTCCGATTTTAAATCGCTCATTTTTACATGTGTATTGAATACACAGCACCGAAACGCGCGGATTTTTTTAGCACAGAAAAGGAAAGGTAAAACTATTAGTTTTGCGAAATCCAAGTCATGGTGAAATATGAGCGAGTAACAAGTAATATAGGAGAAAATTGAAGAGTTTTACTATTTGATTAGTATATCCCTATAACATGAAAGAGTAACGAGGGATGTCCAAATACGTGTAGTTATAGGAAATAAAGTTAATGGGGTACTAACACATGCTTACTCGAACAGGGTAAAATAATAGTCCTCAACAGTATTTTAGTATTAAATTTGATATATGGGATAAGAAACGTGGACGCGGAAAAATACTGAGCAGAGCTAAATAAATACTGGAAAATATATTTAAGAAGGATAAAGTGATGAGATATGAATGTGAACTTAAGGTTGAAGATGAAGAAGAGAATTCTGAGATGATGATATATAGTATAAAACAAATCAATAAAGAAAGATTAATGAAACAAATTAAGGCTGAAGATGAAGAAGAGAATTCTGAGATGATGATATATAAAACAAATCAATAAAGAAAGATTAATGAAACAAATTAAGGCTGAAGATGAAGAAGAGAATTCTGAGATGATGATATTTAAAACAAATCAATAAAAAAAGATGAATGAAACAAATTAAGGCTGAAGATGAAGAAGAGAATTCTGAGATGATGATATATAAAACAAATCAATAAAGAAAGATTAATGAAACAAATTAAGGCTGAAGATGAAAAAGAGAATTCTGAGAGGATAATATATAAAACAAATCAATAAAGAAAGGTAAATGAAACAGATTAAGGCTGAAGATGAAGAAGAGAATTCTGAGATGATAATATATAAACCAAATCAGTAAAAAAAGATTAATGAAACAAATTAAGGCTGAAGATGAACAAGAGAATTCTGAGATGATAATATATAAAACAAATCAATAAAGAAAGATTAATGAAACAAATTAAGGCTGAAGATGAAGAAGAGAATTGTGAGATGATGATATATAAAACAAATCAATAAAGAAAGATTAATGAAACCAATTACGGCTGAAGATGAAGAAGAGAATTCTGAGATGATGATATATAAAACGAATTATTAAAGAAAGATTAATGAAACAAATTAAGGCTGAAGATGAAGAAGAGAATTCTGAGATGATGATATATAAAACAAATCAATAAAGAAAGATTAATGAAACAAATTAAGGCTGAAGATGAAGAAGAGAATTCTGAGCTGATAATATGTAAAACAAATCAATAAAAAAAGATTAATGAAACAAATTAAGGCTGAAGATGAAGAAGAGAATTCTGAGATGATGATATATAAAACAAATCAATAAAGAAAGATTAATTAAACAAATAAAGGCTGAAGATGAAGAAGAGAATTCTGAGATGGTGATGTATAAAACAAATCAATAAAGAAAGATTAATGAAACAAATTAAGACTGAAGATGAAGAAGAGAATTCTGAGATGATGATATATAGTATAAAACAAATCAATAAAGAAAGATTAATGAAACAAATTAAGGCTGAAGATGAAGAAGAGAATTCTGAGATGATGATATATAAAACAAATCAATAAAGAAAGATTAATGAAACAAATTAAGGCTGAAGATGAAGAAGAGAATTCTGAGATGATGATATTTAAAACAAATCAATAAAAAAAGATTAATGAAACAAATTAAGGCTGAAGATGAAGAAGAGAATTCTGAGATGATGATATATAAAACAAATCAATAAAGAAAGATTAATGAAACAAATTAAGGCTGAAGATGAAAAAGAGAATTCTGAGAGGATAATATATAAAACAAATCAATAAAGAAAGGTAAATGAAACAGATTAAGGCTGAAGATGAAGAAGAGAATTCTGAGATGATAATATATAAACCAAATCAGTAAAAAAAGATTAATGAAACAAATTAAGGCTGAAGATGAACAAGAGAATTCTGAGATGATAATATATAAAACAAATCAATAAAGAAAGATTAATGAAACAAATTAAGGCTGAAGATGAAGAAGAGAATTGTGAGATGATGATATATAAAACAAATCAATAAAGAAAGATTAATGAAACCAATTACGGCTGAAGATGAAGAAGAGAGTTCTGAGATGATGATATATAAAACGAATTATTAAAGAAAGATTAATGAAACAAATTAAGGCTGAAGATGAAGAGAATTCTGAGATGATGATATATAAAACAAATCAATAAAGAAAGATTAATGAAACAAATTAAGGCTGAAGATGAAGAAGAGAATTCTGAGCTGATAATATGTAAAACAAATCAATAAAAAAAGATTAATGAAACAAATTAAGGCTGAAGATGAAGAAGAGAATTCTGAGATGATGATATATAAAACAAATCAATAAAGAAAGATTAATTAAACAAATAAAGGCTGAAGATGAAGAAGAGAATTCTGAGATGGTGATGTATAAAACAAATCAATAAAGAAAGATTAATGAAACAAATTAAGACTGAAGATGAAGAAGAGAATTCTGAGATGATAATATATAAAACAAATCAATAAAGAAAGATTAATGAAACAAATTAAGGCTGAAGATGAAGAAGAGAATTCTGAGATGATGATATATAAAACAAATCAATAAAGAAAGATTAATGAAACAAATTAAGGCTGAAGATGAAGAAGAGAATTCTGAGATGATGATATATAAAACAAATCAATAAAGAAAGATTAATGAAACAAATTAAGGCTGAAGATGAAGAAGAGAATTCTGAGATGATGATATATAAAACAAATCAATAAAGAAAGATTAATGAAACAAATTAAGGCTAAAGATGAAGAAGAGAATTCTGAGATGATGATATATAAAACAAATCAATAACGAAAGATTAATGAAACATATTAAGGCTGAAGATGAAGAAGAGAATTCTGAGATGATGATATATAAAACAAATCAATAAAGAAAGATTAATGAAACAAATTAAGGCTGAAGATGAAGAAGAGAATTCTGAGATGATGATATATAGTATAAAACAAATCAATAAAGAAAGATTAATGAAACAAATTAAGGCTGAAGATGAAGAAGAGAATTCTGAGATGATGATATATAAAACAAATCAATAAAGAAAGATTAATGAAACAAATTAAGGCTGAAGATGAAGAAGAGAATTCTGAGATGATGATATTTAAAACAAATCAATAAAAAAAGATTAATGAAACAAATTAAGGCTGAAGATGAAGAAGAGAATTCTGAGATGATGATATATAAAACAAATCAATAAAGAAAGATTAATGAAACAAATTAAGGCTGAAGATGAAAAAGAGAATTCTGAGAGGATAATATATAAAACAAATCAATAAAGAAAGGTAAATGAAACAGATTAAGGCTGAAGATGAAGAAGAGAATTCTGAGATGATAATATATAAACCAAATCAGTAAAAAAAGATTAATGAAACAAATTAAGGCTGAAGATGAACAAGAGAATTCTGAGATGATAATATATAAAACAAATCAATAAAGAAAGATTAATGAAACAAATTAAGGCTGAAGATGAAGAAGAGAATTGTGAGATGATGATATATAAAACAAATCAATAAAGAAAGATTAATGAAACCAATTACGGCTGAAGATGAAGAAGAGAGTTCTGAGATGATGATATATAAAACGAATTATTAAAGAAAGATTAATGAAACAAATTAAGGCTGAAGATGAAGAGAATTCTGAGATGATGATATATAAAACAAATCAATAAAGAAAGATTAATGAAACAAATTAAGGCTGAAGATGAAGAAGAGAATTCTGAGCTGATAATATGTAAAACAAATCAATAAAAAAAGATTAATGAAACAAATTAAGGCTGAAGATGAAGAAGAGAATTCTGAGATGATGATATATAAAACAAATCAATAAAGAAAGATTAATTAAACAAATAAAGGCTGAAGATGAAGAAGAGAATTCTGAGATGGTGATGTATAAAACAAATCAATAAAGAAAGATTAATGAAACAAATTAAGACTGAAGATGAAGAAGAGAATTCTGAGATGATAATATATAAAACAAATCAATAAAGAAAGATTAATGAAACAAATTAAGGCTGAAGATGAAGAAGAGAATTCTGAGATGATGATATATAAAACAAATCAATAAAGAAAGATTAATGAAACAAATTAAGGCTGAAGATGAAGAAGAGAATTCTGAGATGATGATATATAAAACAAATCAATAAAGAAAGATTAATGAAACAAATTAAGGCTGAAGATGAAGAAGAGAATTCTGAGATGATGATATATAAAACAAATCAATAAAGAAAGATTAATGAAACAAATTAAGGCTAAAGATGAAGAAGAGAATTCTGAGATGATGATATATAAAACAAATCAATAACGAAAGATTAATGAAACATATTAAGGCTGAAGATGAAGAAGAGAATTCTGAGATGATGATATATAAAACAAATCAATAAAGAAAGATTAATGAAACAAATTAAGGCTGAAGATGAAGAAGAGAATTCTGAGATGATGATATATAAAACAAATCAATAAAGAAAGATAAATGAAACAAATTAAGGCTGAAGATGAAGAAGAGAATTCTGAAATGATGATATATAAGACAAATCAATAAAGAAAGATTAATGAAACAAATTAAGGCTGAAGATGAAGAAGAGAATTCTGAGATGATGATATTTAAAACAAATCAATAAAGAAATATTAATGAAACAAATTTTATACAGTGCAAATGTGAGTGGAAAGCGTAAAAGAGGAAAACCAAAGAACAACTGATTAGATCAATTTAATGACATTTTCAAAGAAGGAAATTTGGAAGTTATATGAGAAAGTGTATGGTTATAGGAGAGATGAGAATGTGTTTCGCGATTGGATAGTCTAGCGTTCTGTCATATCTGCCTATCCAGACATAGAACTGGAGTGGTGGCATTTTTGCATGTATAACAATATCTAATATGTTGTCAAGAAAGTAGTTTCGTATTTCTCGAGTAGATAGATACACTTAGAACAAAGTTTTTGTTACTAACTTTATCCCAAACGTGTTTAATATTATGAAATAGTTAAGCGCATTTTTTGGCCATTGTTTACCGATTACTTAAGTATATTTTTTCATTTTGAAAATGGAACAAAATAATTTGTTTCTTTAGTACCAAATGCATAAACTAATGTTAACTACAACAAAACTGAAAATGTGACGCAAACACAAAAAATATATAATTGTACGAGTATAACAACGATGTAGTAAGTGATCATGTGTGTCAAATATGGTTTAAAAAATCATTAATAGTGGTACGACACTCGACGATAGTGTCCGCTGGAAGCTTAATTTCAGTTGACGATGACCAAATCAGAGTTTTGATTGAGAACAACCAATATATTGCTGAGATACTGAAACTATTGGAGATACAATCAAATACATATTTGTATCAAATGATTGAGAACAACCAATATATTGCTGAGATACTGAAACTATTGGAGATACAATCAAATACATATTTGTATCAAATGATTGAGAACAACCAATATATTGCTGAGATACTGAAACTATTGAAGATACAATCAAATAGATATTTGTATCAAATGATTGAGAACAACCTATATATTGCTGAGATACTGAAACTATTGGAGATACAATCAAATACATATTTATATCAAATGATTGAGAACAACCAATATATTGCTGAGATACTGAAACTATTGGAGATACAATCAAATATATATTTGTATCAAATGATTGAGAACAACCAATATATTGCTGAGATACTGAAACTATTGGAGATACAATCAAATACATATTTGTATCAAATGATTGAGAACAACCAATATATTGCTGAGATACTGAAACTATTGGAGATACAATCAAATACATATTTGTATCAAATGATTGAGAACAGCCAATATATTGCTGAGATACTGAAACTATTGGAGATACAATCAAATACGTATTTGTATCAAATGATTGAGAACAACCAATATATTGCAGAGATACTGAAACTATTGGAGATACAATCAAATACATATTTGTATCAAATGATTGAGAACAACCAATATATTGCTGAGATACTGAAACTATTGGAGATACAATCAAATACGTATTTGTATCAAATTATTGAGAACAACCAATATATTGCTGAGATACTGAAACTATTGGAGATACAATCAAATACGTATTTGTATCAAATGATTGAGAACAACCAATATATTGCAGAGATACTGAAACTATTGGAGATACAATCAAATACATATTTGTATCAAATGATTGAGAACAACCAATATATTGCTGAGATACTGAAACTACTGGAGATACAATCAAATACATATTTGTATCAAATAATTTTTTTGTACGATTTAATGCTTACATTTTTTTATTTAAAAAATTTGAGGGAAATATGCATCATTAAACCCACGTCAATTTTACCAATTTTTCAAATTACAACAGCTATAATTTCCTTCTCTTTCTACCTTAACTTTTTTTTAAATATTCGTGAGCTTTTTTTGGCTAATCTCATCTAAAATGAAAAGCTTGTTTCTTCATTCAAATCGATGGATTATATTTTTCTCTCTCGCATCCCGTAAAATATTATATAAATTCATTGTATAATTTTCCGAATATCTCGCGGCTATTTCATTATCATTAAGAGACTCAGTCCTAACGAATTAATTATTCACTTTATGGATAATCTTAAATGGTTTAAATATTCTCATCTTAAAGAGCAAATACACCTGTTCATTCACATCAAAGGCAGGGCTCATAAACGTTTGGTGTTTGAATGCACTATTTGTTTTTTCCTTTTCTTTTGATGAAAAGCCAAATAGAAAACGGAAAAGAAAAAAATATGACAAAAATAATAGTAAAAACACAAACTCTGAAACGCCCTTTAGAGAGCAGGCCCTCCTCAAAGGCGCTCTTCTTCGGGATTAGAATCTACTTTATTGAGGTATTGAAAATGGTGCAAAATAAATTAATATACGTCGAGTTCAGTTCATTTCGATCCCACCACCACCCGCACTGTTATGTGGGGCAAAATAACTCCCCATCCAGCGCGATCTACATTAGAAGATCAAAATATTCTTAATTTTTTATGAACGCGAAGTCACATAGTGACGATGAAGGAACTGTCCAAAGAGACTCTTTCTCCGGTGGTGACACGCCTGAGTGGGAAAATAATAGTGTACTTAAGGTCAAAGTTATATAAGGTCAATGTTACATAAGGTCAATGTTATGTAAGGTCAATGTTACATAAAGTCAATGTTATATAAGGTCAATGTTATATAAGTTCAATGCTATATAAGATCAATGCTATATAAGGTCAATGCTATATAAGGGCAATGCTATATAAGGTCAATGTTATGTAAGGTCAATGTTATATGATATAAGGTCAATTATTACATAAGGTCAATTTTATATTAGATCAAAACCATATAAGGTCATTGTTATATAAGGTCAATGTTATGTAAGGTCAATTTTATATAAGATCAAAGCCATATAAGGTCATTGTTATATAAGGTCAATTTTATGTAAGGTCAATGTTATATAAGGTCAATGTTATGTAAGGTCAATGTTATATGATATAAGGTCAATTTTATATAAGGTCAATGCATATAAGGTCAATGAAATATAAGTTCAACGTTATAAAAGGTCAATGTTATATAAGTTGAATATTATATAAGGTCAATGTTATATAAGATCAATGTTATATAAGATCAATGTTATGTAAGGTCAATGTTACATAAAGTCAATGTTATATAAGGTCAATGCTATATAAGGTCAATGTTATGTAAGGTCAATGTTATATGATATAAGGTCAATTATTACATAAGGTCAATTTTATATAAGATCAAAGCCATATAAGGTCGTTGTTATGTAAGGTCAATGTTATGTAAGGTCAATGTTATATAAGGTCAATGTTATGTAAGGTCAATGTTATATAAGGTCAATGTTATGTAAGGTCAATGTTATATGATATAAGGTCAATTATTACATAAGATCAATTTTATATAAGGTCAATGCCTTATAAGGTCAATGTTATATAAGTTCAACGTTATATAAGGTCAATGTTATATAAGTTGAATGTTATATAAGGTCAATGTTATATAAGATCAATGTTATATAAGATCAATGTTATGTAAGGTCAATGTTACATAAAGTCAATGTTATATAAGGTCAATGCTATATAAGGTCAATGCTATATAAGGTCAATGCTATATAAGGTCAATGCTATATAAGGTCAATGCTATATAAGGTCAATGTTATGTAAGGTCAATGTTATATGATATAAGGTCAATTATTACATAAGTTCAATTTTATATTAGGTCAATGTTATTACATAATACTTAAGAAAATGACGATGTACTTAAGGTCCGACATCAGATAAGGAAATGACTCATAGCGCAGTAAAAAATATCTTAATAAGACCTGGAGTTTAACCGACCCAGCAAGTTGCCAGTACTTTCACAGAAAATTACAAATGCAACAAAACTATACTCCAGTGTTGTCAGATGTAGCCACCGCATCGATAGTAGCCAATCGATGCGGTGGCTACGGACACGTCTAGTGCTAAAAACACCTATAGGCATTCATATAAACTTTTGCTGGATGCTCAAAATGTCCATCGTCGTTATATACCCAATTTATTTGGGTGAAATCAAAAACAAGTTTACATTGATTGTCACATGTTGCAGTTTTGATGTTGATTATTTATAAATAATATAACAAAACAATTATTAAAATATAATTTGTGAGAAAAACAACAGGTAATTTAACGTGGGCACACATTTTTTTATGAATCTGGGTCTGTCGTCTTACATACGAGTATGTCGTATACCAAATATACTGAGCTTTAACCTGTATCTCACTGAGGACATATAATATGGAAAAATAAATTGATATTTCTTTCTGATTGTTAACTAGACATCACCCTGGTGCACACTCTCATCAACTAGATAAACAGTGATACTTAATAGGTCCCCCGACGTTGGCAATCACTCTAGCAAAGGCTTCTCTATCTTGCGCAACCCGGAACAGGTCCTCCACATGCCCCATCCCCGTCCAGTCTCTTATATTGCGCAGCCAAGATGTTTACCTTCTACCAGGACCACGCTGCCCCTCGATCTTGCCCATCAGTATACGGCCATGTAACTTGCTTAATTTACTTTTGTCTGGTCGATGGAACAGATTGTCACCTGGCAAAAAGTCCGTCAGATTGTATAGGGTGGCCCATGAAAGGCTGAAGGATGTACATCGCTGTACTGCGCACACGGCCATCGTCACCCTCGCAGTATTTGCAGTAGCTCCATTTTGTTGAAACCATACATCCTAATTATTTTTGACCACTGGACGTAAAAAAAAAACAAGTATTGTCCTATAGAGGGCCCCGTTGACTCTTTCTGGCTGACCTTTATCATTTTCAAAGAAATAGGGGCTGATAACTCTTTCAGCTATAACACCACACCAAACAGTGCATTTTTGGTAATGTAATTGATGCTGATGTAATTTCCTGAGATTCTCGGTACCCTAAAATATGCAGTTTTGTTTGTTGATGTGCCCGTTTAAATGAAAATGGGCCTCGTCACTCATTATCAAGTTGTTCAAAAAGTTGTTGTTATCTCTATAGGTGTTGAAATCAAATAGCGTACTGCCGGCGCTACTGAATATCTTGGCATAGTAAAGTTTTATAACTTGTAAAAAAAGAAAATAAAAAAGATTAAAAATGACCAAGTTATGACTTTTTTAAACACTTCAGTTTTTCAGTGGTCACCCTGTTTTAACAATAAATGTGTTTAAGAAATAAATAAATAACTTTTCAATCAACTGAAAAATACTACCTTAATAGCAAATTCCTTAACTTTCTCTAAATGATGATATGCAAAAATGATCCAAACAATAATACACAAAATATCTCCTAAAGGGTTTAATATTATTATAAGAATCAACAATTGTGAATCAACTTAGCATTAAAATCTTTTATACATACGACAGTAACAAATTGAAAAATAAAAATATTTTAACGAATAATTAATTCGATAGATTTAAAGCTGAAATAGCTTTTTCCATCTTTTTATAAGAGTATATTGAAAAATCCTGGTTTCTCATTCATCAATTTGACGTCTAGCATAACGTACAAATTACTTAGATTACGCTTTCTCTTCGCTATTTTCGTGTAATTTGAAAATACCGTCTGCGAGAAAAAAAATGATTCAATTCATAGATAATCTTGGAAGCGTTTACGTTGTTATGCCCATCCATCACTCTCGTGGCGGCTTTCGTCACAAGAACCAACAGAAAAGAAATTGGCACCGCTTCAAAATGTTTTGAATCACATAAAAAGATATTGCAGATTCTTTGAATTATTTTAATTTCGTTACCTTTAAATAAGGAGTGCTTACCATTTGGCACTCGAAACAATATGGCGTGGAATAAATATGACTAGGAACAAACACCTTTTTTTTCAGGAACATACAACATGTGTTAAGTGGGCAGAAACATCATTATTGTCGTCGGATAACTGAGGTTTCGGGTTAAGAACTTCTGAAGTAGACAAGTAACTCACTGTTCATCATCACACGTGTAAGAAATACTTTCACACGTGGACTATCAACAGCACTCATATACATTTGTGAGTGTTGTTACAATACGAACTCTTTAACCAAACTGTCCATATCTGGAAGGCCTGAAGACTAGGAGCAGGTGCTTCAAGATCATGTCAAGTGGAGTACTACCTGTTCTCGAGTTGATTGCACTTCAACAGCTAGACGCATGAGAAAGTCATTGTACTACGAAAAAGAGTCAACGTGGCCAAATGATTTAACGGAATCCACATGTGTGACTTCTGGGTAAGTGTGCATTTTGGATCAGGCTGTTCTCTCACAGAAGAGTGCAAGATCAATGAGGAGGAGCATTTAAAATGTATGTTTAGATGGTGAAAGGACTCTCAACTACAAACCCTGGAAACGAGGATGGTGTTAATCAGTATTTGCAACCCCCTAGATTTCGGGTTTGATTCCCAATGCTATCTCTCGGATGAAACCCTCAGGTGGAAGACCAGCATATTACCAACTAAGTCACGAATGTCGAAATAAATTATTATTTCAAAGTGATTGCTTCTTATTCTGAATTATTATTTTTTGGAATACACAAATAAATAAATTCTTCACACCCGTCTTTAAAACATTTTTTATCTTGTCCACAATACTATTTTTGAACAATGTATAGGTAGTTGGGAGAAATTGCCACTTGTCAATAAGCCCACCTTATTGTTCACTCCGGTGGAAGACCAGCATATAACCAACAAGGTAATTAATGTAGTCGATGGTATAATGGTTTCCGTATGTAAGTATGATTTTAAAGTTTATCGTTTTTTTTTTCATTATAAAAAGATCTGGGATGAGAGATGCTGTTTAAGTTTCATTTTTATTTTTATATTCATTTGATGGAATGAGAGAAAAAATATCGTAACCGTTTGATGGAACCAGTTCTCTCCCGCTTCGAAAGAGTGATGTTTTCTTTTCTCTAGCGCAGATGAAAGGAAAAATATAATCATAAATATTTATAACAGTCCTGAAACTTCCAACCTGTACAAAGAATTGGCGGCATTGTTCCTTTCGCTTTCCGAGAAAACACATACAGTGCGAATAATTTATTTTTGTTTCTCAAAAGGACTATATATGAAAACCACACATTTTATTTAAATTTCAAATGTACTATTTTACTAACGACAGTTGAACGTGGCTTTTCATTCTCCAGATCATCCACAATTCTTAAGACCAAAAGTTTTCACCTGGAAGAGTTAGAGCGTGTATGGACAGATACTACATAATATACTGGATTCATCCCTTCAAGAACAACTTTTCCATTATATTCTTGTAATTTATCAAGGTCATATGATAGTTCGTACACTACTTATACTGATTGATCTATAATATTAGGAAAATCTTGTTATTCAGCGGCGACCGGTTCCGAGGTGACGAGACGCTGAGCGAATATGAGATATCGCTGTCTCACGGTTTACTATACTCTGTCTGCCCTATATGAATTTGCGTTTCCGTCCGGTGCGTATTGGAGATCGCTCGGGTAGTATTGTCATACTTGGCCGGTCAATTTAAAAGGAATATTTTTAAATTTTTTTTTTTTTTTAATTTTCACTTAAATAAAAATCCTCGTACTATTGTTCAGTATTCTTACACATATTTAATCTATACAAATATTTCACATTTTTGGAAGTCATGTTTACGAATATATAATTTAATTATTGCGAATTATTTCTCCGGTTCAGCGCACCAGCGCACCTCTAGACCGGCCACCGCTGCTTATTATGTAGAAATTATACAAATATGTCGTTGTAACGAAGTCATTGTGGAATAAAATATTTTTCCAATGTGTAACATGACAAACTGAGTTATAATTTATTAAGTTAGAATGTGTATGGACATGACCACTCCGGGCATGCCCATAGCATGGTCAGTTGATGTGACAGTTAATTTGATAGCTCTACATTCGTTAGTATGTCAAATGGAAACGATAGAATACGTTTTATGTTATTGTATATTGTTGAATGTTATAAAATTAATATAAAGCAGTTATCAAGTTTCTTTCACAAAAACTGCAGAAATTAACCCTTCCTTCCCTGTGACGTGTAACTAGTACACATTGCTTCTAAATACGTTAATATCTCTATAAATATAATTAGTACTGGGTTCAGATTTTAGGTATTCCTTTGTAAAACATTTACGTATTGAATGAAAAAATAATATTAATAATAATTAGCACTTATCGGCCACATCACAGATATTCTGTGAAAATCGGGAATTAATTCACTTATACAATCAAACGTGTGCCAGTGTCTGACGTAAGGATATTCATTCTAAAAAACCACTATGGGTGAGAAAGCGACGTTATTCACGTCTCACTCTCCTTTGGTATACCGGAATGCAAGAAATAGAATCACAGTTTGCTCGCGTCTCTCACTTCAGTAGCTCTCGGGTATCCATTTCACCCGTTTTGTGAACGTCGGCCGATGTTTTTTTCATTTGTTCAGCAATTAAACTTCAATTATTATCATTTTTGACAATCAATTTAATTAATTCAAGCGATTGGCTATGAGTATTCTTATTTTCCTGATTTTAAATCGCTCATTTTTAGACGTGTATTGAATCCACAGCACCAGAATGCGCGGTTTTTTTAGCACAGGAAGGGAAAGGTTAAACATTGTTTAGATGCTGACCCCATGTTATTTCTATCTGGCTTTTCCCTTCTTTTGGAAGAAACTCGATAACCGCGTGATATTCAATTTATAACATTTCACTATGAAACTAAATAAAAGTATTCTTTCACCTCTAGTTGACATCTACTGAGGGTAGAGAAATCAAATATTAACTGTGACATCGCCTGACCATACGATACGCAAAGTCGAAGTAGTTTTTATGTATACATGATCCTTCTTATTCGTACGTATTTTATATACTTCTTATTCATACGTATTTATACAAATAGACAACTTTACCTTCCAAACCGTTTCTGAATTTGTGTATCTCGGTACCATGGTGACAAGTAAGAACGATGTTTCCACTGAAATAAATCGAAGATTAATAGCTGCAAACCGATGCTATTTTGGACTGCAGAGGTACATGAAATCACGACATCTCTCTAGAAAAACCAAAACTCTACTTTATAAAACACTCATCCGACCTGTGCTCACCTATGGCTCAGAATGTTGGACTCTAAGTAGAGTGGACATGAGGGCTCTAGGGACATTTGAGAGGAAGATTCTGCGCAAAATATATGGCCCCATTTGCAATAACGGAGAATGGCGTATCAGGTATAATCAGGAGCTGTACGGTCTGTATGGAGACCCTACCATAACACAAGAGATTTTAATTGGGAGACTCAGGTGGGCTGGACACGTGCAGCGAATGAGTGAGGAAGACATTCCGAGAGGGCTCTTGAATGGCACACCGGGGGGTCGAAGAAAGCCAGGAAGGCCGAAGCTTCGATGGCTGGATGGTGTCAATAGGGATGCGCAGCTCATTGGCATCCAGAACTGGCGAACAGCAGCACAGGACCGCCAGTCATGGAGGCGTGCTTTAAAGGAGGCCAAGACCCGACCTGGGTTGTAGAGCCATTGTTGATTGATTGATTGATCCTTCTTATTCAGACCAAAAACTTTGAAAACGAAAGCGTAATTTCTACATAACAAGACTTTACTGATAGGGCAATCAGTGTGGACATTCTATGAGCTTTCATGTGACCAAGGTTGCTAACAATAGTGAAGTAAGAATAGTGAAGAAGCTGTTCTTGTAAGGATGAATTGAGTTAATTACATAGGTTTGTTTTGTTATCGTGTGGGTTCATTATGTTTTGTTATCGTGTGGGTTTTTCCTATTATATAATACTACTTATATGTCAATGCTAAATTTTATTGTATTTTTATAACCAAATGCATCAAAAAGTTTATTTGACCGTTAAAATAAAATAGTAAAAACTTAATTGAACCGTGTAAATTCAAAATTTAGTTAAATACTTTTCATTTTCGCCTTACGCATACAAATCAGCGAAACGTTAAGTATTAGGTGTTAACATAATTTGTGTCCGTTTTTTCCAATTTAAAAATGAGCACCAAAAGTAAAACAAAATGGTAAAAGTTATACGTCATTCGAAATAAAATTATCATCTCTAAAAGATATTGTGTTACAAGCCTTCAAAACGGAATGGCAAGTAGACGAAAGCGAGCGTTTTTGACACCTCCTTGTGTTTGCGTTCAATCGAGGGAATTAAGCTGCCAAAGCTGCTTGCGATATTTGCGAAGTGTACGGTGAAGATGCCATGAATGTAAGGACAGCTCGTCGATGGTTTTTGCCCTTCGAAGACGGTAATTTCGACCTGAAAGACATGGAGCGTTCCGGACGACCAGTGGACTTCAATGAAGACCGCTTAAACCATATTATTTAAGTAGATCCCCTTCAAACATTTTTTATCACCATTTTTTTTTCATCACCATTTTCAAACCATTTTTCATCACCAGTAATGATGTGGTAAAGGAACCTTTGCTTGTGGCCATGCGTAGCTCGATGACGCGCGAGCAAACCAGCAGAAATTGTCGAACGTTGATTTTTGTTGTTTTCATTCAAAACATGTGGAACTCCAGTGGGTTTTCCATTGATTTAAGATGGCGGTATACAGTCATGTGACTACAATTCATCTGCTCAGCCAATTCTACGGTGGTTTGAAGGGGATATTCGTGAATAATATGATTTAAGCGGCCCTCATCGAAGTCCACTGGTTGTCCGGAATAATCCATGTCTTTCGGGTCGAAATTATCGCCTTTCAAACGCAAAAACCATCGACGAGCTATCATTTCATTCATAGCATCTTCACCGTACACTTTGCAAATATCGCGAGCAGCTTTGGCAGCTTTATTCCTTCGATTGAACGCAAACAAAAGGAGGTGTCGAAAATGCTCGCTTTCGTCTACTTGACATTCCATTTTTAAGGCTTGTAATTAAATAAAATAATATATATAACGTAAAAGCAAACACAATACCTCATAGAGCAGAACATTTTATTTCGAATGACGTATTTCGAAGGACACATTTACCATTTTGTTTTATTTTTGGTGCTCATTTTTAAATTGGAAAAAAACGGACACAACTTATGTTAACACCCAATATTTATGCATATAATTTGATGAAAATCAAATTTAATTTAAGTTTCTTTAATTAGATAACGTACTAACGGCATTTGGCAATAAAGTTTAAAATATTTTACAGAAGAATTTGACACTTAAATGTGAAAAATTCTACACAGCAATTTCAATTCAAGTAACAGATGTATTCCGCTTTGCAAAAAACAGTTTGACAATGATTTAGTAAAACGAAACAGATTTGCCACTTGAATTTAAGTTGTGTAGATTTAAGTCACATTTAAATGTTAAATCATTCTGTAATTACAAGGAGTTCTACAATTTGTTATGTAATATATATCAAATCAATTCATAAAAATGGGGTATACGAAATACAGTGCATGACTATGATATATAGCATACATATCATCACGCGTCATAGCCCAGGGGTAAGTAAAAAAGGCAGAGTGCCAGATTTTCATACCTCAACACCAAATCCTTTTTCTTTTCTTAATGAAAACACCTTCTCAAAAAATTCCTTCGATTTCTCAGACTTTTTACCTTTTTTTATTTAAAAATATCATTCACTTCATCGAACAATTCTTTTTTAGTCTTCCTCTACCACGCCTTTCACTCACATTTGCATTATGTATTCACTATGTGAGGCTTTCTTCATTCATTCGTTCTACATGCCCAAACCATCTAAAACTTCCTTTTTATTTCACTCAACACATCAATCTTAAGTTTATATTCATTCCTAGTCACTTCACTGCGTATTCTGTCATACATTGTCGCCCCATGTATTGTTCTCAGTACTCGCATTTTAATTTGATGTTTTTTCAAAGTTTATTTAAAAACATATAATTTCAGATGTAAAACATGCCATTGCTGCTCTTGTGGCGTGGAATGATCTGCCCCTGTGTTAGAGGTATAATGGACGAGTACAGCTTTAGAAAGCACTTGAAGACAACCCTTTTTGGGAAGTATTATCAAAATTTGGGAGAACTGAGGGAAAGCAAGCAAAGTATACAGGGAGTGGCATTAAACAGAGTGTCTGAATTCAAAGATTTGGGCGTAACCTTTGATGTCGGACTTACGTTCGTTAACCATGTCTCGCGTTTGATATCTGACTGCTACAAACTACTCGGTTTTATAATAAGAATATCAAGAGAATTTAACAGCACCGATATCCTCCGAAACTTATGTAATTATCTAATTAGAACCAAATTAGAATATGCATCTACGGTTTGGGCTCCTCATCAGCTCAAATATAAAAATAATATTCCCAAAAAACTAAATACATCACATTTAGCATATCTACAAGAACTCAAGCACCTACAAATCAATACATAACACTGCACACTTGTTCACCCATGGCTGACTGTAGTTGTGTTTCCTTGGAAAGGGTTGATAGTATAAAGTACCTTGGAGTTTATGTTGATCAGTTCCTTCGTTGGGAGGTCCATATTAACACTTTGAGCGCAAAAATCAGAAAACTATGATACATATTCCGTATGATTCGAAATGTGCTCAGTGAAAATATCCTTAAAAGTATATACTTCGCTTTATGTCAGTCAGCACTTTCTTACGGTATATCTTAACCCAAAAACACATATTGCAGGTTTCCCAAAAATTGATTGTGAAAATAATTAATAAACTTCCTGCTCGGTATCCCACGGCGGAGCTTTTCAGAGAGTATCAGGTCCTGAACATAGCCAATTTACATCTCAAATCCATTCTCTGGCACTACCATCGAGAGGAAGGGAAGATGCAGACTCAGCAGACACACATGACACGCATGGCAACTAATGAAATGTTCACCATCCCTAGAGTTAAAATCCCTTTTGCCCAAATACAATATGCTTATTTGGCTCCCATTACATACAATGGCGTGCCGACTTCAATAAAGGTAAAGGTAAGAAAACCATTTAGACAGTCGATCGGAGCGTGGTTGTTATTGCGACAGGATTTTGAGTACTTGGGCTTTCAGGATGAATGACAAGTGGAAGGGATTTGTGTGAGATTTGTGATTGTGTGCGGTATAGTGTGGGATGAATATTTTTGGTCTTTCTGAAGTAATAATGTGTGAGGAGTTGAATTTCGCAAGATGTTTCCAGTTGTATTTGAGTGTCACTGTCAGGTTGATGAGAGCGTGCAACGGGGTTTTGTTTCTGTGTAATCAAAAATCGGAAAGAAGTATCGATTTATTTTTTTCATGCTAAATATCCTCAGTGAGATACAGGCAAAAGCCTAGTTTACTGAGGATACGACAAATGAAAGGCAACAAACCCAGATCCATTAAAATTGTATGTCCAAATCAAATTATCAGTTGTTTTTCTCAATTTGTGTATATTTCTTGTCATGTGTAATAATAAATAAATAAATAAATAAATATAGACCAAATACAAAAAAAAATCCTCAGATATCTATGATACAGAACAAAGGGCGATTACCCAAAATATGCTCACCATGTCGAACTTCTCACGGTGTGTAACTATAGAAGCCTCGAAACAAGAAGGCAAGAATCCATTGCGATATTCCTACTTAAGGTTTTCCAAGGTTTAAACTCCTGTTTATTTCGCGTAAACAGTGCCAAACAGCGCTCTGAATCATCGATGCGATGTTGTTTCTGTTCCATTGTGAGCAAAAGCGGCACCCATTTCGAAAAAAGTTTTTTCATGACCAAATGTTCATGCAAAATAGTGTAAACACTACCAAATCTTCAGGATGTCAGCTATCTCACGCAACTTTACTTTGCAATTTTCCATCACGATTTGGAGTTTTTTTTTATGTTTTCTGTTGTAACAGCCTCATTTGGACGACCAGAGCGTTCAGCATCATTTGTGTCTGTACGACCGCGTTTGAAATCAGCATACCACCTACAAATGGCTGTTTTCGACGGAGCAGAGCCCGGATAACCCTTTTCAAGCCATCGCTGAGTTTGAACTGTATTTTTTCCCATTAAAAAGCAATGTTTTATCAACCCACGAAATTTGGTTTTTTCCATTGTTTTGAAAATAGCAAAAGTAGCGTCACTAAAACCATTGTAACTCAATGACACAATGTCGGAATGTCATGAAAGTTTGACACGTAACTTCTAAAGATTGGTACTAACTGAGAATGGTATGGATTTGTTATTAGAGGCGCCATCTGTTGGCTAGTCCCGGGAATTGTTGATTGATGTATTAAATGAAACAGCAATTACGCCGCACCGGTATGACTCAGACAATAATGTCAAAACTTTAAGTGGGTTTTCCTCGAAACTACTATTTTCGACTTGGTCGACATAAAATCTCAAGTTCTATTCCACTGATTGCCTTTTAATGTAGTATGAAACTTTGATAATTATTTTTATATCGTCCCTACCTTGAAAAATACAAAATTATTCTATTTTACTATTTTAAAAAAAATAAAAATTTTGAAAAAAATGGTATAAATTTTTTTTTCAGACAGCCGCCATTTTACGATTTTTTGTTTTTTCTTTGGTACCAACTATAGCGACATTATCTTTTATCAAGAAACTGTGTATAATTTTATTTTTTATTTTTTAAAGGGTTTCAATCATGTTGGTCAGTTTACCCCCTTTTTTACGACAAACTATAACAATTGATAACATCTTGAATTTTTTTCAAATTTTGTTTTGTACATTCTCAAATCATCAATAAACAAACTGTTATAAAAAAATGTGCCGGAAAAATGTTTTTAGTTTTTTTTTATTAAGTCTGAAAAAACGCCTGAAATTCACGCCTCTAGAGTAGAATATCCCCTTAAAGAAAGTTTGCTCTCAAAACAGTGCTTCACAAATTGTTCTTTTATCGTTATTATATTATGAAAACAAAATGTTCAAAAGCAATCGAGTAGAAATTTTATCAAATGTTTATCGTTAACTCGTTCGGATTAGATGAACAGAATTTTTCGCATCATTCAACTGCAAATTCATTTTACTGTAATCTTTCCACGTAATAACTTTTTACGATCAACCCTTTTAAAGGGCATTCCACATGCTGTATCAACATGGAGGGAATATACTGGAATTTTTCAAAATTATAGCAATAAATTGATTACATATTAATTGGCCAATATATCTCTTTTTTCTGGTCACTTGATCAACCGAGACTTTAAGCGAAATAAATCATCGTTTTATAGTGATTGCTACTTATTTTGAATTGTCCTTTTATGCGTACGCAGAGAGGACAAATTTTCCCACCCTTCTAAGCACATACAAACAGTTTTTGTTTCGTCTACAATATTTTTCTGAAACAATTTTATGGGTGAGGAAAACAGATGGCCACTTGGCAAAAAATATCACCATATTGTATGCTGAAAAATGTGGTTTTAAATTATAAAAACACTTTTCTTTTTTATTGTACTTTTCACCTTTATCAAATCATTCTACACATCGTCTCCACTTTATCGAATAATTCTACATGTCGTCTCCACTTTATCGAATCATTATACACGTCGTCTCCACTTTCTCGAATAATTCTACATGTCGTCTCCACTTTATCGAATCATTCTACACGTCGTCTCCACTTTCTCGAATCATTCTACACATCGTTTCCACTTTTTCGAATCATTCTACACATCGTCTCCACTTTCTCGAATAATTCTACACGTCGTCTCCACTTTCTCGAATCATTCTACACGTCGTCTCCACTTTCTCGAATCATTCTACACATCGTCTCCACTTTCTCGAATCATTCTACACATCGTCTCCACTTTCTCGAATCATTCTACGCATCGTCTCCACTTTGAAGCCATAAATGTTTGTGCATTTAGGGTAGTAAACACGCATTAAGACAATTTTGGGCTTTTATAACAAAATAGTGATACTTTTGTGCCTTTCATACCAAAAGTGTGAAATTAAAGAGTTCATGCTGTTTGAACCAGAACGGGACGTTTTAAGCACTTTTTTAAAATGTTGTCACCTAAAATCCGCAATTTTTAAATATTTGTGCTTCGATTATCAAAAGTTGTACTTTTACACTTTTATGCTTACCGAGTATTTAAGTGACTTTATAGACGTTGTTAGAGATAACAATAAAAAGGTACATTTTGCGCTTTTTGAATCCAAATATTGATACTTTTATACTTTTGGGTTCAAAATTATAGCGTTTTGATACTTGATACTTTAGGGAGCTTAAAGGGGCATACTATTACGTGTATGTGGCCCCGAATATAAAAGATGGCATATTTTACACACGTGCTTTTAGAGTAAGAACAAAAAAATACATATTTTGTTTTATGGTTATACAAGTCAAATCCTTTTCGCTTTTGGGTCCAAAATATGGCATTGTTGCACTTTGTTTTTTAGGGCCAAGAAGTAGCACATTTAAGTCATAACATTGTTTACATACATAAGAAAAAAACATTTTTTATTAATGAAAGTTTATACTCCACCTCATCATCAGGGAAGCACAAAGAGTTTTGTTTGTGCTCTCCTGATGACGATGTGAAAACCTTGAAACCGGTAGGGTTATACCGTTACAAAAAGTGGAATAAACATTGTTTGTTAAAAAAAATTACAATGTCTTTAAACCTCCTCCGAAATAGAACTGTAAATAAGCGAAGCCTTAGTTGAAAAATAATGATTTTATGTCAACTTAAACGTTTGATATCTTATTTCATCAGTGGTATTGCTTTTAACTTAATTGCCTATTAATAAAAAAAAGATATATATAATATTATTTATAGTTAATGCATTAACAATGTGGAGGTTTAAAGACATTGTAATTTGTTATATCAAACACTGTTTATTCCACTTCATATAACGGTATAACCCTACCGGTATCAAGGCTTTCGCCTCATCATCAGGGGAACACAAACAATATAGTACTTAATTTGTTTTTTTTTTGTCATACTGGCCTTTAATGTATTATTTATAGTTAAGGCATTCACATTGTGGAGATTTAAATACATTGTAATTTGTTTTATCGAACACTGTTTATTCCACTTTTTATAACGGTATAACCCTACCGGTTTCAAGGTTTTTACCTCATCATCAGAGTAGCACAAACAAGTCTTGTTTGTACTCCCTAATGATGAGGTGAAAGCTTTGAAACCGGTAGGGTTATACCGTTACATAAAGTGGAATAAACAGTGTTTGATAAAAAAAATTACAAGGTTAAATAAAAGATTTGATGATATATATCCTGAAATAACACGTACATATGTGTTAAGGCAATAGAGAAGAAAATCCAATGGAGAGAGAAGCCAATTAAAGGTTTAGGCTCGTCTTATAGTATTCTCCCAAGCGGGAAGACGCCAGATGTACCACGTTTAACCATGCACATAAAATAATTCAAAATAAATAAAAAACGTTTTATGCAAATGGGTAACAGGAAATGATCTTACAAATTCGATTCCTTTCTTTCTTGATAAATAAAAAAATCAGGTTTTGTCCAAACAAAGAATTCCCATTGATATTGTTAACTTATTTATAAAATAAAATGAATCATATTATAATGGAATTGCAACACCCATTGGAATCGCAACACCCATTACGAGCAACACCCATTGGTGTTGCTCGTATAAAACAGAAAAAAATATGTATTCATTGTCTTTTGATTTTTGAAAATAAAAAGAGAAAAAATGATACATATTTAGGGAATGTCCCTTAAAGGTATATGATGATTATCATTGTTGATAAATAAATAAAACACGTTAGATTGCAATACGGAAGGAGAGAGTGAATCGTTTATTTTGATAGTACGTAGGTATTTATAACATTTCAGAATGGGCGCGGGAGTGCGCTCGCGATATGCTTCTATCTCGCTTCTGTGAATGCAGAAATGGTCAATTGTAGTATGTAGGTAACAATCTATTTACGGAACCGGCGAGACAGCGTGGTACGTTCTCTTTCTAGTATGTAGTGCGGTCCACTCGCTACGGGATGACTGGCCGGCGGGTGATCTTTGGACTTGAATGGCCGGCGTATGATCTTTGGACTGTTTATTTAAATTTGTCGAGGAATGTGAATCTCATCGGTCATTGACCGTATGTATGCGACAATATTCCGCGACGACCGTGGATCCCTACACATACATACGTATGTTATATGCGCCAAAGAAAGTAAGTAAATTTTTTTTTTAAATCTCTACTTCTACCCGTGGCTTAACTCTACAAGGTTTCTTCTAGGTATACTAACTTCTAAGCGTGAGGAGGGATATGAATTGTTTATGTTGCTTATGGGAGCAACATCTAATCCAACTGTGCTGGAAAATATAGGGTTTTAAGTTCCTGACAACTGTGTGAAGCACAGAAAAATTGATCTATCAAGACTGACAATAAGTAGAACTAGCTTGCCAAGTGCTCTTTCATTGTTTCACGGACTGTCCCTTTTGAATAGAGCCTCGGATATTAACATCATCAATATTTTAGAAAATGTGAAAAAAGTGTGTTTTGTTGTAATATGGTTAGTTGTTTCGATTTAACAAATATTTTTTATTTATTAATTTTTATTTCTTGTTATTTTATATATTTTTAATAAATAATAAATAAATAAATAATAGGTTTATTGATAGCAACATAGTATGTACAGATTATATTTGAATAACACTTCTAAAACACATAAATTGCAGATAATACATTAAATACAGAAGCTATCAAAAGGTCTGGGCTCATCTAATAGCATCCCATCGGCCAAGATACACCCCACCAATATAGGGCGAACCCAGCCACGGGGACACCAGGTTTTTCTGTAATCTTTATATGTAATTAGGTTCCTGAAAATGCGAGCTTTATAAAATAAACAAAAATTATTGGATAAACATACTCAAAGTGGGCTACAATTGTTATCCTGCATGTTTTCAAAAGTATTTCGGTTACCTCTAATGTTTTAATGATAACGACGTTGTTTGCTCCTTGTGGTCTATGGGACAAGACACATTCGCCTCCAATATTACATCTCAAAGGCGTCTATCATGTGCCTTTCCTTCTTTCTCATCATCCATGTTCATTTTCTTCTTTTTCATAATTCATGTTCTCACTCCATACAATGATATGAAGAATATAAGTGATTTAACCAGACAACATTTTCAAGCAAGCGTAAACAAAAATAAATTAATAACTTTTAACAATCGACAAATTTCTTATAGTCAAACTTTATCCATAATAATTAGTTCAATGTCATATCTCTGGCACCGTTACAATTAATAAATCCCATCACAAAGGGTAGGACACGACCAGTACCAAACGCGATTGCTCCAGTTTTCACGGTTCAGTGAAAGTTTTACGAGCGGACAGACAAACAATGTTGCAACATATATATGTTATATACATTAGACGGGAGATACGGCAGATTCATCCCATTTACTCTTCTATTTCTTAACATTTCAATTTCCTTAAAACGAGAGACGTGTCCCGTTGTTTTAAAAGCTCACGATTTTTATCTATTCATAAAACGATTTCTCAAGACGAGAGTATGATGGAAAAAAAGGTAAAATAAGAAACGTTGCACTGTCGATTTGTTTCTTCCATTTGTTTTGTACTTCATATTTTGAAACGATTCAATATTGATAAAAATCATATATTTTTTAATTGATATATTTTATTGCATTATATACTCGTATTTTATTGGTTGTTCTGGCAGACAGCATTGACGACCTTCAAACGCTTATAGATAGAATTAATGAAGCTGGTGTGAGGTTTGGGCTGAACATGAACAAAACTAAGTTCATGGTGTTTGGCCGGCAGAATCACGCAGGAGCACGTCTTACATTGAACGGTGCTGATATAGAGAGAGTCAAAACATTTAAATACCTCGGAAGTATCCTAGTGAAAGACCTCGACCCAGAAACCGAAGTCAAGTGCAGAATTGAATCATCTCGTGCGGCTTTTAATAAAATGAGAAGCGTATTCTGCGATGATAATCTAAACTTAAAACTTCGACAACGGTTAGTCAAATGCTACGTTTGGTCAGTATTATTATATGGAGTAGAATCATGGACCCTCAAATTTGGTAATATGAACCAACTGGAAGCATTCGAATTGTGGATACACCGGAAAAATGCTACGGATACCCTGGACGGATATGGTCAGCAACACAAGGATTGTTCAAAGACCCAAAGTTGATGGAGAGTTGCTGATTAATATTAAAATCCGAAAGGTGTCCTATTTGTGTCATGTACTTAGAGGAGAAAAGTACAAATTACTGCACCTGATCATCCAAGGCAAAATGAAGTGTCGAAGAGGTGTTGGCAGGAGGCAAATCTCTTGGCTCTGCAATATACGTGATTGGACTGGTAAAAGGAACGTTGGGGATCTTTTTCGGACTGCCGGGGACAAAGATACTTACTCTCAGGTGATAGTCAACGTTGAAGGGACTTGAAATGACACTAGAAAGAAGAATATTGCATTATAATAAAAAATAATAAAAAAATGCTGTTGAAACGTGTGCATTTAGAAGAATACATGGGGTGTCAATGATTGACATGACAAGAAGGAAAGTAATTATTTACGGCGTGATGGTATGTGTCAGAATCGAGTTGAATGAGTAACACAAAAATAATGAAAATAAAAATCTTAGTATTTGTATGAGTAACAAGTAGGAAATGTTACTTAATTCTGTAAATCTGTTATCTACATTTTCAGTATATCATAAGTCTCTCGTGTCGTACAACGCTGGTTATTTTCGATCAAATTTGGTAGTATCAGTGGGAATCGGCCTACCAGAGCGAACATCATCTTCGAATGTCACATCCCCATTACCTATTTTTTAAACCACATTTGACACACGATTGTTAACTGCATTGTCACCATGAACTGTACATAACATATATATATTTTGGGTTCGTGTTTTTTTCTTATCCTTTGCGAAACTAAAAAAACTCCATCTTTTTTAATATGATGAAAAACGAATTCGAGCAATTTTGGTCAACAATGGCGGAAAAAAGTGCTCAACTATAAATAGTCATTGTAATGTACATTCCACACGTTTGGAAAGTTAGCAACAAATATTTTGTCTTAACGACATATATCCAAGATATTTTCTGGACAATTCAACAGAGTTTATTTGAGATGTACTTATACTACAAACTCGTATAGTACCCGGCGGTAAGTAATACACATCGGGTTTAAGAAAGAGACTGTCGCTTTGTAGAGCGTCGTCTCTGTCACACGGACTGTTAGTGCATCGTGCGACAGAAACGACGCTCTACAAACGACAGTCTCTTTCTTAAGCCCGATGTGTATTAATTACCGCCGGGTACTATATATTAGGTTGGCGCATAATTAACGATTGTGTCACCGGTGCCCTTCGAATCTGTCAGTATTTTTATTTTTTTTTTACTAATACTCGTGTGTTCTGCTATTGGTGGGATAATAAACATGTTAAACATTAATTCGTTGAGATTGTGAAATTATTGCTGCAGTCCATCCTTTTCGACGTGATAAAGCATGATACTCGTATGACGAATATGAAAGTGGTTATCTGCACGCCTTTTTCGGTGTGATAAAGCATGATACTCGTACGATGAATATGAAAATGGTTATCGACACGCCTTTTTCGATGTGATAAAGCATGATACTCGTACGATGAATATGAAAATGGTTATCGACACGCCTTTTTCGATGTGATAAAGCATGATACTCGTATGATGAATATGAAAGTGGTTATCGACACGCCTTTTTCGATGTGATAAAGCATGATACTCGTATGATGAATATGAAAGTGGTTATAGACACGCCTTTTTCGATCTGATAAAGCATGATACTCGTATGATGAATATGAAAGTGGTTATCGACATGCCTTTTACTACCTAAATAGTAAGAAATATAACATAATATTAATAGTTAAGGCATTAACATTGTGGAGGTTTAAAGACATTGTAATTTGTTTTCTCAAACACTGTTTATTCCACTTATTGTAACGGTATAGCCCTACCAGTTTCAAGGCTTTCATCTGATCATCAGGGAAGCACAAACAAGATTCCATTTTTGCCTTTTTTACCGTACTGGCATTTAATATATTATTTATAGTTATTTATTGTGGAGGCTTAAGGACATTGTGATTTGTTTTATCAAACACTGTTTATTCCACTTAATGTAACGGTATAACCCTACCGGTTTCAAGGCTTTTACCTCATCTTCAGAGGATCGCAAACACAATTCCATTTTTGCCTTTTTTAACGTACTGGCATTTAATAAATTATTTATAGTTAAGGCATTGTGGAGGCTTAAGGGCATTGTAATTTGTTTTATAAAACACTGTTTATTCCACTTTTTGTAACGGTTTAACCCTACCGGTATCAAGACTTTCACCTCATCATGAGGGGAACACAAACAATACTTAATTTGGGTGTTTTTTGCCATACTGGCCTTAAATGTATTATTTATAGTTAAGGCATTCACATTGTGGAGGTTTAAAGACATTGTAATTTGTTTTATCGTAAACTGTTTATTCCACTTTTTGTAACGGTATAACCCTACCGGTTTCAAGGCTTTCACTTCATCATCAAGGGAGTACAAACGAAACTCTATTTTTGCTTTTTTTGCCATACTGGCTTTCAATATATTACTTATAGTTAAGGCATTAAATCATTGTGGAGGTTTAAAGACATTTTATCAAACAATGTTTATATTCCTTTTTGTAACGGTATGTTATAACCCTACCGGTTTCAAAGCTTTAACCTCACCATCAGTGGAGCACAAACAAGACTCTTGTTTGGCCTCCCCTGATGATGAGGTTAAAGCCTTGAAACCGGTAAGGTTATATCGTTACAAAAAGTGAAATGTAACAGTAAAAAACTAATAAAATCACAATTTTCGCAGATTCGAAGGACAACAGTTAAACGATCGTTAACTATTCACCAACTAATAATACGTAATTTGATATTATAGTATTGCCCACCCAAGTATCACGTGAATACGCGAACATAACCAAATAACCGCACACATCGATATACAACAGAAGCGTTTTTGTTTACTTAATAACCATTTCAATAAACTGATGATTTTATTGCAGTGAGCTTTTTTATAATAAACATTGGTTTTTAAATTTAGCTCACAATACGTCAGTCATTAGAATAGTCCGAACATTTGCCATGATTTATATATTAAAACAAATGTTCCGACAGTGTAATTATATTGGATGTTAACATAAGTTGTGTCCGTTTTTTTTTTTTCAAATTTAAAAATGATCACCAAAAGTAAAACAAAATGGTAAAGGTTATACGTCATTCGAAAGGAAATGTTCTGCTCTGCATTATATTGTGTTTGCTTTTACGTTACATATATTATTTTATTTGATTACAAGCCTTCAAAATGGAATGTCAAGTAGACAAAAGTGAGCATTTTCGACACCTCCTTCTGTTCGCGTTCAAACGAAGGAATAAAGCTGCCAAATTTTTGTGATTTTTTCTACCGTGCTTTTTGAGGATTTATGAAATACGAGTAGTACCTGTCTGATTTCGTAATTTATAGTACACTAGTTGCAGCCCGTGAAATATTCACGGAAGTAAAACAAATTATACATTTTTGAAATACCGAATGGAGCAAGATCAGCTTAAAGTTTTTAGGGTTCATTAATGTTTAAAGTTTAAAATAAAAAAGGTACATCTTGATTGATGAATTATATATTTCTCAAGAATCTCTTTATACACGATGTTTTGTGTATAAACATTACTGTTGTTCAATTTAAATCGTTGATAAAGTTTTCCTTGAAGACTTGTTTCAGATATATTGACTTTAATGTTTTCGCGTTTCCGACATCTTGAAAAAGCCACATATAATTGTCTGCATTCAAAAAAAGAGCATAAGATAAATAAACACAAGTAATTATAAGGTTCAATATAATAGGAAATAAATGAATTATTTAATAAATTACAATTCAAAATAAATTGGCATCGTCCCCTTTTACACCGGTTCGTTCAGTATTATTTCAATCTGTTTCGAAGTATTCCTCTCTCGCTCGCTTGTATTCAAAATTCAATTATCGTATTCTTTCTTTGGCGACAACCGTACGGGCTTTGGCCTATTTATATTATGATTATTATAAGGAACAAGGTAAACAGATCACTTAATGTTATGTATAACAACCGTGCAATATCAACAGCACCAAAAATGACAATATATCATAGTGTATTGATTGATACCCACCTAAACGTATGGAAGTGAAACTTGAGCTTGTCAGAAGAATGATAAAAGTAAGATTAATGCTGTGGAAATGTGTACACTAAAAAAATTTAAAAAGTCGCTAATTCAACAAATTACGATATATTTTAACCTACACAGTTTTGACGCCTTAAATATAACGAATAATATAAACATTATGTGCAATTGTTATTTGATTTTTTTTATAATGACAAAGTAGGGTGGTGACAGGGAACAAGGTAAACGGATCACTTAATGTTATATACATCAACCGCGCAATACCACCAGTTACAAAAATGACAAGACATAACAGTGATGTAATTTGTTTTATCAAACACCGTTTATTCCACTTTTTGTAACGGTATAACCCTACCGGTTTCAAGACTTTCACCTCATCATCAGAGGATTATGTTTGTGCTCCCCTGATAATGAGGGGAAAGCCTTGAAACCGGTTGGGTTATACCGTTACAAAAAGTGTAATAAACAGTGTTTGATAAAACTAATAACAATGTTTTTAAAACTCCTCAATGTTAATGCCTTAACTATAAATAATGCATGATTGTGTGTTGATGCCCACCTAGGCGTATGGAAGTTAAACTTGGACTTGGCCGAAGAAAGATAAGAGTAAGTTCAATGCTGAGGAGTGTATGAAAGAAGGTGGAAAAAAACAAAGAAAAAAAAGAAAAAAACAAAGACATCAGAAAAATAATGTATTGATAAAATAAATGTTTTAACTGAGATGGAAAATGAAACTTTAATATGGTTTGGATATATGGAAAGAGAGAATGATGAAAGAATAACTAATTGAGTATACAAATCAGAAGTGCAAGGTGTGATAGAAAAAGTAGATCGCTAGATCAAATAGACCAGATTAAAAAAAACTAAATATGAATTCTTGAATTTTCCATACTCTCCATGCGCGTATACCAGCTATCGAATTATTTGTCTTCCCTCTCGGAAACCATTTTCTTTTTCACATATTATTTATTCTAATTCTCTGAGTTTTTCATTTGTCGTTCGGAGAGATCTAATTTTATGAGTTGCTTAACATTGGAAAGATCTTAAACTTTGTATTGTCTTTTAGTCCTTCTTGAAATTGTTCCCCAAATCCCTATTTCTCTCGTATTAAGCTATTTCAGCTCACGAGAATACTACTTTTAGGGATTTATCAAAATATCCAACAATATGGCTCCACTTAAGGATAATCGATTTATTTATCCATGAAGAAAGAAATTTCAACGTACTTGGATACTCAGAATCAGAACCTAATCTAACCTAACCTAACCTAACCTAACCTAACCTAACGTAACCAAACCTATACTAACCTCAGTTAGTATATAATTTATCGACGGTTTCAGCTTCAACTTTGTGAACCTTTATATTAGAATATAAAATATACGTTACAAATAAATTATTGAAAAACATAAATCATACACAAAACCATGAGCAAAAACAAAAAGTTATAAATAATGCCCAATATTTCCTCCTTCTTAAACATTTTTACTTTAGGTTTATATACAAATATAATAGTATACAAGTTCGACCTAAGCATAGCTCTCGTAACACACCAGTATCATTCCACTTAAAGAGAGCCTCGGGATAGGAGGCTGGAAACACGCGTAACAAGGATTTATGTAATAAATGGATTGACAAAATGATTTACTATTAAATATTCATAAATTGTCTTTTTCTCTCATATTTGTAATTTTTTCTCAACTAAGTCAAAGTTTTTTTTTCTATTAGAGCAAATTAAAGGAATTCCTAGTAAAGAAACATGTTCCCATCGGATGATCAACCGAAGTGCCGTAATTAAAGAAGAGTAGCCGCAAGTAAAATAGGAAATGGTGAGTTTAACAATGTTGTCGTCGTTGCCGGGCCTCGTAGTCGAGGATCCCGTCGCCACTCCAACGTCAATCTTGAACCGTTCTTCTACGTCGATCATGTGATCTTCTGTGAGAAAACAGCCCGATCCTAAATGTGCACTCCCTCTCGCAAATGTCGTAGACATGTGGACCCTGCTGAGCCACCTGGCGTGCTGACTGTTTCTCACACGTCTAGCCGCTGAGACGCCATTAACCCGAGAACATACGGTTCTTCACCCCTCAGGGTCCCAATCCACCCGCTCCCAGTCTTCAGGCGCCCCGCTCAAAATAAGCGATTATTGCAGACTGCCCCATACAAGACGCGTTTTGGGTGTCTATGATCGTCCATGCGTATCACATGCCCGATCCACCGCAATTTCGCCTTTACAAACATAACTTCTATAGATTTCCAGTTGGAACGTTGCAAAATCGAAACATTTGCCACATGATCACTGCAGTGGGTCTGAAGAATTCGGCGAAGGAAACGCTGGTGGAACATTTCAAGGCTTTGAATTAACAATGTATAATTAACTTTGTAATTAACAGTGTATTTACCAACTGACGCATTTTTTATACAAGTAAGCTGCTTATAATGGAATATTGATTCCAACAATAGTAATTCCAACGGGTATGCAAGTGAAGCTAGGAAATGACAAAAATATGATTAAAATAAGATAAATGCAATATGAGAACGTTGCGTACGATTTGTGGGAAAACAATGTATGATAGAATAAAGATTCAGGACATTAAGAAATAATGTGGATCGAAAAAAAAGGAAAAAAAGATGGAAAAAAGTTTGAGTTCGACGATGAAGAATGAATAAATTATAGACGATTTACAAAAAAAAAATTAAAGGGTTAATATAGAAGGTACGAGATATTACGAAATTAAAGGGTTAATATAGAAGGTACGAGATATTACGAAATTAAAGGGTTAATATAGAAGGAACGAGATATTACGAAATTAAAGTGTTAATATAGAAGGTACGAGATATTACGAAATACCTAAAAAAGCCTGGCATTACCAAATTAATATTCTTCCGAATGAGGGATGATGAAATATTTTATAATTGAACAATACATGTTACAGTACCCGGTGGTAAGTAATACACATCGGGCTTAAGAAAGAGACTGTCGGCCATAATCGGCTAGCTTCTGCTTTGTAGATCGTCGTCTTTGTCATTCATACACGTGTTCCGTCGCGATTTTGAGAGACCACGCTCTACAAAGCCGAAGTTAGCCGATTATGGCCGAAAGTCTCTTTCTTAAGCCCGATGTGTATTATTTACCGCCGGGTACTGTACTTATATTACGAGGTTTATGCAAGTGACAAAAGCTAAGAATTGTATTGTATTACATTTTCATGGTATACAGTAAAACCTGACGGGCTGATTGCCATGTGGCAATTTCTTCTAATTAATTAAAAAGGTGTTAAAAAGACCTTGAGTAAACGCCAGACTTATAAAAATATTTTAATCTCGGTTTTACCGGGAGCTGAAACCGCAACGTCCGGGTTCAGAGACATGCTTCTTACCATCTAGGCCACAAAGGTCAGTAATGTGTCAGAATAGGATAAACTGAAGGTCTGTCTACCCGCCCCAATAGGGACAGGGCGTGATATAGAAATGATGATTTTTTTACAATTTTTTTTCTTGTGGTGGAAGCGAAAGATTTTTTTAACCTGGCGAGTTTATTGCCATGTGGCAATGTCTTCCAACCAACCAGAAAGATGTTTTTATAGGACCTAAGTATTAACCAGACTGGAATCCTATTTAAAAATATCGGGGTTCCAGCGGGGATCGAACCCGCAACCTCCAGATCAGCAGACAAGTGTCTTACCACCAGGCCACGGAGGTTGTCTGATGTATGGAAGGATAGAATGAAGTGATTCTCAGTTTGCCTACTCTAATAGGGGTATGGTGTGATGACGATGGTGATGATTTGTTTTATTTTTCATTTAAAAATTTCCTTTCTGTTATTCTCTAAATATATTAAAAATGTCAACGATTTGTATTCCTTTAAAGATGAAACTATTTTAATATTTCGTCAACTTCGGCATGATAATATAACATGATGCAAGGATGTCAAGATCAGCTTTCTAAGCTAATCAAAACTTTTCCCTTTTTACTTGATGTAAATTTCATAAATGTTTCTTCCCCTTCGACATATTCATCCAAACTTAAGATCAAAGGCTTTTAAGGCTAACCACTCGTTTAAGCGATACAATATTTTAGAAATAACTTTTTTTGGTCAAACCTTTTTTCCTATATAACAATCCTACAGGCTGGCCCAAAAGTCACTTTACCATTGTAAAAGATAATCACTTTTTTATTTCTTAATATTAAACATTTATTATTTTATAAACAGAAAACACACTTTTTGAAAAAAAAAATTATTTGGTTTTAAAAATTACATATTTTAAATAACTGCCATTTTGGGCGACGAGGCCTACTTCCACCTAAATGGATTTGTTTATAAAAAAAATACGCGATTTCGTGGGACAGAAAATCCAAGAATAGTCCACCAACGTAGTCTGCACCCCGTAAAAGTAACGGTTTGGTGTGGTTTAAACGCGGAAAGAGTTTTTGGACCTTATTTCTTTGAAGATGAGGCAGAAAACTCACTAACCGTCAATGGTAAAAGGTATCGAGAAATGCTCGAGAATTTCGTGCGTCCTGCAGTCGAGGACACACCAGAGGTATGGTGGCAGCAAGATGGTGCTGCAGTCGAGGACACACCTGAGGTATGGCGGCAGCGAGAGGGTGCTGCAGTCGAGGACACACAAGAGGTATGGTGGCAGCAAGATGGTGCTACGGATCATACAGCTCACCCGACAATTGAACTCTTAAGACAAATTTTTGGAAGAAGGATAATTTCGCGAAACTCTGAAATCAAGTGGCCGTCACGCTCACCTGACTTAACTGCTCCAGACTTCTTTCCATGGAGGTATTTGAAAGATAGAGTATACCGTAACAATTCTCAAACCATTCAGCAATTAAAAGCCAACATCCGTTAAGAAATTGAAGAAATAAGCGCCAATAAACATTACGACAGGTGATCGTTCACGCTTTAGAAAGAGCGCGTCAGTGTGAAGAGCAAAATGGCAGTTATTTAAAGGATATAATTTTTTAAACTTAATAAAATTTATTTTAAAAAGTGAGTTGTCTGTTTATAAAAGATTAAATGTGATTTATTAAGAAAAAAAAAAGTTATTACTTTTTAAAATGGAGAAGTGACTTTTGGGTTATCTTGTACATACCAGAAAAACAATAAAAATTCGATGGTACCCCACAGTATCAAATTATGAAGTTTTGAGAATAGCTAACTGCGTAGTTTCAAGATTCGGGAGTCCTTTATTCACCTGCTACAAATTCCTTTTAAGTACTGAAGCTTCTTAGAACAGTATCATATATCATACCCATTACTAATTGACTTGCAAAGTCTTCTCTGGTGGCACCACCGTTAAGCACCTTTTCATCGTTATTTTTTCTCTCAAGAGGAGACTCTTCCGTTTTATTAAACTAATCACACTATAAGTTGAATAACAGTTTTCACATGAAAATCACAACGTTGTGTTATTGTGGAAACAGGCAGGAAACGACACTTGAGTAGAAATTGGTTGAATTTATTAAAACGAGCTTGATGTACCTGCCAAACACTACAAGGATTGCCGTGATGGATGATGTAATAAATTCAAAATGTGTCACATATGTTTTCCAGGGTCATTTTATTTCAGTAATATGAATAAATGTAAATATGTATTTTCCAGTTTCACGTTACGCATACGAATCAGCAAAACTTTAAGTTTTATATATAGACGTATAATTTTATGGAAATCACACTTGGTCAAATCCACTCTTAATGAGAAATAACATTTAAGTGACGTTTTGAAGATATTTTTAAATAGACTCGTATGTAATGATGATGTAAGAATGATTGAAATAAATGCACGTGGATTTATGTATACTGATGACATGGTTATACGAGTACTTGCTAAAAATGTTGTTTAAATGAGATAAAGAAAGTCCCAGTGATATGGTACCAGCCTTGATGTATGCAAATGAAACTTGGACCTAGCACAAGACTCTGCGTCTCCTGGTATACTTTGTCAAACTCGTTCGAGGAGTTGTGAGCTGTCCAGCATTACTAAAAAGATTAGCGTTAAATGTTCTTAACAATTACACTTGACTACGCCGCCAAGAACTGTTCTCAATAACATACGCAACGAGTCTTCCAGCCGCTATGCCTGTTGGAAGGGCCTTAACTCTTCTGAACGGGACTGCTTCGGATATTGATATATTTCATATCACATTACCAAAAGCAAAAGTAAATTTTCTTCTAAGATTGAGCGCGTTAGAAAACACTCATCAACATACTTAAGTGACTGAATATATGTGTATCATATGTTTGTGTGTATATACTCGTATGTATGCATATGCATTATTTTTTATTTTATTATATATATTTTTTTTATTTTTTTCTATGTAATTTTTCTTCTTTTTTAATGTCTTGTATTTTTCAAAGTAATTGGGCTAAGCCTGTTTTGAAAAAAATAATAAATAAATAAATAACTCCTTGAGCGTAAGAAGATATCTGCGTCTCCTGGTATACGTTGTCAAACTCGTTCGAGCAGTTATGAGCTGTCCAGCATGACTACAAAGATTAGCGTTAAATGTTCCTAACGATTACACTAGACTGCGCCGGCAAGAACTGTTGTCAATAACATACGCAAGAACGGGTCTTCCAGCCGCTATACCTGTTGGAAGGGTTTTAACTCTTTTGAACGGGACTGCTTCGGATATTGACATATTTCATATCACATTACCAAAAGCCAAAGTAAATTTTTTTCAAAATTGAGCGCGTTAGAAAGCACTCATCAACGTACTTAAGTGACTTTGAATACGAGAATATAAGTATGTTTGTGTGTATATAGCAAATGTATGCATATACATTATTTTATATAATTTTTTTTATTCTATATAATTTTTCTTTATTTTTAATGTAAACATTTCTTATATTTTTCAAAAATAATTGGGCTAAGCCTATTTTGAGGAAATAAATAAATAAATAAATGTAAGGTAAATTTTGATAGAAATACTACAATAAATATTGCAGAGGGTATCTAGTCACGACTACCGGAAAATAAATTGAATGTACTTTCTTCGATCATGACTAGAAAACTCCAAACTACCCCCCGTCAAAAAGTTTAGCTATATATTTATTTATTACCGATGTTTAATGAAATGTTTCCAATAAACGAAGCAATTTGTACGAGAGAAATGGTCAAGTACTTTACAAGGAACCAAACAACGGAAAATATAATTTTCTTTCAAACGCAGACAAAATCGATCTGATTCTTACGAACAGTGCCAGAAAGATAATTTTTGTAATAAAAAATAATTACAAACATAAAAAGCATTTATTATAATTCAGTTTTTATTTACACATCGAAACAATCAGTTACACTCACTTTGGTTTATGACCTAATGATTCACGAAGAAATTTGTCAGACATATTTTTTGGACTGGAAAGTTTATTTAAATTTAGTGGACTGGAAAGGCCAATACACAATCTCTGTTTGGACGTAGCACTAATCCATGATTGGAAAGACGCGGAAAATTTTCGGCGAGACAAGAGGGGCGGCGGGACAGTTAAGGAGATTATACAAAATATACAGTATGTATATTTGGCGTCTATTTTCTGCACTCAACCAGTTCAATGCCTTTTGGTACGAAGTTACGTGATCGTACTTTCGTAGGCTGGAAATAAATCTTAGACAAAAATTTTGAACACGCTGTTATTTGTCCAGCTGTTCCTCTGCTACATCCAAATAACAGACGTCCGCATAGTCCAAAATCAGAAATAACAGAAGATTGTGCGAGTAAAATTTTGGTTTTAGTGGGCAGGAATCATGGCAGGGCTAAGAAAGTATGTTTTTTTAATGATTATTGAAATGATTGTGTAATTTATTTTCTCAAACACTGTTTATTCCACTTTTTGTAACGGTATAACCCTACCGTTTTAAGGCTTTCACCTCATCTTCAGGGGAGCACAAACAAGTCTTGTTTGTGCTCCCCTGAAGATGAGGTAAAAGCTTGGAAACCGGTAGGGTTATACCGTTACAAAAAGTGGAATATACAGTGTTTGAGAAAATAAATTACAATGTCTTTAAACCACCACAACGTTAATGCCTTAACTATAAACAATATATGAAATTATTGTTTTGGAACTAGTTCTTAGTTATTATAAAATGTTTCATTGTCATCTGAAATAAATAAATAATTAATTTTTCATCTTTTTAAAATTTGTATTGAACAATTTATTGGTCAGCCACATTTAAACATATTCATAAAAATATATTCGATTGAACGTTTTTTACAAACGATTAATCAAAATATTGTTGAAATCTACAATGAATTGGCTCAAATTGGTTTCCTCACTCCTGCTAGAAAAACACAGATAATTTTACATTTTAAAAATGTGAATAGCAATTTGTTAATGACAGTTGCACATTGTTATTAATCAATCGTTATAATATAACATTTGGGAAGCTTCATGTCTGGTTTGATTCATATTTTCAATGTAGATGTTGTTTAGTTCAGAAGGATTCTTCTCTGGCGTTTTCTCAGTCTTAGGTAAGACAACAACCGAATGACTAATTATAATATTGTATCTTAAGTTTTTTTGTGTGTAATTTTCGAGCTCGATTTAATTAAATTGTGTTGTAGCTGACGTATGACAGAAAATGAAATTAAATTATTAGGAATGAATATGAATTTAAGGCTGATGTGTCGAGCAAGATTAAGAAAAGTCCTCTTAGAAGATTTGGTCATATAGAACTAATAAACGAAGAAAAACTAAAAAAATCCAATATTTAGTGCAAATTTAAGTGGAAAGTGTGTTAGAGGAAACCAAGGAAAACATGGTTGGGTCAAGGAAATTATATTTTGAAAGAAGTAAATGTAAAATGTCAAAAAAATAAAAAGTTATATGAGAAGGTTTATGTATGAATGTAAAAGAGGCGAAGGATATATGTACAGTACCCAGCGGTAAGTAATACGAGTACACATCGTTTGTAGAACGTTGTCTCTGTCGCACGATGCGCTAACAGTCCGGTTCGTTACCGGACCGGACTGTTAGCGCATCGTGCGACAGAGACGACGCTCTACAAAAGATTTGTATTACTAACCGCCTGGTATTGTATGTATGTTTGTTTTGATTATATTTTTTGTTTTCCATGTTATAATATATTAGGTGTTAACATAAGTTGTGTCCGTTTTTTTCCAAATTTAAAAATGAGCACCAAAAGTAAAACAAAATGATAAATGTTATACGTCATTCGAAAGAAAATTTTCTGCTCTACAAGATATTGTGTTTAATTTGACGTTACATGTATTATTTTATTTGATTACAAGCCTTCAAAATAGAATGTCAAGTAGACGAAAGTGAGCATTTTCGACACCTCCTTCTGTTCGCGTTCAATCGAGGGAATAAAGCTGCTCGCGATATTTGCGAAGTGTACGGTGAATATGATATGAATGAAAGAACCATTTGTCGATGGTTTTTGCGTTTCAAAGACGATAATTTCGACCTGAAAGACATGGAGCGTTCCGGACGACCAGTGGACTTTGACGAAGACCGCTTAAACCATATTATTCACGAAGATCCCCTTCAAACCACTAATGAAGTAACATACTAAAATAAACGTGTTAAATAATGAAGGAGAATACATTATTGACTAATTTGTTTTAATTTTTTTTGTTGTGTTCTCTTGTTCTCTTCATTTGGAAAAAACACCCAATACGTTGGTATTTTCATACTTTATAAAATATTTTTAAAGATATATGTGTGGCGTATAATTAGTTTTTAAATTAAAAGATGTTGATACGTTCCTTTTTGGTTCATTACTTAGTGTCGTTTTTTTTATGAAGAAATAAATAAATGATTTCTTTATTTTATTTTAAGTCCTTTGCGTTCATGGTTCAGCATCTAACTCGATTATTGCAGTATACCAATTTCTTCGCTCCAACCAGCTCATCTTCGATACATGTCTGTTTAATTCGTGACAAACTTTACAAATAAAAGCAATATATATCTTCTTTTGAATTTAAGTGAAAAACCAAAGAATTGACTTATCTATCACAAGTGGTAGAACTAGAGGAAAAGAGTAAGTTTACAAATAAAAGCAATATATATCTTCTTTTGAATTTAAGTAAAAAACCAAAGAATTTACTAATCTATCACAAATGGTAGAACTAGAGGAAAAGAATAAGTTTAAGGAGAAGGAAGGAAAGCAAACGAAAATTAGAATGAAAAGATGATTCTGAATTTGTTTATTTATTTTTATCAAACACTGTTTATTCCACTTTTTTGTGACGGTATAAAACTACCGGTTTCAAGGCTTTCACCTCATCTTCAGGGGAGCGCAAACAAGACCAACCGTTGAAGCGTGTATATCGGTACCAGTTCGAACAGCATTTAGTCTTGTTTGCGCTCCCCTGAAGATGAGGTGAAAGCCTTGAAATCGGTAGGGCTATACCGTCACAAAAAATTGGAATAAACAGTGTTTGATAAAAATAAATTACAATGTCTTTAAACCTCCACAACGTTAATGCCTTAACTATAAACAACATAATTCTGAATGATGTAATATCGTCACGTTTAGCAGATCACGTGACTTTGGAAGGGTAGGTTTTTTTAGCAAATATTAGGTAATTTAATTTTTCTATACCTGTATATAAAGTACCTGTATATACCAATACGAACGTTAATATAATGGTAAAAAATATAACCTTTTGAACATGGGAATACTTCGTTACTATTAGTTTGGCAGTGTCCGTGTTAATAGACGCCCTCTTTTCTCTGATAACTCCCAAAAGGGATGTTCATTTCGTCCGTGCTGTATTCCTATAATCCTGTTCTCTGTTTTGTTTCCTATTTGGTTGTCTTTTACGATAGAACCAAAATATTTTAACTGTTTCTGTTATTCCACTGAACCACCATTCAGACACATTTGTGGCCATTGAGAGCGTCTGTGATCCAGAGTTACAATATATAAACAATTTAATTAGTTAAAAAGTATTATTGTTACTTTGAAGAAATTTTACATTTATACAAACCATTCTCCTTTCGAGGTAGACAGAGAGGACAGATGGCCAAATTTTGTATCTCGACATACATCCTTCGATTTTCCACAACCATGTGATTCCTACGACCGAGGAAAGTATAGTATGTGTAGCATAAGGTCGAATATTATTTTGTAAGAAGATTCTTAGAAGGGATAATATTTTGTAACGAGGAAACATAGAAAATAAAAAAAAATCGTTGGAATTATAAGAAATAATAGTAATCATGCTAAAATGTCAATTTTTATAGCGCCGTTTCGAATGTAAGCTCTCCTCAATGATGATTTAAATCAGAAATTGAACCTGCTCCAATTTACAGATTAAAAATACTACAAACAAATTAAATTAGTTGAGTATAAAGATAGGAAGTTTATGTCTACGGTCATAAGATTTGATACTTACTACTGTCGCGTATATTTGATATGAAAATCTCAGAAAACTTCTCAAGGAAAGACGAATTCATTTTTTTATTATCTGGATAGTATGCTCAATACCAAGTTTCCAACTAATTTATTTATCTGGGTAGTATGGTCAATACGAAGTCTCCAACTTATTTTATTATCTGGGTAGTATACTCAATACGAAGTTTCCAACACATTTTATTATCTGGGTAGTATGCTCAATACCAACTATTTAACTCATTTTATTATCTGGGTAGTATGCTCAATACGAAATCTCTAACCCATTTTATTATCTGGGTAGTATGCTCAATACGAAGTCTCCAACTTATTTTATTATCTGGGTAGTATACTCAATACGAAGTCTCCAACTCATTTTATTATCTGGGGAGTATGCTTATTACCAAGTCTCCAACTCATTTTATTATCTGGGTAGTATGCTCAATACCAACTATTTAACTCATTTTATTATCTGGGTAGTATGCTCAATACGAAGTATCCAACTCATTGTATTGTCTGGGTAGTATACTCAATACGAAGTCTCCAACTCATTTTATTATCTGAGTATGTAGTATGCTCAATACCAAGTCTCCAACTTATTTTATTATCTGGGTAGTATGCTCAATACCAAGTCTCCAACTCATTTTATTATCTGGGTAGTATACTCAATACGAAGTCTCCAACCCATTTTATTATCTGGGTAGTATGCTCAATACGAAGTCTCCAACTTATTTTATTATCTGGGTAGTATACTCAATACGAAGTCTCCAACTCATTTTATTATCTGGGGAGTATGCTCAATACCAACTATTTAACTCATTTTATTATCTGGGTAGTATGCTCAATACGAAATCTCTAACCCATTTTATTATCTGGGTAGTATGCTCAATACGAAGTCTCCAACTTATTTTATTATCTGGGTAGTATACTCAATACGAAGTCTCCAACTCATTTTATTATCTGGGGAGTATGCTTATTACCAAGTCTCCAACTCATTTTATTATCTGGGTAGTATGCTCAATACCAACTATTTAACTCATTTTATTATCTGGGTAGTATGCTCAATACAAAATCTCTAACCCATTTTATTATCTGGGTAGTATGCTCAATACGAAGTCTCCAACTTATTTTATTATCTGGGTAGTATACTCAATACGAAGTCTCCAACTCATTTTATTATCTGGGGAGTATGCTTATTACCAAGTCTCCAACTCATTTTATTATCTGGGTAGTATGCTCAATACCAACTATTTAACTTATTTTATTATCTGGGTAGTATGCTCAATACGAAATCTCTGACCCATTTTATTATCTGGGTAGTATGCTCAATACGAAGTCTCCAACTTATTTTATTATCTGGGTAGTATACTCAATACGAAGTCTCCAACTCATTTTATTATCTGGGGAGTATGCTTATTACCAAGTCTCCAACTCATTTTATTATCTGGGTAGTATGCTCAATACCAACTATTTAACTCATTTTATTATCTGGGTAGTATGCTCAATACGAAGTATCCAACTCATTGTATTGTCTGGGTAGTATACTCAATACGAAGTCTCCAACTCATTTTATTATCTGAGTATGTAGTATGCTCAATACCAAGTCTCCAACTTATTTTATTATCTGGGTAGTATGCTCAATACCAAGTCTCCAACTCATTTTATTATCTGGGTAGTATACTCAATACGAAGTCTCCAACTCATTTTATTATCTGGGTAGTATGCTCAATACAAAGTCACCAACTCATTTTATTATCTGGGTAGTGTGCTCAATACGAAGTCTCCAACTTATTTTATTATCTGGGTAGTATGCTCAATACCAACTATTTAACTCATTTTATTATCTGGGTAGTATGCTCAATACGAAATCTCTAACTCATTTTATTATCTGGGTAGTATGCTCAATACGAAGTATCGAACTCATTTTATTGTCTGGGTAGTATACTCAATACGAAGTCTTCAACTCATTTTATTATCTGAGTATGTAGTATGCTCAATACCAAGTCTCCAACTTATTTTATTATCTGGGTAGTATGCTCAATACCAAGTCTCCAACTCATTTTATTATCTGGGTAGTATTCTCAATACGAAGTCTCCAACTCATTTTATTATCTGGGTTGTATGCTCAATACGAAGTCTCCAACAATTTTTTTATACTCCATATTAATATTTTGGCTTTAGACATTTTATATTAAAAATAATACGGGGGTGCTAGAATGTACCCTTTTGAAAGATACCAGAATGTTAGAATGTATACCTAAATTAAATACTATCAACGCATGTGGATGTTTTCTACCCTCCTGTAACTGGTCTTAGATTGTGACAATCTTTCTGGATCGAGAGACAAAAATTGGCTGAAAATAATTTGATTTCACCGGATACCTTGCGACATCAATGGAATCAGTCCTCTGTCGGGTATCTCTACTTTGTGCTATGAAGATTGTGGTGCCTCCTGAATCTTCTTAGCTATGAACACCATTACAGTGCACACGCCTTGCATGCGTGGGGTCCCATTGATTCCTCGTTGTCCTCAAATATAATGATCGAAACTGTCGACCACATCATCGTGGAAAAGTGTCCAGTAAATTAATTCATAGAACTGGAAGAGATCCACCGAGAAACTTCGAAGTCTGTATCATGGATGAAAAACCTAAAAATGTGACTTTGAGAGAGAAATAATATGAGAAGAGAAGACTAAACACTTTGGAAGTCAGAAATACATTCCGCCTAGAATCGATCTCAGCAAGTCACTATTACCATACCATTAAACGTTGACGAAGTTACTTTGTAATATCAATATTAAGACCCGATTATTTAGTAATTTATCATAAAAATAATGTTTCATACTTTGCTGTGAAGTTATAAGTTAGAAGCATAACATACTTTGCTGCAGTTTATTTTGAGATGTATGTGCGATACTCGGAAGGAATTTACTATATATACTCGTATGTACACATTGTGTTTCTGTCAAGGAACCTTTATTTGTTTGTTTGAATTAATCAGAGGCGGTATTTGTGGATTTTTTTATTTTTCTGCCATCTATTTATTTTCTGTGTTTTTTTCCCCTTCTCTTATTCTACATGTGCAAGGGTGTGGGCTGAAAAATATCCGGTGAAACCGTGGCTAGGCTCGCCCTATATTGGTGGGGTGTATCTTGGCCGGGGGGATGTTATTAGATGAGCCGAGACATTTTGATAGCTTCTGTCTTTAATGCAATCTCTGCAATGTATGTATTCTTGAAGTATATTTAAATGTATTATGTACATACCGTGTTGCTATCAATAAACCTATATTTATTTATTATTAAAGTCCACAAAAACATTCAAGAAGTAAACATCTAAATCTATTATTGAGTTATGGAAAATGTTGATGGTAAAAATAAATTCATTAAATTCATCCCGTGTGCGAGTAGCCTTGCAATATAAGCGTTCGAGAAAATGAAAGCACAGATTATATATTTATTATGCAAACGTACCACTTGCCTCTAAAACAGTGCATTAAAAATATACACAAATACGAATACTATTGCATTTTTCCCCTGTTGAAGTAAGCAGAAAGACCTGAGCTTTCTTCACCTCCTCCACATTCATACATCTACTTATACAGCTCCGTCTGTTTCCCTTTAATGTTATAAATATTTATTTAACCTCCTTTTATATTCTAACAAGATTTGATTTTATTATCCAATCAAATAATTAAAAAAAACTCATTAAAATGATTTTTTTTATTTTGCTATCCAGTCAAATAAAGATGTAAGAAATATTCATTGAAATATTGATTTATTTCGTTTACTAGCCAAATATCTTAGAAATATACATATATTGAAATGATTTTTTTTCTAACCATTTAATTATCTTAGAAATAAGCATTCAAATATTTTTTTTTAATTTGCTAACCAATCAAATATTTCAGAAATACTCATACGACTCAGAAATACTCATACAACTCAGAAATACTCATACAACTCAGAAATACTCATACAACTCAATAATTTTGTATAGTGTTAACCGGTCAAATATCTTAAAAATACTCATTAAAATTCAATTTATTTGATAATTTGTCAAATATCTTCGAGTATTCATTGAAATAGTTTTTTTCTTATTTTGCTAAGCAGTGAAATATCTTTGAAAACCTCACTCAAATTAAATAAACATAAAATGCTCCAGATTTTACTTTTCATCATTAAAATAAGCACAATACAACACACTTGACAAATCATTTTACCCACACACGACATATGTACGAAAAAAAATTTTTCATTGCAAGTTTTCAAAACGCTCGCGCGTATCTCTCCGCTGCTTTTGCACGAATACTTCACAAAAGGACCATTATTCATTCCTTGCGCGAGTTTTTTTTTTCTTCTTTTTCTTTCGCTTATTTCAATTTGGAGCAAAGCCCCTCTCGCATGGTTGACGAATCAAATCAATATACTGATATCGTAATTTTTCCAATGTCACTTCTTGTCATCCGCCTATTTGTATACACGAGAAAATATTTCAATCTTGTATACGGATTATTATTATCCTACCTTTTCAATTCTACTGATTACCTCCGATCTCGCTGAATACACAAATAAAAATACGAGTTATTTGTTTATTTAAATATTATTTTTATTTTGAAATAAATGTCAGGTATATATTTTGAAAGATATGAAGCCAAGATCTGATGACGTATAAGAATGGCAAAAGCGGCTTTAACAAGTCTTACTAAAATATGAACTATAATATATACATATATGCGTTTGGAATAGTCAGGCACTTTATAAAATCAAATTTAAATCCCTCAGCCATCTTTTGGCTTCGATCGTCAGTTTGTTTATATCCTCAATCGCTCCGTGGAACCTGTGTTTAGGGCATTCTTTTATAATGTGGTGTAGGGTCTGAGCCGCAGCACCGCAGTCACAACTGAGGCCATCGATGTAACTCCATCTGTGGCACTCGGCTGCACTTGTGCTGCAGTCGGTTCTAACACTCTTTGCCCACTCTTTGCGGTCCAGCTCAAAGCCGGCGACCCTCTTAGATGTTTCCGCAATTAGGTGTTTATTTCGTGTGTCCCCATTTCTCCATTCCTCTGCCCAGGCCTGTTCGACCGTGAACCCATTGCTCTCTAAGGCCTGTGCTCTGGCCCAGAAGGGTTTTCTTGATTTGAGCCTAGTATGTGGAGTATTCCTCAGGGCCAAGTTTAAAATAGAGGTGTTGTTCTTGGCCCTTGTCCATTATCTTACTATAGATGTATTCCTACGAATGTGGGGAGGAGCTATGTTGGTCAGTACGGGTAGTCATTGGCACTGGGTGGGTTTGAACACACCGGCTATCGTTCTCATGGTGGTATTGAGTTAAACGGTATATACTGATAACTAAACGGTAAAATATGAACTAAACCGTCTATACTGAGAAGAACCAAAATCCGTCTAATAGGTGTCTAGTATTCTCCACAACACTGCAGTGAGTAGAAACATGGACTATGAAAAGAAAGGGCATGATAGATACCTTCAATATGTGGTGTTGGAAGCTAATGTTCCGTATCCGATGGATCACAAAGCGCGTCAACGTATATTTAATCCAAGATTTGAAGATTATTAATAGAATCATTACATACTTCGGGAAAATTCCCGTTTTCCTTGTTCTACGTCTTTCACGCACATATTGCACTTCTGACATGTATACTCGCTTAATCGTTCGTTCTCTCTGCATATCCATACCACATTAAAGGTCCTTTGTTCATCTCACTTTAAACATACATTTTATTAAGGTAATATTCTACTCTAGAAATAAGAAAAAATATTTTTTGCATATTCTTAAAGTTTAGATCTTTAAAAATATGTTCTCAAAAAAAAAATTTTAATTCTCAATATTTACGAAGTTATAGCTATAAATGAGGCAGCAATTATGTCGCACCGGAATGACTCGGACAATAATTTCAAAACTTTAAACGCATTTTTCTCGAAACTACTTTTTCGACCTGGTCGACATAAAATCTCAAGTTATATTCAACCGATTGCATTAAAATTTAATATGAAACTTTAAAAAATAATTTTCTATCGTTCCTACTTTGAAAAATTTAAAACTATTCTATTAATATTTTAAAGAAATAAAACAATTGGATATAAGGGTATGAAAATGGGTATGAAATTTTTTTCAGACAGCCGCCATTTTACGTTTTTTTTTCTTTTTGGTACCAACTATAACGACATTATTTCTTATCAAGAAACTGAGTATAATTTTTGTTTCGAATTTACGAAAGGGTTTCGGTTTTACGAAAGGGTTTGATATAACAGCTGATAACATCTTGAATTTAAAAGTTTGTTTTTTCAAAAAAAAAATTTTGTACATTCTTAAATCATCAATAAAAATCACAAACTGTAAAAAGAATGTATACTAAAAATTTTATTCGTCTTTTTTTCTAAAGTCTGAAAAAACGCCCGAAATTCACGTCCCTAGAGTGGAATACCCCCTTAATACGTTGATTTTTGATATCTTCATTAGAACTTATTTCATAAATTGACACTTGACATATTTTTATATTGTATGTACATGAATCTCCCCTGCAGAAATCTTACCTTTGTCATTCTTTCAAGTCCAAGCTCTACTTTCATACCTCAGGGTGGGCACCTGCGTGATATTTTAATATAGCACTACTTTTGATAAAGTGCTCAAACAATTATACAATTTTAACGGTGCAAATAGTCTGGTGAAGAGTAAACATTGTTATTTAATTCAAATTCAATGGCCTTTTGATGTAATATTATGTTTCAAACCAGCGCTATAACAGCCTACGTGAAAATATGGTTTTGGAAAAATCTACTTTAGATTATGTGGATATTACAGAACGTTGTGTCGTACAGAGCTATTAGTTATCTTGTATCGGAAAGTGTTTAAAATTCCCAAAGTAAATATAACAAATCTAGATGCCGAGTTGTAAGATTTAACCTTTTCCTTCCTGTGCTAAATCCGCGCGTTCCGGTGCTGTGTATTCAATACACGTGTAAAAATGAGTGATTTTAAATTGAAAAAATAAGAATATTCAAAGACAATCGCTTAAATTAATTAAATTTGAAATCAAAAGTGAAAATAATTGAAATTTAATTGCTGAAAACATGGAAAAAAACATTGGTCGACGTTCACAAAACGGGCAAAAGAACCTTCTCAAATGAAAGCCCGCTGGCTACTGAGCAAGAGAAGCAAGTGAACTGAGATTTTATTTCTTGCGTTCCCATATACCGTAGTAGAGTGAGAGTGAAATGTGAATAGCGTCGCTTCCTCACCCATAGCGATTTTTTAGAATGAATATACCTACGTCACTCACTGACACACGTTTGATTGTATTGGTGAATTTATTCCCGATTTTAACAAAATATCTCTGATGTGGCCGATAAGTGCTAATTATTATCAATATTATTTTTTTCATACAATGCGGAAATGTATTACGGAGGATTATCTAAAATCTGAACCCAGTATTTATTTTATTTCTCGAGATATTAAAGTTTTTAGATGTAATGTGTACCTACTAGTTACACATTACAGGGAAGGAAGGATTAAAGCTGGTGAAGATAGTTGCAAGAAAAAAATATTATGACGAACTTTGAGCAAATTGTTTGTAAAAAATATGAAGGTGTGGAGAAACTGGTGACCACGGGGACAGTTGAGGGAGGGCGAGCAAGAGGAAAGTTTTCTATGAGGTAAAAGGATCAAATAAAGGAGTAAACAGGATCCTCTATAAAGCGCTGCATTTATAATGACTTAGGACCGGGAGGGATGGGCACAGGTGGTATACTAAGTTATGTGCATTAAAGAGGAACTCGACGCTCAAAATAAAGAAGAAGAAATACATTTTTCAACATTTTTAGTTAAAATTGAAACTCTTCAAAGGTTCCGATTTTAGCTTTGTGAAACACATCATGACTCCATGTTCGTATGCGGGGTACCATGCAAACAAATTTACAAGTAAAAATAATCTTGTAAAAAAACTTTTTTCGAAAATATTCAGTTTAATAAAAATTCTTGTTTTTTTTTGTTTTGCTGTGTCACGTTGTTTATTACGAGTTCAAAAAATTTATAAAAATGAACAACTTGCTGTTGATAAAATGAAATATATCTGCATGTTTGACGTTTTTGCGGTTGTTTTGTAATGTTTTTCGGAGTGTTGTGCTGCGTGGTTCGGCTTGTTTGGCTTATGATAGCATTATAAACCAAACCACGCAATTCAACACACCGGAAAACCTTTTACAACTGATACGAAAAACCGCGAAAGCCTCAAACGTGTTTATACTCAGATATATTTCATTGTATCAAAAGCAAGGTGTTTATTTTTAGAACTCGTAATGAACAACGTGACACAGCAAAAGAGAAAAAATAATTTATGTTAAAATAAATAAAAAAAAGTTATCAATTAAATATTGACGCTTCATCTGTTTATATTGATTACGGTTTTAGATTCATCAATTGTTAGCCAAAAAATTATGTATAAAACCATTTCATTATCAGTCTCCCGCCAAAAACGAACGAGCGGAAGTGAGTGCGTCATCTAGCGCCCGCCGAATTGCAAAAGCGCGCCAAATAAAGTGAACATCCGGGTGTTACCCGTCCGCCATTGCTCTCACAGGAAGTGGGACATTATGGAGAGGCGGAAAATTTGTATTGGTTTTATATGAAAATAAAATAAATGGGTGAATCTCGTTTATCTCGTTTACAGATTTTTATAAATAAAACGAAATAAGTTGAGAGTTTTATATAAAATACATTAAACCAAACACTGGATTATATTGATAAGAATGCTGTTTCTATATTTTGCTCGTTTTTTTTTAAATAAAATTCAACACATTTTATCACACCACTTTTCTGTCACTTTCTCATCACCTCCCCAGAAAAGTAAGGCCTCAGGTAGATAAAGCTGCAGTTGTTGTCTGAGAGATGTCATATGGAGGAATAAAGATATGAGAACGGATAGCTAGGTACGCATTTATAAGACCTGTGTGCGACCTTTCCTCACATATGGCATCGAAGCAAGGGCGGACACTGTCAGGACAAAAATTATGCTAAGACAACGGAAATGAGAACTCTACGTGATATTACTGGGAAGACTTGGCGTGATCGTGTAAGGAACACCACAATCCGAGAGGTCTGTGAGGTCCAAGATGTGGTCAGATGGGGACAACAGCGTTGACAATACTAGTACCAACATGTACAGAGAATGAATTCTACAAGAATTCCGTACAAAGCTCTGCATGAGGTGCCGGATGGACGGCGTCCGCCAGGGAGACCCCCGAAACGATGGAGAGATAGCTGGAGCTCAGCATCACAGGAGGACAATCCTGCAGTAACAGACTCTTGAGTCTATAGAAAGTTTAAGAAAGAAGAAGACTTTTCTGCCAAAATAAGCAGAGAGCAGGGCGCTAAATTTTATATCGTAACAATAATCACTCGCCTTAAAATCCACACATTTTCTTTGATTTATCTGTCTTCTACAATAGCTAGAGATAAGTTGACATTATAGTAATTACATTGTTTTGATAGTATTGGGCCCTGGGCCATCTAGAGCCTGGCCTGTTGTATATAATAGTATGTGAATACTTATTTTTAACTGCAAACTGTATGAATCATGTAAGTGTTTGGATATTTATAAATTTATTTTAAAATTTTATTTCTGTATTCACGCGCACTCGGATTTTATTTGTATGTTTTTTGGAAGAAATTGTCCGATTACAAAACTGTCTCACTTGGTTAATCGGACAACCAACAGTGTTGACATGGAAAATGTCAAAGAATAACATAAACTTTATTACTCAGTAGAGGCAGCAGCCTTTTGAATGAAGTGCGATTTTCCTTCCTTGAGGAAAGTCACCGGTTCGAATCATATATTTTGCAATACCCCTCGAATAACATAAAGAAAAAAAAACAACCTTACAAAAGGCTACAACAGGTTAAACCCGCAGTTTGTCATAGAAATGTGTTTTTAATATAATTCAAAACTGTATTTTACATTTTTTTTATAGTTTGTATAGTCCGACACTGTTTATACCACTTTAAATAGCAGTTTTGTTGTGCTCCTCTGATGGTGAACATCTTGAAACAACCAAAATGTCGTTAAAATTTCCTTCCCTGCGCTGTATAACTAGTACACATTGCTTCTAAAAACCTTAATATCTCTATAAATATTATAAATACTGGGTTCAGATTTTAGGTATTCCTCCGTAATACATTTACGCATTGAATGAAAAAATAATATTAATAATAATTAGCACTTATCGGCCACATCAGAGATATTTTGTTAAAATGGGAAATAAATTCACCAATACAATCAAACGTGTGTCAGTATGTGACCTAGGTATATTCATTCTAAAAAGCCGCTATGGGTGAGGAAGCGACGCTATTCACGTCTCACTCTCAATCTACTTCGGTATATGGGAACGCAAGTAATAGAATCTCAATTCGCAGTTCTGTTTCTTCCTTCGAGGTATAACATACTCAGTGTCAGTCCGTCTCAGTAGCTCTCGGGCATCCATTTGAGGTGGTCTCTTTGCCCATTTTGTGAACATCGGCCGATGTTTTTTGTTCATGTTTTCGGCAATTATATTTCAATTATTATCACTTTTGGCTTCAGATTTAATTCATTTAAGCCAGTGGTCCCCAACCTTTTTGTCGCCGCGGACCGGTCAACGTTTCATAATTTTACCGCGGGGGTACACATTGAATGTAGTTTTTTTTTAAATTTAATAACAATATATTTGTACAATATATAATAATAAAATTTACAACTGTGGTACATAAGTTATAGTGACAAATAATAGTAGAGAAAACACAAGGTTTGTGGTAAAAATGAAGAAAAAATTTATAATAACATTGAAGGATTATTCAGTTTCAGATAATTTTTTAATTTTCTTTTGGATTCATGGGTATTTCAATATTTTTAAGGTTCAACGGAAGGTTGAAAGTATTTTTTTCCAAGATAGAGAAAAGAATTTTGAGAATGCTTAGGGTTTAATATCGGGATTTTAATGTTATTCTGATATCTTGCAGATATATTAACTTGAAAGTTATTTATCTATTTTCTTTAAAAGTTTTGACGTTGAAGTTTTATGTATTTTGATTTAATATTTTTAATTGAATCGTGTTTAAACATGCCTTTAAAATAAAATACAGTTACCCCTTAAAAATGAATAAAAACAGATTTAATATTTTAACTTAATGCTAAATCAATGAGAACCTTGAGCTTGCTTCATTGAAACGAGATGGTTCCATCTGGGGGTAATACGAGTAGGAGATTGTGACACCCGAAGTGTCTTGCTTATGTCCAGTTTATTTCTTTGTTTTGTTTTGGTTGCTGTCATTGCAGAAAACCCCGCTTCACATAGATAGGATGTCGGAAATGGCAATAGGGATTTTAGTGCTGTGGTGGCAATCTCAGGGTATTCCGCCATGACTCTAATCCAGAACACCGGCAGAGTTGTTGTCTCGAACATAGTTTTAAGGCTGCCGTCATTTGCAATATCCAGCAGTTGATCTTCTTCTTTCGCAGGCATGCTATATTCGCGTGGTTTATTGACAAATGGGTCCCGGATCCATTCCTTGCCAGTTCGTGGGTCTTTTGTGGTTGGGAAGTAGCGCTCAAACTCTTTTAAAAGTAAAGACAGGTGATCTTGCACCAACTGGGAGAATGAATGCTCTGGCTCAGTCTCGCTTAAAATCCCCGCCAATGTCTGAAACATGTCCAAAATGCCTCTGTTCACGCGTCGTTCCCACAACTCCAGTTTGGCTTTAAATGCAGCTACTTTGTCTGCCAACTTGAAAACAGTTGTCATTTTACCCTGAAGGGACAGATTAAGTTCATTGAGCAGGCTGAATACGTCACACAGGTAAGCCAGTTTTGCAACCCATGCCTTGTCATTGAAATGTGCTGCCAGCGGTGACTTCTTTTCTGCGAGAAATCTTTGCAATGGCTCTCGTAATTCAAATACTCTGGTTAGCGATTTCCCTCTGGATAACCATCTTATTTCTGTGTGTAAGAGAAGGCATTTGTGCTCTGCGTCCATCTCCTTACAAAGTTGCTCAAACAGGCGCGAGTTAAGGGCGTGTGCTTTGATGTGGTTAATAACTTTAACGACATCATTCAATACGCTGTTGAATTCCGGTGAAATTTTTCTGCTTGCAAGCATGAATGATACAATGCGTAGATTCACTCTCAGGTGCAACCTCCTTAATCCGAGCAGCTAAACCAGACAGTCGTCCGGTCATGGCAGCAGCTCCGTCTGTGCATATGCCAACACAAAAGAACCATTTTAGTTTTCCTGATATATATTATAACCATCCAGTGCCTTGAACAGTTCTGCTCCTGTGGTGTTGGTTGGCAAAGATAGTGCACATAACACATCCTCATGCACATCCTCCTCATATAGATATCGCACATAAACAAGTAGTATTGCCTTGTTGTCGATATCTGTAGATTCGTCGACCTGGAGTGCGTACCACGGTGATGTATTAATCCTCTTCAACAATTGTGTCTCAATGTCTTCGGCTATTTCCTCAATGCGCCTAGTCACAGTGCTAGCCGACAAAGGCACATGTGCTATCTTTTCCACAGCAGCCTCTCCTAGAAGTTCACGGCAAATATCTTTAGTGGAGGGCAAGATCAATTCTTCACCGATATTGAATGGCTTTTTAGCCTTAGCAATACGGTTTGCCACCAAATATGATGCTCTCAATGCATTATCATTTATTGATGTGGTGGCCCTCATAAATTTCTTCTGTCCTTCGTATTCCCGTTTCATTCTTTCAAAATACTCCAGAGGCTTGTCTTTTAATCCAGGGTGCTTGGTTTTTAAGTGGCGAAGCAGTTTTGAAGGTTTCATTGCCTCATTAGAGAGCTTGTCGCCGCAAACTAAGCAGAGCGGGATTGGTGTGTGGGAATCACCTGTCCCGATAAATCCATATTTCAAGTAGGACTCCTGGTATTTTCTCTTAAATGGGATATATCTCTTTGATGTTGAAGGCGCTTCTTCAGACTCTTCACTGGGCCTTTTCTTTTTCCCGAGAAATTTTTCTAACGACGTCTGTTTCGTATTCATTTTTACGATTTTGTGGGCTAAATTTGAGCAAACAGTATATACACGTACACTAAGCACTGTTAAACATGAGGAAGTACCGGTAAAGAGAGAGAAGAACGACACACACCTTCTCTCCACCAAAGCTACAGCGTCACTGATAAAAAAGGTTATTTTTTGACGTGCCGTAAAAGAGGTTGCCATACTTTACGGCTTGCCTATGGGCTATGGGTAATCCCGCTTCTCCTTTGTTTGCGAAATATTTATGGATTCTATTGAAAACAAACATGTGGACTGCGGACTTTCATTATTATCTAATGTTTTTGTTTGGATTAGATATGTTGATAATATTTTCATTATTTGGTCAGGTAGCAACAGACAATTAAAGAATTTTCTTACATTCATTAACAACCTTCATCTGAATTTTAAATTTACATTAGAACATAACGATAATGATAGCTTAAACTTTTTAGGCCTAATAAAAGTCAGTAAAGTTAACAATTTCTAATATTTAAGAAATTAAAAATATAACAAAAAATGAAGTTTTTATATTGTCTCTGCCAGACCAGACTCCCGGTACATTATTATTTAGACACATATAGAAATGGAAGAGCCACGTCCCGTACAGCTCGTACCTATAAGGAAGCTTCCAACAGTTAAGTATATATCCCGATTTTCACTTTTTTAAGTATTGATAAGATCTGAAATCTCGATCGATAGACGTCTCGACTCGATCTTCGATCGACAGAGGACGACTTTTGACATCTTATGTATATATAAAGTATATAAAATATATAGTATTTGCCTTGTTTAAGTTACGGCAAGACCGCCTTCGGAATCAAGGATGACTCCGCATGCGGCATGCATATGGTAGTGTGGTGTTGTTTTATTTCGAAGGTATTGTCGGAAGGTCGGTGGTAACTTAGCGTGAAGGGGTTTTCAACGGAATAATTATTTTAAGCAATAATTAAGTTTTATTGGGTATGTTCGATTTTTCAAAAGTAATTTTGATTTTTAAGCAGGCCCTTGCGCGGCCCAGTACCAATTGGCCCACGGCCCGGTACCGAACCGCGGCCCATAGGTTGGGGACCACGGATTTAAGCGATTGGCTATGAATATTCTTATTTTTTTCGATTTTAAATCGCTCATTTTTACATGTGTTTTGATGTGTATTGAATATGCAGCACCGGAACGCGCGTTTATTTTTTAGCACAGGAAGGGAAAGGTTAAACCTCCGCATTATTAATGCCTTAACTATACTAACATATATTTTATATGTTTGTTTATATATTGTATATCATAATACAGAACAGTGTTTGCTAGAACAAAAAAATTTCGCAAATGAATTTAACAATGTTTAAATTTAATAGTATTTGCATACAGAAAACGTGTCAGTCAAATATAGCTCTCTCAAAATGTTCTCTCTAAAACAGCAACCAGTCAATTAAATAAAAATACGAAACGTTATTGGCATATTTCCGAATTTAGGTAAGGCAATGCAAACTGGACGGTAAAATAAACATGCCGGGGAGTTGGAGTTATAACGTATCTAAAAATAGCGGCGTAAATAAAGTTTTCAATGTTAAGATAGCGGATGTTTTATATCCGAAACTTTATCAAACCTCACTCTTTTATCTAAATTACCTGAATTTATGTTTATTGAAAAGCAGTAATACGGAGAGAGATAAAAAGTGTAAGAAAAAGTTTAAAAAGTTACGGTATATCGAAAAAATACCTTGACATTAAAAAAATTCGTGAATATTTTTTTACTGCAAATATTTCTACCTCTTGAAAAATGTTTTAGCAGTCTCAAAAACTGGTTGAAAACTATCTTAAATATTATTTCCGGTTTTTTGTTATTTTTCTTACAATCTGCCGGGTGTTATTGGCATTTGTCAATTTCCTTCAACTATCCAAAAAAAACTATGTAAAATTTCGTTTAATTTGTTATAACAATGTAATACAGCCTACGGGGCTTTATTGGCATTAGTGAATATCCTCCAACAAACCAAAAAGACGACCTTCTTGGTATTGTTGATAAACCGCCTAGATTTCGACCTGGACGTTCCGGGTACTTTTCCAGTTGGTACATTTTTTTTTTCAAATTTATTTAATTAACGACACAACAGTGTATTTTATATACAAATGAACATATGACAAGTTTTACAAGTACTTAAAATTATTGACAAATAATACAGAGCTATATCTTAAACTAACATGGACAGGAGATACAAAAAAACGTAATAATAAATTACAAAGTCGTTGTTTAAAATTATTTAATATTAATATGTATATTTAAGTTCAATATATGTAAGTATCATATATCACAAAATATTACGAAATTTTACCAAATAGACTTACGTAATTGTCGAAGACTTGTTTTATAGTAGTAAAGAACTTAGATTTGTTTTTAGTGGAACAACGCTTACATAGAACAAGAAGAATTGGATTTTTCGAGAATTTTATGGATAGATCTTGAGATATAGAAAACACATGGGCTCATTTGTAGAACGAGACGCAAGTTGCTTTGCAGAATTGAAATCTTCCACATGTTGATGCAGGGTTTCTCAACTCCAGAGGCAAAGTATTGTCCTTAATGTTTTGTTTATATTACGTTATTTATATTAATAAAGGAGAGCACAAAGTTAGTAGTTATTTCTAAATATTGTTGTGATATTCTGGCGAATACTATATATACTCGTACTTATATTAAAAATATCTAAATTGTTGCAAAACTCATTTCCAAGTCTTTGCATACAAAATGGTCAATTATGTTGATTTACTACCTAATGCTAGGGGTCTCATATCGCAACTTCCGGCAAATGTTAAAGCCTTTTCTTCCACCATGACTTTGAGATTCTGAAACTACCCTCCGTTAAAAAGTTTATATAATTTTTTTTATTGATTACCGGATTTAATGAAATATTTCCATTAGAATGATGTCATTTGTTTGAAAGAACCCATTAAACAGGAAAAATAATTGAATTTCACATCCAGACAAAATCTACTTCATTGTCGCGGCCAGTAGACTACATAGTAAAAGCTAAAACTTTCTACGAGTATATGACTTATTTTCGCGCTCTATCTGACAAAAGTGTTTTATTTTTCAAAAATTTAAATTGATTTAAACGATGTATCGAATACGCATTAAAAAAATGTCGCCGCTTTTCTTTTTTACGTCATCATTTACTGTCCATGCAGTGAGACTCTGGAATCAGTTACAAACCAATGTAAGACACTCCGTCTTTGGTATGCTTTTAGAAGCGACTGAAAAAACTCTTAATTTCTAGTCAGTAAAATAACGTGTTTCATTCCTGATTTTTCTTTTCCTTTCCTCTCAACCATCTCCTCATTTCCTTTTGATTGATGATATCTCACTTTATATGAAAAGGAATGCTCGGATGATTGTCCGTCTTTGTGGGGTCGTGGGTATATGCTCACGTATGTGTTTATGGATTTCGTGGGGATGGATAGTTATTTAAACTTGGGATTGCAAGATTTGTAGCAAAGGTTTGTGTGAACTCTTGATTGGGATGTTTTTTATTGTTTTTTTACGATTATGTGTGGTATATTGTGAGATGAACGTTTTGGTCTGTCTGGAGTTACGAGTATGAAGTGTGAGGGGTTTGTTTTGCGTGATGTATTCATATGTCATAGAGTGTCACTGTTTGTCAGGTTGATGAGAATGAGCAACGGGGTTTTATATAATCAAAAATCGGAAAGAATTATCGATTTATTTTTTCATGCTATATGTCCTCAATGAAATACAGGCAAAAGCCTAGTTTATTGGGGACACGACAAATAAAAAACAACAAACCCAGATCCATTAAAATTGTGTGTTCAAATTAAATAACCTGTTGTTTTTTCGCAAATTATGTGTATTTCTTGTCACGTATAAAATAAATAAATAAAAATTAAAAATTTGGTCGACGTTGTGGTAGAGTGAAATCAAGAAAAGTATGGTTGGATCAAGTGTATAATATTTTGAAAGTGAAAAAGTTAAAAGTCAAAGAAATCGAAGGCATGATAAAGTATATTGATGTAGAAGAGAGAGAAGATGATTTTCGCGATAGTTAAATCTGATGATATCTCCTCTCTACCTACCCTAACAGGGAGAAAAGTATTGTTAGATCAAGTGTATGATATTTTGAAAGTGAAAATGTGAAAAGTTCAAGAAATCGCAGTAGCTGTATGAGAAGGTATATTGATGTAGAAGAGGCCAAATATGTGTGTCGCGATAGTTAAAAGTTGTGATGTAAACATGTTTGTGTATTTTTTTCCGTTCCGTTGCATATTTTTGTAGGCTTTTAATAAAAATAAAGGTTATTCCCTTTTTTGTATCAACTTTCAATGAAAAAAAAAGGAAATAATGTTATATTATTTTCCTGAAAAAGAACTTATGAATTTCAGTAAAAATAACACAATAGTAACTCACCGATTTGTAGGATTACGGGATCTTTTGAATTTGTAACTTTCAGATACAAATTTCGGCTACAAATCCTTCAAGTCGGAAGTCGGGGATTTCTTTTCGAGAGCTTTTGAAAAAATACACTCGAGATTGGTACAACGTCTAAGTACTTGTGAGATTGTATCGCAATAAAATATATATCCAGGTGCTTTTATGATAATTTTAGAAAAAACCCCTATGAAATAAAAGTTTTGACAAGAACTCTTTTACTCGTTAGTTTGGTTTTATTAACTCCACGTGACTTTTTTTATTCTTCAGTTTCATAATGTACAGTACAATTGAGCGTGTTTATTGCTACGTGGCAGTCTTCCTTATAACCAAAATATTGTAATTTGTTTCATCAAACACTATTTATTCCACTTCATCATCAAGGGACAAGTCTTGTTGTGTAAATTACAAATATATCTAATTACAGCGCCACTTGAAACTTTTTATTATAACAAACTTTATTAGCATATAAATTCATAGTCCCAATGTAATAACCAAATATTCGGAAGTGCGATACTCGGAAGTAATTTCCTATATACTCGTATATGTACACATTGCATGCTGAGATTAAGAGAAGAATCACAACAGGGAACAAAACATTCTTCTCCCTACTGCCGGTGTTCAAGTCCAGCAGTGTCCATAAAAAAACCAAAGTCACCCTGTACAAAACAATTATTAGAACAGTGGTAGCATATGGATGCGAAGCGCGGACACTGACAGCTAAATCCGCAGAGTTGCTGGATGCCTTCGAGAGAAGAGTACTACAAAGGAACCTGGGCCCCGTGAATGACGGCGAAACCTGGTGAATACGATACAACGACGAGCTGTATAATATCTACAAAGCTCCCAGGTTATCTGTACATGTCAGCCGGAGCAGATTGAGATAGGCCGGACATGTGCAGAGAATGCCATCATCGCGAGCACCCAAAAGAATTCTGGAGGAACACCCGGGTGGAAGAAGGAGAGTGGGCACGCCAAGGCTGCGATGGGAGGACGAAGTTGAGAGGGACGCAACCCAGCTGCTGCAGGCGCAGGACTGAAGGGAGACAGGAGGAGTTGGAGGCGAAGATTGACGGAGGTCAAAGCTCGATATGGTCTGTAGGACCATCGAATAAAGAAATATTTACACATTGTGTTGCTGTCAAGGAACCTTTATTTGTTGGTTTGAATTGATCTGAGGTGGTATTTGTGGATTTGTTTATTTTTCTGCCATCTATTTATTTTCTGTCTTTTTTTTCTCTCTTCTTCTTATTCTACATGTGCAAGGGTGTAGGCTAAAAAACATCTGGTGTCCCTGTGGATGGACTCGCCCTATATTCGTGGGGTGTATCTTGGCTGAGGGGATGTTATTAGATGAGCCCAGACATTTTAATAGCTTCTGTCTTTAATGTATTATCTGCTATTTATTTATTTATTTATTTATTTAACACTTTTATTGCAATACAATCTGGCGGGCTTATTGCCAGGCGGCAATCTCTTCCAACCAACCAGACAAAAGTAAATGAAGCAAGTTACGTGGTCGCACAAATCATTCAAATGACTATCCATCCCCACGAAATCCATAAACATATACGTCAGAACATGCCCACAAACCCCACAAAGACGGACAATCACCCGAACACTATTTTTCATATAAAGTGAGATATCATCAATCAAAAGGAAAGGAAAGGATGGTGAAGAGGAAAGGAAAAGAAAAATCAGGAATGAAACACGTTATTTTACTGACTAGAAATTAAGAGTTTTTTCAGTCGCTTCTTAAAGCATGCCAAGGACGGAGCGAGTCTTATATTGGTTTGTAACTGATTCCAGAGTCTCACTGCATGGACAGTAAAGGACGACGTGAAAAAAGAAGAGCGGTGAACTGGAAAGGCCAATAAACAATCTCTGTTTGAGCGTAGCGCTAATCCATGATTGGAAAGACGCTGAAAATTTTCGGCGAGATAAGAGGGTGCGGCGGGACAGTTAAGGATATTATACAATAGAGACAGTATGTGAATTTGGCGTCTATTTCTAACATTCAACCAGTTCAATGCCTTCTGGTATGAAGTTATATGATCGTACTTTCGTAGGTTGAAAATAAATCTTAGGCACACATTTATGTGTTCTTGAAGTATATTTAAATGTATTATGTACATACTATGTTGGTATCAACCTATATTTATTTACTAGTGTGGCGTTCGTACGCTCGGTCAATGACCGGCGATACGACCTTTGCATACCTTGACAATTCAAAACAAACAAGTGCAAGGTTCACACGCCGGTCATTCAACTCACTGTCAGGCGTGGAGCGCATTCCATGCTAGAGCGAGAGGGCAGCACATCTGTCGCGCCAGTTCCCAAAACAGAATGATACCTACATACGACATTAATCGTATTGCGAATGCAGAAATGAGACGGTGGCATATCGCGCGCGCATTCCCGCACACATTCAAAAATGGTACGAATACCTACGTCTATCGATTAAATTTATTTTTCCGCATTGCGATCTAAACTAGTTTTATTTATCAACAAACCCTCATCATCATCTCTCCTTTAAGGAACACAGTTCCCAAACTAGTATATATTTAAATATTTTTCATGTTAACTTTTGAATGGTGAGTTTAATAGGGTGTTGCCTGAAAAATATCTTGACCCATCCGGAGTTCGACTTTCAACGATGATGATGACTCAACAAGGGAACTTTAAGATATTTCTTATTTTTTTTTAATTTCCCTTCTCATTATGCCTTGGAGTTCATTTTAGTAGGAGAAACCCATTAAGCTTTTTCAAATTATCTCGGCGTGAGTTTGGAAAACCAAAGATGTAACTCTGGATCTTCATTAAAAATAACTCGAACCCGTTTGCCTTTTGTTCCTAAGTGTTTCTTTTTTTCTTTCTTTCAACAGGACATCTTGAGAAATGATTTTTCTTTTCAGGAATAAATTCAGCCATCCTTTTAAAACTTTTAAGCCTGAAAAAAAAAACAGGATATTTTCTTTCAATTTATATTTGAAACATCACGGTGAGTTTGATTTTGTTAGAAGGATTTTATATATTTATGTTGATTTTTATTTACTTAATGGAAATACATATCTGAAGGATTAGTGTCAACTTAATAATTTGTACTCTCCCGAAAAGGTATCAAAAAACATGAGAAAAAATGGTAATTAATGACAAAGGGTGTAAAAACTAAAGAAAAACAAACTGTGATGAGTCAATTTTGTGGTATCAGAAGGGTGTAATTTGTACAAATAAATTTAAAAAAATATTGTTCTTATATGTTAAATGTAAATTTTAAACAATGTTTTTTTTTCAATGGTACGTTTAGACCATCGTTTCTTAACCTTAAGGGCGTAACTCTCCAAAGGGGTCGCGATGATATATCAAGGGATTCGTAAAAATTAAAGTAAATTGCATGTAAAAAAAGTTACGCATTTTCTGAAGAAATCTGATTAGACTAATCGTATTTACGAACCGTTAAGACTTATCGTCTCAATGGAAAAGGAACTTTGACCTTTCCCTTCCTGTGCTAAAAAAAATCCGCCCCGTTCTGGTGCTGTGTATTCAATACACATTTAAAAATGAGCGATTTAAAATCGAAATAAAGGAATTTTCATAGCCAATCGTTTAAATTTAATAAAATTTGAAGTCAAAAGAGATAATAATTGAAATTTGATTACTAAAAACATGAAAAAAACCATCGGCCGACGTTCACAAAACGGGCGAAACGACCACCTCAAACGAAAGCCTGCGAGCTAAGGAAGCGAGAGTAGCGAGCGAACTGAGATTATATTTCTTGCGTTCCCATATACCGAAGTAGAGTGAGAGTGAGACGTGAATAGCGTCACTTCCTCGCCCATAGCGGTTTTTTAGAATGAATATACCTACGTCACACACTGGCACACGTTTGATTGTATTAGTGAATTTATTCCCGATTTTTACAAAATATCTCTGATGTGACCGATAAGTGCTAATTATTATTAATATTATTTTTTTAATCAATGCGCAAATGTATTACGGAGGAGTACCTAAAATCTAAACCCCGTATTTATTATATTTATAGAGATATTAAAGTTTTTAGATGCAATGTGTACTAGTTACACATCACAGGGAATGAAGGGTTAAGAGAGTTTTTATATGCGGGGAGAATAAATGACGAGAAAATGACTTGGATAATACACAAATCAGAAGTGCTAGATGTGTGTTTAAGAGTTAGCTGAGACCGAAAAACCGAGGAAACAGACTGTTTCAAATGGACCAGATTTTAAAAGAAGCTAAAGTTATTATTAAAAAAGATTGTGCATGACGAGTTTGTATGAATGTGGAGAAAACAAAAGAAATATGCTGGGATGAAAAAGTTTGAAGATCTCTTATCTTTAACTTCACTGCAAAGGACACGGCGTGATGATGTGTATGTGTTTATTTATGCTAGTATAACATTTATGCGGGCACGTACACATGGATAACAAGACATAAAGTTTTTGCATGAGCGTCGCATCTTTTTTTTAATATTTTTTCGGCAAAGCTTAAAAGGTTGCAAAACAATACTTAAAATCATGGACAAATACATGGGATATGAAACTGATTGGGAAGGCCATAAAACGCAGTTATCCAGACACCCCGACCAACGAATAGTGTATGCCAGGCACATACTATACGTTGCACAGTATGGACGGTCCGTGGAAAAAAGACAGCCCGGTCTAGGCAGGATTAGGCAGCCAATCGAACTGGAGCTAAAAAGACGAACGCGAAAAAATATTTATAAAACTTACATTTACAAAGACAACACATTTTCTGAGAAAAACAAATATTTGATTTCCTTCCAAACATTACAGTCCAAGTCGTTTTATATATTGCTTACTCCAGTGGTGGTAACCTTTGTATTTCTGTTATATTATATAGCTAGTGATAGTGTGTAGTAAACCGGTTTAGCTCCCCTTTTCATGACGTAAAATCGTAGATATCTTGATAAGGTTTATCGTCTTTATGCAAGTACAAAATGTGTACTGCCACGTACACATACATTGATAAGATGTTAGAATTTTGGATAAAAGGTCGAGAAGTCTTATTTTATTTTCATTTCTTTGTATTTTGGGGGCAGCAAGAATAAAAAAGTGGAAGAACAGTGGTCTAAGATATTAAGGTCTAATTGAGGATTTGTATATTTTTTTATTATAAGATTATGGTGATGGATGAAAGGATAAGATAACGTAAAGAACCGCGAGAGATACACCTTATGGTGCCAGCGAGTTTCGCAACCCACTTCGCCGTGGCTCTGGTGGGGGCAGTGAGAGGACGGAGCTAAGAGTAGGTGTATGGAATATTTAGGGAGGAATAAATTAAAAGATGAATAAACTGTGTGGTATAGTAACAGATAATATTTTAAACGCAGTGTACTTGATTGAGACAAAGATATAAGGATGTGGGTCTGACGAGATACAAGGAATGTTAGGTATGTGGTCTGGTGGGAATGCTAATGAACGAGCAAAGTAGGATGTGGAAACAATAATATACGTTTAGGAGTGTACGAAATAATATGAATTTGCTAGTCCTAGAGTGATGTAAGTCAAATTTTAAATAGGTATAATGCGTGCTTTGCTTGTAATATGGTAAACTCCGGTCAACGGTAAAATTGATGAAAGTATGGAAGAATTTCGCTTGTGATATGGTTCACTCCGGTCAATGGTGAAATTGATGAAAGCATGGAAGAATTTTGCTTGTTATATGGTGCACTCCGGTCAGCGGTGAAATTGATGAAAGCGTGGAAGAATTTTGTTTGTTATATGGTGCACTCCGGTCAGCGGTGAAATTGATGAAAGCATGGAAGAATTTTGCTTGTTATATGTTGCTCTCCGGTCAGCGGTGAAATTGATGAAAGCATGGAAGAATTTTGCTTGTGATATGGTACACTCCGGTTAACGGTGAAATTGATGAAAGCATGGAAGAATTTTGCTTGTTATATGGTGCACTCCGGTCAGCGGGGAAATTGATGAAAGCATGGAAGAATTTTGATAGTGATATGGTACACTCCGGTTAACGGTGAAATTGATGAAAGCGTGGAAGAATTTTCCTTGTTATATGGTGCACTCCGGTTAACGGTAAAATTGATGAAAGCATGGAAGAATTTTGCTTGTTATATGGTGCACTCCGGTCAACGGTGAAATTGATGAAAGCATGGAAGAATTTTGCTTTTGATATGGTATACTCCGGTTAACGGTGAAATTGATGAAAGCATGGAAGAATTTTGCTTGTTATATAGTGCACTCCGGTCAACGGTGAAAATGATGAAAGCATGCAAGAATTTTGCAACTGTAAAAGAAAGATTTAAGAAAAAAATAATAAGAATTGCAAGATTATATTGGCAAGTGACTTGGGTGCATGAGTTTTAGGGGAAAAGGAGGTGTTTGGATTGGCGTCAGATAAGTTAAGTAATAGAATGCTAGAAATATGTTTGGGCAATGAACTTCATGTGTCAAATACGGTTTTGATCACAAAAGAAATCATACGTGTAACTGGGAAATATAAGATAATTTATTAACATACTATATTTAAGTGTGCGTGAATTCTTCCGTGCAAAAGAATATTCTCGATATTTGAGTGTTAACAGGAAAAGATACCGACTCAGACCACTATCTAGTGGCAAGTAGAATAAATAATCTCCGTGGGTGGCAATCTGGTGCACGTAACGTTTGGTGTGGGTTACGAGTTTGTTTGGTAACAATACTTATTTTAACTTTATAAAATTACATTTATTATGTTTTATTTATAGTTAAGGCATTAACATTGTGGAGGTTTAAAAATATTGTAATTTGTTTTATCAAAAACTGTTTATTCCACTTTTTGTAGCGGTATAAACCTACCGGTTTCAAGGCTTTCACCTCATCATCAGGGGAGCACAAACAAAACTGAATTCCATTCGAACTGGTATCGACATACGCACTTCTAACGGTAAACATTCGGATTGGGGACTGCGGGTGGAGGGATGGAGGATACAACCTCAGTGAGCAGCAGCGAGAGTCTTGGAATATATGTGTATGCCAGATGTTGTGATTGAAGGCATCTTATCAACTAATGAAGGCATCTTATCAACTAGTGAAAGCATCTTACCAAATAGTATTTGAAGACATCTTACCAACAAGTGAAGGTATCTTACCAAATAGTGATTGGAGGTATCTCGCTACGAAATCTTTCACTTTTTTTTTCTCCCATCACAGTCTTCGTGATGTAGCTCCACCAATCATCATCTTCTCTTATCACATACCCTGTCTTTTGCAGCTTCAATTTAAACGTACAGATTCAACACCGTGACTAAGTTCCTTCTTTGGGATCTTCGTTTTTGTTTTGGAGATTTCATTTCTTTTTGAGCCCTTCGTTTCTTTTTTGAGGCCTGCGTGAAATGTCTAACATTGCTCTTAATGGCTTAACAGTGACCAGTAATGGTTGAAACAGGATGATGCCCAGATAACAGAGGTTGAGGGCCTTAATCTAGAGGATAATGGGTTCCCATTAAACGGACAGAGAAATTGTTGTTAAAACTATGCGCTAATCAGCGAAGAATTGGAGTCAATTTGCTTCAAAGATAACTATTTTAGTGCGCATTGCTTTACTTATTCACGAAACCGTGTAAATACAAATACGAGGGAATATAAATGCAAGGGAATATAAATACAAGGGAATATAAATACGAGGGAATATAAATGCGAGGGAATATAAATACGAGGGAATATAAATGCGAGGGAATATAAATACGAGGGAATATAAATGCGAGGGAATATAAATACAAGGGAATATAAATACGACGGAATATAAATGCGAGGGAATATAAGTACGAGGGAATATAAATGCGAGGGAATATAAATACGAGGGAATATAAATACGAGGGAATAAAAATACGAGGGAATATAAATGCGAGGGAATATAAATACGAGGGAATATGAATGCGAGGGAACATAAATACGAGGAAATATAAATACTATGGAATATAAATGCGAGGGAATATAAATGCGAGGGAATATAAATGCGAGGGAATATAAATACGAGGGAATATGAATGCGAGGGAATATAAACACGAGGGAATAAAAATGCGAGGGAACATAAATACGAGGGAATATAAATGCGAGGGAATATTAATACGAGGGAATATAAATGCGAGGGAATATAAATGCGAGGGAATATAAATACGAGGGAATATAAATACGAGGGAATATAAATAATCAAATACGGTTCTTTTATTTACTGTTGGAGGATATTTCATATTTTGTTTATCTTGAATTCATAATTGAGGCCCATTAAATTGATTGAGAATAAATAATTATCTTTTATTAATTATTGGAGCAAATTTAATATTTTGTTTATCTGGAATTCGTAATTGAGGCTCATTTAATTTATTAAAGATAAACAATCAAATACTTTTATTTTATTCATTGTTGAACTATATTTATTTTGAATGAACTATTTTTATTTATTGTTGAACTATATATATTTAGTATTTTGTTTTTCTGGGATTCGTAATTGAGGCCTATTAAATTGATTGGAGATAAATAATCATATATTTTTCTTTTATTCACTGTTGGACTACATTTAATGTTTGGTTTTTCTTGAATTCATAATAGGGGCCCATTTAATTGATTGGAGATAAATAATCAAATACTTTTCTTTTATCCATTGTTGAGGTATATTAAATTACGTGAAGATAAATAATCAAAGATTTTTCTTTTATTAATTGTTGAAGCACATTTAATATGTTGCTTCTGTTTAATTGTAAATGAAGCTCATTTAATCTAATTCATAACTGAATCCCATTAAATTGACTAAAGATAAATAATCAAATACTCTAAGAATATTAATAGTTGAGGCACATTTAATTCAGTGAATAACCAAACATTTTGATTTTACTTATAGTTGAAGTGCATTGAATCAAAATACTATATATCTATTCATTATTATTTTGATTGAGTGAAGACAAATAATCAAATACTTTTAATTCTTCATATTTATTGTTGAGGCACATTTAATTGGGTGAAGATAATTTATCAAAACTTTTACTCAGTTTTAAAACATATATAATATATTCTTCTTCTTCTTCCAAGTGTCATGTCAGGTCCCCCCAACGTTGAATATCACCTGAGAGTAGGCATCTTTGTCTCCGGCAGCCCGAAAAAGATCCCCAACGCTCCTTATACCAGTCCAATCACGTATATCACGGAGCCAGATTTGCCTCCTGCCAACACCTCTTCGACCGTCTATTTTGCCTTGGATGATCAGGTGCAGTAATTTGTACTTTGCTCCTCTACGTACATGACCCAAGTAGGACACCTTTCGGATTTTAATATTAGTCAGCAACTCTGTATCAACTTTGGCTCTTTGAAGAACCCTCGTGTTGCTGACCATATCCGTCCAGGGTGATGATATAATCAAATACTATTATTTTATTTATTGTTGAGGTACATTTAATTTACTAAAGATGAATAATCACACACGTTTCGGTAAGTTGGTGAATAAATTGAGGATTGAACTCTTTAATAGATTTTATAGATATGATTTAGGCACTTCACAGGGAAGCCTGAATAATCGTTATCAATATGGTTTTTAAATTTATTTCATTGCAAATTGATTTATTAATTTATTTGTTTAACACTTATTGCAAATACAATCTGGCGGGTTTATTGCCAGGCGGCAATCTCTTCCAACCAACCAGATTGATTGTACTCCTGGATCGTTTAACATCTGTTATTTTAATTTAGTGTAGCATATTTGCTGTTTCTCATGAATTTTTATATCGTTTTAAAGCAACAAAAAAATAGTGGTATGTAAAACTCTCCCTAACGAAAGGCTGCAGTTAATATAACCTTCCGGTTATCTTGCTACTTTGGTCTCCTTATCATCGGAATTTTGAGTTTGATCTGTTAAGGCTGTACGTTTATTGAAATACTTACTTGTTAAGGTTGAAAACTGTTGGACAATAGTAACATATTTTTTCTATGGCTATGAAAAGCTGCAGTAAAATAAATATATCGATTGTCTCAAAACTTGAATCACCTTTCCATCTGTCAAGACTGTATGTTTGCTGTAGTGCAAAAGCTTGCAAAGTATAAACCAATGCAGGCACATGCGTTTTTCATATATAACAGACCTGGCCAACCCAAATTGCATCACGGGCCGCATTGACGACCTCAAATTTTCCAAGGTCCGCACACATAAATCAGAATGATAGCAAATTTTGTTCCAATATTTTTTTCGATATCTTGCTTAGCAACGAAATTAGTACTTATTTTTTTTTGTAACTGATTGATTTGGGTGCAGAGGTACACAGAAAGTGTTCAATCAGTGTAAATCTGAGAAAAAAGTGATACTACAAGTAGATATGAAGAGAAAACATGTATTGAATCAACGACAAAATGTATTTGTATGGTTTTAATTCGTAAATGTATTTACATGGTAAAAAAACATAATTTGTCAAATATGACCGCGGCTCGCCCGTAAGGGAATCAGTTTACTCTGGAATCAGTTACAAACCAATATAAGACTCGCTCCTTCCTTGGAATGCTTTAAGAAGCGACTGAAAAAACTCTTAATTTCTAGTCACTAAAAAACTGTGTTTCATTCCTGATTTTTATTTTCCTTTCCTCTCCACTATTCCTTTCTTTCCTTTTGATTGATGATATCTCACTTTATATGAAAAAGAATGTTCGGGTGACTGTCCGTCTTTGTGGGCTTCGTGGGTATATGCACACGTATGTGTTTATTGATTTTGTGGGGATGGATAGTCATTTGAATGATTTTTGCGACCACGTAACTTGCTTCATTAACTTTTGTCAGGTTGGTTGGAAGAGATTGCCGCCTGGCAATAATCCCGTCAGATTGAATTTGTAATAAAAGTGTTAAATAAATAATAATAAGGGCGCCGCGGGCCGCTTGTAGCCCGCGGGCTGTGAGTTGGTAAGTCCTGATCTACAAGATACAATATCGAATCAGAATGGAAGTATTGGAACCTCGACTAAAAAAAGCAACTGTTTATAAAATGAAAATAATAATTTATGAACTTTCGTATTATCTAAGAACCGCGTTAACCAAATAGATTAACTGTTAGATCAGAGCTTGCTCCGTTAACTGTCTGAACTCTGAACTTATCTGTGTAATGTAAAGGGTTTAAACTTCTCTCGAAACGGCACGTGATGGAAATGAATTCAATTTAGAAGTTTTGTTGTTACAACTAAAGCAGAATCGTTAAAGTTTTTGTCTATTTGCGGTCGATAGCTATTTATTGCTTCGTATGGGGCATTAAACACTGTGTTGAGAGAGTGTAAACACACCTTTACATTCATCATTCATTCTATTAACATTCCAGAGTGTTCATGTTAAATTATGACTCTTTGTTTGAAGTAATTTATTGATTTTGAGTGAAGCTGTTCCATTCAATTGAAAATATATATTGTGGGCTTACTGCTTAACCTTTCCCTTCCTGTGCTAAAAAAATCCACGCATTCTGGTGCTGTGTATTCAATACACATGTAAAAATTAGTGATTTAAAATCGGAAAAATAAGAATATTCATAGCCAATCGCTTTAATTAATTAAATTTAAAGTCAAAAGTGATAATAATTGAAATTTAATTGCTGAAAACATGAAAAAAACATCAGCCGACGTTCATAAAACGGGCGAACGACCACCTCAAATGGATGCGCGAAAGCTACGGAAGCGAGCGAACTGAGATTCTATTTCTTGCGTTCACATATACCGAAATAGAGTGAGATGTGAATAGCGTCACTTCCTCACCCATAGCGGTTTTTTAGAATGAATATACCTACGTCACACACTGGCACACGTTTGATTGTGTTGGTGAATTTATTCCCGATTTTTGCAAAATATCTCTGATGTGGCCGATAAATGCTAATTATTATTAATATTATTTTTTTCATTCAATGCGTAAATGTATTACGGAGGAATACCTAAAATCTGAACCCAGTATTTATTATATTTATAGAGATATTAAAGTTTTTAGAAGCAATGTGTACTAGTTACACATCACAGGGAAGGAAGGGTTAAGTTCACATACCACAAATGAGAATTAAAGGCGCGCTAAAGAAAGACAAAAAAAAGTATGTTTCGATCAAGTCTATGATAATTAACTGATTTTGTATTTATATTGTCGAATTCCATTTCGAAACAGAATTATTTCACACTTAAATGTAAAAAAATATCACAATAAACTTATTTTATTTTATTTAATTGACGACACAACAGTGTCTTTATATACAGATGAACATGTGACAGGTTAGGATAGGTTAGGTTATTTTATTTTATTAACGACACAACAGTGTCTTTATATACAGATGAACATGTGACAGGTTAGGATAGATTAGGTTATTTTATTTTATTAACGACACAACAGTGTCTTTATATACAGATGAACATGTGACAGGTTAGGATAGATTAGGTTATTTTATTTTATTAACGACACAACAGTGTCTTTATATACAGATGAACATGTGACAGGTTAGGATAGATTAGGTTATTTTATTTTATTAACGACACAACAGTGTCTTTATATACAGATGAACATGTGACAGGTTAGGATAGATTAGGTTATTTTATTTTATTAACGAAACAACAGTGTCTTTATATACAGATGAACATGTGACAGGTTAGGATAGATTAGGTTATTTTATTTTATTAACGACACAACAGTGTCTTTATATACAGATGAACATGTGACAGGTTAGGATAGATTAGGTTATTTTATTTTATTAACGACACAACAGTGTCTTTATATACAGATGAACATGTGACAGGTAAGGATAGATTAGGTTATTTTATTTTATTAACGACACAACAGTGTCTTTATATACAGATGAACATGTGACAGGTTAGGATAGGTTAGGTTATTTTATTTTATTAACGACACAACAGTGTCTTTATATACAGATGAACATGTGACAGGTTAGGATAGATTAGGTTATTTTATTTTATTAACGACACAACAGTGTCTTTATTTACAGATGAACATGTGACAGGTTCGGATAGGTTAGGTTATTTTATTTTATTAACGACACAACAGTGTCTTTATATACAGATGAACATGTGACAGGTTAGGACAGGTTAGGTTATTTTATTTTATTAACGACACAACAGTGTCTTTATATACAGATGAACATGTGACAGGTTAGGATAGGTTAGGTTATTTTATTTTATTAACGACACAACAGTGTCTTTATATACAGATGAACATGTGACAGGTTAGGATAGATTAGGTTATTTTATTTTATTAACGACACAACAGTGTCTTTATATACAGATGAATATGTGACAGGTTAGGATAGGTTAGGTTATTTTATTTTATTAACGACACAACAGTGTCTTTATATACAGATGAACATGTGACAGGTTAGGATAGATTAGGTTATTTTATTTTATTAACGACACAACAGTGTCTTTATTTACAGATGAACATGTGACAGGTTAGGATAGGTTAGGTTATTTTATTTTATTAACGACACAACAGTGTCTTTATATACAGATGAACATGTGACAGGTTAGGATAGGTTAGGTTATTTTATTTTATTAACGACACAACAGTGTCTTTATATACAGATGAACATGTGACAGGTTAGGATAGGTTAGGTTATTTTATTTTATTAACGACACAACAGTGTCTTTATATACAGATGAACATGTGACAGGTTAGGATAGGTAAGGTTATTTTATTTTATTAACGACACAACAGTGTCTTTATATACAGATGAACTTGTGACAGGTTAGGATAGGTTAGGTAATTTTATTTTATTAACGACACAACAGTGTCTTTATATACAGATAAACATGTGACAGGTTAGGATAGGTTAGGTTATTTTATTTTATTAACGACACAACAGTGTCTTTATATACAGATGAACATGTGACAGGTTAGGATAGGTTAGGTTATTTTATTTTATTAACGACACAACAGTGTCTTTATATACAGATGAACATGTGACAGGTTAGGATAGGTTAGGTTATTTTATTTTATTAACGACACAACAGTGTCTTTATATACAGATGAACATGTGACAGGTTAGGATAGATTAGGTTATTTTATTTTATTAACGACACAACAGTGTCTTTATATACAGATGAACATGTGACAGGTTAGGATAGATTAGGTTATTTTATTTTATTAACGACACAACAGTGTCTTTATATACAGATGAACATGTGACAGGTTAGGATAGATTAGGTTATTTTATTTTATTAACGACACAACAGTGTCTTTATATACAGATGAACATGTGACAGGTTAGGATAGATTAGGTTATTTTATTTTATTAACGACACAACAGTGTCTTTATATACAGATGAACATGTGACAGGTTAGGATAGATTAGGTTATTTTATTTTATTAACGACACAACAGTGTCTTTATATACAGATGAACATGTGACAGGTTAGGATAGATTAGGTTATTTTATTTTATTAACGACACAACAGTGTCTTTATATACAGATGAACATGTGACAGGTTAGGATAGATTAGGTTATTTTATTTTATTAACGACACAACAGTGTCTTTATATACAGATGAACATGTGACAGGTTAGGATAGGTTAGGTTATTTTATTTTATTAACGACACAACAGTGTCTTTATATACAGATGAACATGTGACAGGTTAGGATAGATTAGGTTATTTTATTTTATTAATGACACAACAGTGTCTTTATTTACAGATGAACATGTGACAGGTTAGGATAGGTTAGGTTATTTTATTTTATTAACGACACAACAGTGTCTTTATATACAGATGAACATGTGACAGGTTAGGATAGGTTAGGTTATTTTATTTTATTAACGACACAACAGTGTCTTTATATACAGATGAACATATGACAGGTTAGGATAGGTTAGGTTATTTTATTTTATTAACGACACAACAGTGTCTTTATATACAGATGAACATGTGACAGGTTAGGAAAGATTAGGTTATTTTATTTTATTAACGACACAACAGTGTCTTTATATACAGATGAACATGTGACAGGTTAGGATAGGTTAGGTTATTTTATTTTATTAACGACACAACAGTGTCTTTATATACAGATGAACATGTGATAGGTTAGGATAGATTAGGTTATTTTATTTTATTAACGACACAACAGTGTCTTTATTTACAGATGAACATGTGACAGGTTAGGATAGGTTAGGTTATTTTATTTTACTAACGACACAACAGTGTCTTTATATACAGATGAACATGTGACAGGTTAGGATAGGTTAGGTTATTTTATTTTATTAACGACACAACAGTGTCTTTATATACAGGTGAACATGTGACAGGTTAGGATAGGTTAGGTTATTTTATTTTATTAACGACACAACAGTGTCTTTATATACAGATGAACATGTGACAGGTTAGGATAGGTTAGGTTATTTTATTTTATTAACGACACAACAGTGTCTTTATATACAGATGAACATGTGACAGGTTAGGATAGGTTAGGTATTTTTATTTTATTAACGACACAACAGTGTCTTTATTTACAGATGAACATGTGACAGGTTAGGATAGGTTAGGTTATTTTATTTTATTAACGACACAACAGTGTCTTTATATACAGATGAACATGTGACAGGTTAGGATAGGTTAGGTTATTTTATTTTATTAACGACACAACAGTGTCTTTATATACAGATGAACATGTGACAGGTTAGGATAGGTTAGGTTATTTTATTTTATTAACGACACAACAGTGTCTTTATATACAGATGAACATGTGACAGGTTAGGATAGGTTAGGTAATTTTATTTTATTAACGACACAACAGTGTCTTTATATACAGATGAACATGTGACAGGTTAGGATAGGTTAGGTTATTTTATTTTATTAACGACACAACAGTGTCTTAATATACAGATGAACATGTGACAGGTTAGGATAGGTTAGGTTATTTTATTTTATTAACGACACAACAGTGTCTTTATATACAGATGAACATGTGACAGGTTATAGAAGTACTTCAAATTATTGACAAAAAAATGCAGAACTTTATCTTAAACTAACATGAAGATATAATAGTAGTAGTAATAATAAATTACAGTCATTGTTTAAAATTATTTAATAACTATATGTAAATTTAAGTTCAATATATGTATGTGTACCACAAAATATTGACCAAACTTCACCAAGCAGACTTACGTAATTGTCGAAGACTTACTATATTTTATAGAGGTAAAGAACTCAGATTTGTTTTTAGTGGAACAACGCTAACACAGAACAAAAATTGGATTTTTGAGAATTTTATGGATATATCTTGAGATATATAGTAGACTTATATTAAAGTGATAGATCTGTTTCGCTTCACAAAAACACAAACTGAATTTGGTAATATTTTGTGTTATATCATTTTAAACAATGGCTTTGTAATTTATTATAACTACTGATTTTTGTATCTCCTGTACATGTTAGTTTGAGATAAAGTTTTGTTTTTTACGTCAATAATTTTAAGTACTTGTATAACCTGTGATGTGTGCCTATAAAATACCGCGTAACGCCATAGTTGCATTCCATCAGCAACACTACCAATAGTCCTACTCCTAGCGTCCACGAGTGGCCTCTTAAGCCCCGCGAGCCCTGGGCAATGTGGTCACTGGCATATTACCATCAGTGCCATAGCAGATAGGAGAGGATGAATGTGCGAGTGTCCGGCGCCATAAAACCGGACCCCCCCGGCTAAGGGAGGGTGACCCCTACAGAAACACCTATCAGGGAAGGCAACGGGAAACCACCCTGATTATCATTCCCAGGATATCACTATGGAGAGGAAGGCAAACGTCTTGGCTGCGAAATATGAGAGACTGGACCGGAATGAGACGTGTGGAGGAGCTGTTCCGGGTCGCGCAAAACAGAGAAGCCTTCGCCAGAGTGATTGCCAACGTCGGGGGGACCTGACAGGGCACATCAAGAAGAAGAAGTATAACCTATCATATGTTAATTTGTATATAAAAGACACTGTTGTGTCGTTAATTAAATAAATAAATATACTGTTCTTAAAACGTTACTTACCAAGCTTATATATCTTAATATTTTACAATCTGTTGGGGGATGATAGTATTACAGTATAAAAGTTATTTGAAGGGTGGTCGTTCAAAAGCTGTTCCAACATGTCGAGATGGTCGGCTCTTGTTAAGATTTATATAAACTTCGCTTATTTAATGTACAATATATTAAAATAAAAACACGGTTACTTTGTTTTATTGCACTTTATTTATTGCAAATCACAATTGATTTCAACACTTGCTGTGGCATCATCAGGTGAGTTGTCATGAACAATAAATGTTTAATTGCATTGTGATTAACAACAAATAAAGAAGAATAAAACAAAGTAACCGTGTTTTAATTTTATATTAATTATGGACTTCCACAACGTGATGCCAGAATTATTTGAACATAAATGGATTATCTATTTTATATTAAAATCCTTAAATTTTTCATAAATTGTTATCTTCCCCGATTTCTTAAGAGATTTTCATTGAATTTCAGGTAATAATTTGAGTAATTAATGCAAAGAAATTATTTGTTCAATCAAAACTAAGTTATCCCATTTGAAGTCAAAAATATATACGTTTCTCTAGCTTGGATTCATTCACAGACTGGTATCACTGGTAATGAATGTGTTGATTCCTTGGCAAAAGAAGCACTTTCTACCGGCTGTCTCCTATCTGATTTTTTACTGCCGGTAACCGATATTTTAAATAAAATTTAATATTATGATATATTTGTCACCGATGTTCGTTGGATTGTGATATAACTGATATAAATAAAAGCTCTAGATATAAATCGATCCAACAATCTATCCTTTTGAAACCATGGTTTAATATAAATAGAATGAATGAGATGGAAGTGTCAGACATGTATCGTTTCGTGATAATGGAAGACTTTCATAGAAAATGTCTTCCAACATTTAATGTTATTTGCTTATTTTAAATAACTCCATAAAACATAAAACAATGGTATAACATGATCAGTAAAGAACTAAACGTTGTGGCCAGTCCTCTTTACAGAATGGATATTGTGGATAATCACGGCTACGAGTGTGATCTGGATGATGAAACTATAGACCATGCATTTTTCGATTGTCCTTTGCGAGACAGATTTGATTTACCAAAAGGCATATCTTAACCGCGTCCAATGAATGTTGCGTTTCTTCTTTCTTCGAGGAACTTTTCCAATTATAGATCGATTGTTAAATTTTTGAAACTTAATAAGTGGAAACTTTGAATTATCTACATCTATCATTTTTTTAAGATTGGTTTTATTATATTGTCTCATATAATTGCATGATGACTTTGATTTGGTGGCACAAATCATCCTAGTTTGGGTGGATTGCTTATTTGAAAAAAATCCTTTGCACGTTACTGATAACCCTAATTTGTACAATGGACAAATATATCAACAAGTATAAAACATGTATTATAAACTAGCTGTATCCGGCCACGCGTTGCTGTGGCTCAGTCTGGTTAAATGGAAAAGAAAGAAAAGAGAAAGCATACGTTTCTAATATGTTTAATTTCACAATGCTTGTGGGTAAACAATATTTTTTTATGAATTTCAGCCACTCTCAGTCTGTCGTATTCACTCTCAGTCTGTCGCGTTCATCGCCGTGCTCGCAAATGATCGCGTCACTCCAAGAGGTCAATTCACGATATGATTTGAATTCAAATTAAAGATCGATTGCACTGAAAAAGAAGAAAGAAAGTTTTAACAAAAACATATAAAATTGCGAAACATTAAAAAAGGAACTGAATAATATTGTTAAGTTCGTAGACGTCTTTGTTCTTGGCGGCAAGAATAGCTCGTTTACTCAGCCAATCGTGATTCTTATAATTGATTTGAATATTGGGAAATACTTTTTCAACCAATTCTTCTTCTGACGTCACTAAATTGCAGACAAATTTGCCCCAATACGTTTAATATTTGTAACGACGTTCAGTAATTTCAATTATTTTATCGGCTTTAATATAAGGCTCGATTCTTATAAATAGTAAGTTATTCAGGTAAATACATTAAAAAAAATTCACTTCTAAAATGTGAAGGAAAAACATTAAAACTTATAATAAATAGGTATATCATACATAAAGCATTTATATGATAAACTAACTATTTATAGGAATATAAATAGTTTGCACGGCAATATGTAAATTCATAAGATCAAAAACAGTTTTTTTAAGTAATGAAATTTCACCTAAGATAATAACTTCCTCTGGATAAATTAATCTTTGCAAAGTGATCAATAAAAAAAACACTTGTTTGACTCAAAAAATATTTTCAAAGAAAAATTTCGTTTCATTTTTTATAATAATTGATTAACAAGTAGTTTTAAAACGAACATCTCTCTATGATAGCACCTAATTGCCTTCACGTGTTTCAACTTATCGACAGACATTAATCTAAATATGAATTATCTCGGAGTGTTGTGCAAACTGGCGCTCTGCCCAATCCGCCTCTTTCCAACGAAATGTTACAATACAATCCTTGTAAGAAACAACAAACAGTCTTGATATACTCGTATCTAAGAGAGGTTTAATAGATAATTTTTATGATCATGACATGAGTCCGGAGTTTTTCAAAACGTGCGTACTTGGCATAGAAAATACCACCTGTTAAAAAACGTACGTATTTTGTATTGAAAATACCACCTGTTAAATTGGTATTGAAAATACCACCTGTTAAACGTACGTATTTGGTATTGAAAATACCACCTGGTATTGAAAATACCACCTGTTTTCAAAACGTACGTATTTGGTATTAAAAGTACCACCTGTTAAAATAATATTGCCTTGATGATGATACTTTATTTCGTTTCACATTTTTTTATTTAACATTTTTATTGAAAATACAATCTGACGGGTTTATTGCCAGGCGGTAATCTCTTCGAACCAACCAGACAAAAGTAAATGAAGCAAGTTACGTGGTCGCATAAATCATTCAAATGACTATCCATCCCCAGGAAATCCATAAACACATACGTGAGCGACGAACCACACAAAGACGGACAGTCACCCGAACATTATTTTTCATATAAAGTGAGATATCATCAATCAAAAGGACAGGAAGGTATGGTGGAGAGGAAAGGAAAAGAAAAATCAGGAATGAAACACGTCATTTTACTGACTAGAAACTAAGATTTTTTCAATCGCTTCTTATAGCATGCCAAGGACGCAGCGAGTCTAACATTGGTTTGTAACTGATTCCAGAGTCTCATTGCATGGACAGTAAACGACGACGTAAAAAAAAGAGGACTATCTTATAAACATAACGTTATATGTGTAAAAAAATGTATGAGGATCACGTCTAACGCTAAAAAGTATTAGCAATACATAACCATTAACGATTTTGGGATAGAGGCATGGGCCAAATACTAATTCCCTGCAATAAATGTGTCCAATACATCCCTTTTGGACTCGCTAAACTATCAGAAAGTTCTGAGTCAATCTTGGGTCCCATATGATTGAACCACAGTTCAAACTACTACAAACCAGTGAAATATAAAGATATCTCATAACAGCGCTACCATCCAACTTCTTAGAGACTTTTATTACATATTCCAGAACTACGAGTATGTTATATTGGCAAATGTCTACGTACTCTCAATATGAGAACCACATGAAAGTATACTGTCAAACATGAATCCAAAGCCTTTGATAGTCTTGAGACGCACGTTGAGCTGATCATTTATTAAGTACCTTTAGTTCAGGGTCCTAACTCCTGGAAATATAAGCTGTCGTTCAGATATATTGAAGGCCAGTTTATTGGTCTCGCTCTGCTTTCAGAAACATTCGATTCGATTTGTAGATCCAAACAGTCTTGCGGAGTTAATTATTTTATTCAGTTTTAAATCAGATCATCAGCAAAGAGTTATTTTGGACGTCCCCACGAGTTTCAGAAGATTTGCACTGCAAACCAATTTTGTACAAAAAACTTAACCTTGCAACGGCAAACAATCATGTCAAGTGAGCCTATGTGTTTTCTATATCTCAAGATCTATCCATAAAATTCTCATAAAATCCAATTCTTGTTCTATGTAAGCGTTGTTCCACTAAAAACAAATCTTAGTTATTTAGTACTATAAAATTAGTATTCGATAATTACATAAGTCGCCTTGGTGAAGTTTGGTAATATTTTGTGGTATACATACATATCATATATTGAACTTAAATATACATACATTAAATCATTTTTAACAATGACTGTAATATATTATTACAACTGCTTTTTGTATCTTCATGTTAGTTTAAGATAAAGTTTTGTAATTTTTGTCAATAACTTTAAGCACTTGTATAACTTGTCATATGTTCATTGGTATATAAAAGACACTGTTGTGTCGTTAATTAAATACATAAAATTAAAAAGTGTCAAGATTATCATCAACATGGCTCTATAGCCCAGTATGTGTCTTTTTTATATTTTAGCAGCATTCCTTCTCAATTTGGTAATACCCAATATGCGACAGTTTTTTTTCCCAACATCCAGTCATCTCCCCTTTGGTCTGTCCATTTTTCCACGCCCCATCGGATTACTAAATAAAACCTTTCTTGCATGGTCAATGTTCTACACGCGGTATGCTCGTAAGTGGCCAAGCAAGGGCTATCTAGTTATTTTTATCTTTTGCTATGCAAGTTTCACCACAGGGGATGTAGATCTTTTTGTTATTTATTAAAAACAATCATTTGTCTATGAAAGGTTTTTCTAATGTGCACAATAAAAATAGAAACTAAGCTTAAAAAATATAATAAATAAAATTAAAACAAAGTAACATTAGGGGGGACAAATGTATCGAAAATATTTTAAAATTATTTGCGCTTTTAAGTTTTTTTGTAGCGCTGTTTACAGGGCAAACTTTACTCAAAGACGCTGTAACTCGGGACTCGAGCCCTGTATTACTAAACAAATCACGCTTTGCAGCTAAAACGCCCCCCTAGCAAACTCTGTATGGCACTTGCTTTATAAAATATTTAATATATGAGAAATTAATGTAAATTTTTTTAAATTAATAAATATGTATGAATCTTAAAAGTTTGAGCAATAATATTGATTTTTTTTCAAATAAGAGTAAATCTTGAAGGAGTTTAGTGACACATGGAAAATGTCTACCTGAAAGGACACATGGCTGAAAAGTGTGATTGGTCTACCTACGGGTATTTCCAAAGACAGATTGATTCTGCATAGAGGCTGAAAGAACAATCTGTGAGTATGTTCTCTAAGATAATTATCGGAAGCATACAAACCAAGACAATCCAGAACGATTGGGTTTATTTGATAGCCCCTGAACAGGCAAAAAAGTTAACACAGTTTCAACACACCATTGTCATAAATTGGACCATATGTTCTGCGAAAAACCTTGTGTAATTGTATTACACTTTCGTTGTACACGGTACAACCTGGTGGGCTTATGCCATGTGGCAATATCTTCCAAACAACCAGAAAGATGTTAAAGAGGGCTAAAGTTTAAGCCAGACTAGAATCCTTTGAAAAAAATCTTGGTTCCAGTGGGATTTTCATTTCAAGATATCAATCACTCTTACGTCCCGCTTTGTAAGTATCCAGATCTACTTGAATCTCCAGATTGACACGTAAGTTAACAAAGGTCTTTGCAGTATTTAATAAAGTTTACTTTCTTTGTTCTGGGAGAGAATCCAAGAGAGACAAGTTTAAATCCAGGTAAAAAAAATCTATCAGTTTACTTATTACTTTGCCCGTTAATATTTAACAGTGCCTGTATTTTGTAGTTTAATTTTTAAATGTAAAGAGAAAAAGTTAAATTTATAACTGAAATAACTTTGTACACAATTAAATGGATTAATTTTTTACTCGAATTGCTTTTCTCTCGCATCCATGTACGGTAACAATATGGTCCTATATCTAGCGCAATTCACGAAAACAGCAAAATGTATGAACATTTTGAAGTGAAACGAGCGGTCCATGAAATTGGAGAGAAACACGTTCATTAAAATTGCTGTGATGTACAGTTTTTTTTTTCCAGTTTTAATTAACAACAGGTCGATTTCGTGTTATGTATAAAAGGAACAGTTGCAATACACTGAAAGTTTTTGAAATATTTTACTTTTCCCTGGAATGTAAGGTTGGTTTTATAGACAAAGCTTATTCAGCACATCATTTTTTTCCTTTTTTCGAATTAGTGTTTCGGACGTATTGAAGAGCGTGGCTTCGAGACTTTGCTGACTTCGGCTCCAGTAATCGAGCTGTCGGGTTTAGAACTCCTGAAATAGACACGGAACGATGGCGTATGCGAGTATTGTTTTTGCGACGAACTATTTTTACAAGACTTTTTCCCTTTTATTTTTTACTCAATAAATTGAAACAAAAATTAAATTATCACCTTCACGCTGTTAAAATTTTGGAGAAGGCAGAGTGCCAAACCTTCCTATCGTGACACACATATTTTGCCTCCTTTACATCCATACAATTTCTTATACAACTCCTACTATTCTCTTCAACTTCTACATTTCTTTCTTTCAAAATATCATTCATTCTCTACCATTATCTCTACTCACATTTGCATTGAATGCTTGTTTTGGTTGTATTTCTTAGTTTATTTATGCTTCGTGGCCAAACCATAATCATCTTCACCTTGCTCAACGCATCAGCTGTAATGTCACAGTAATCCTGAATTACTTATTTACCTTTCCTATCACACATTTACTCAGCGTTTACATGGTACCTTTCAATAATTTAGGCAGTCGATCGGAGCGTGGTTGTTATCGCGACAGGAGTTTGATTGAGTACTTGGACTTGTAAGATAAATGACTTGTGAAAAGGGTGTGTGTGAACTCTTGAGTGTGGTGTTTTGTATTATTTTATATTTATATTTTTTTGTTTTTATAATTATGTGCGGTATATTGTTGGGTGAATGTTTTTGGTATGTCTGGAGTAATGAAGTGTGAGGAGTTTGATTTCACGTGATATGTACATATGTAATTGAGTGTCACTGTTTGCCAGGTTGACGAGAATGTGCAACGGGGTTTTGTATAATCAAAAATCGTAAAGAAGTATCGATTTATTTTTTATGATATATGTCCTCAGTGAGATACATGCAAAAGCCTAGTTTACTGGGGATACGACAAATGAAAACCAACAAACTCAGATCCATTAAAATTCTGTGTCCAAATTAAATAACCTGTTGTTATTTCACAAATCATATATATTTCTTGTCATGTGTAAAATAAATAAATAAAATATTTATTCAGTGTTGCACTCAATATTTTGTCCGAAAATGTTAAAGAAAAATATAAGAAAAAATTTTCATTACTTAAACGATAAAATTTCTTGTTAAAATGGAAAAAATGCTAATGTTAAAAAAGGTTTTTTGAAAATTTAATAAAATGAAAAATAAATTCATTCTGTATTGAAGTTGAAAATATTCGACAGTAAATCGATACAAGGATTTATTTCTGAATGTTGTATGGTGAGAATTGTTTGGAATAAAAATTCTTTAAATAAAATGTAATTTTTATGTTTTCGTGAAATAAACTCAGAGACCCGATTGACAAACCGAAACTAATCGAACATAAAAAATACTAATGTGCGATAAAAAACTAAATTTCCTACCAATATATCAAGTATTGGCTGAAATTTCTAAATAAAATTTTATTTTTTTTATAAAAAGCACACATTTTATAAATATAAAGTGTTCATAATTATTTATATATTTTTTTAAGCACCCGTGCTTAAAGATAACACTGTTAAATTCCTGAAATAAAAACGTTGCGACAATACCTTGCCTTTTAAATATATTGAATTTGACGAGTTTGTTTTTCATTAGAAAATATCTGAATTCCACTAATAGAAATACTCATATATTTTGACTATCTTTCTGAGCGAATGCTTTAGTCACGCAATGTTTTCTCAGTTGTTGAAAAAATATAAAATGTTTTTTTTTTTAAACATTTAAGAAGTGTGCTCAAGAGACCTTGAAAATTAAAACTGACCACACAACAGTCTTCTACATTCTCTGATCCTAACAATTATAATAAAACTACAATGTATGCATCACCATCAACAGCAGGGTAATCTTAATCCGGGAACCAAATCCACTATACTGGAAAGTTTAAAATTGTTTTTTAAAAAAAGTACAATTATAGGAAGGTGGCGACTGCGGTAATTTGATCAAAAACCTTCCTTCATTTGCTAAAATAATAATAAAAAGAACAACTTATAAAGCACACTGAGGAAAGCAAATTCTAATCAAGGGCGCTCTTATTCGAGATTGGAACCCACTATTATTGACAGTTGAAAAATGTAATACGTAAGTTAAGTGAAAGGATAGGAAGGTGATGGATGCGGCTATTAGATTAGGTACGTATTCGTTTCTTTCTTTTTTTATTTAACAAAGTTATATATGGTACAAACATTTGCCAAAGGCTATACCTTTATACAAAATTATGTCTTAAGAACTAATCCAATTTTTATGTTGCACCCATGAAATAACTTAATTTTGATTTCCTGTATATTTTAAGAAAAACTTATTTGGTAAGAAAACCGCAAAAAAACTTACCAAGGGCAGACGGACTACAAACAAGCCTTTGTTAATCTTCCGATATGTCATAGTAACACATTCAGCTTTAGATGTAGTGTAGTTTATGTGTGTAGCGTTTATAAAAGATTATAAATTTTTATAAGACCTCTCAAAAAGGTGTGTCTTCAAGTGCTTCCTTAAGCTGCGTACCCCAGCCTTATCTGGAACACTAAAAAGTGGACCATTCTACGCTACAGGACAAGCAACACTAAAAGGTAGATCATTCTACACTACAGGACAAGCAACACTAAAAGATAGATCATCCTACGCTACAGGACGAGCAACACTAAAAGGTTGATCATTCTACGCTACAGGATAAGCAACACTAAAAGGTAAATCATTCTACGCTACAGTACAAGCAACACTAAAATGTAGATCATTCTAAGCTACAGGGCAAGCAACACTAAAAGGTAGATCATTCTACGCTACAGGATAATCAACACTAAAATGTAGATCATTCTACGCTGCAGGACAAGCAACACTAAAATGTAGATTATTCTACGCAACAGGACAGGACAAGCAATGATAAAAGGTAAATCATTCTACGCTACAGGACAAGCAACGCTAAAAGCTCAATCGTAATATCTCGCCCCATTAGATTGATTTGGAACAATTAATTCATAATATGAAGAAAAAATGCACATCAAAGTTCCACCTTTCTACAAATGAACATCTATCAGACACAGATTCAAAAGATACAATGGAGACATTCCATTAAGGGACTTAAAAACAAAGAGATAAAGTTTAGTTTATTTCACAAATCTCTGCCTGTTTTATAATCGTACATAAACGTAAATTTAATAAAAAATAAAATAAATGCCTTTTGGTGTGTTATTTAAAGGACCAAGATTCAATAACAATCCATGGTTTTAAAAAAAACGAGTAATGAAAGCGAGATAATCATTATGTTTTTATTGATCCTTAAAAAAAGGTTGTCTATTAAAAAGTTTAAGAACCACTGGGATTCCAGACGGTTTATACGGATATAAAGACGAAGGAAAATAAATACATATCTTTCCATTCGTTCGAGGAACAGCTTTCAACAGTTGAGATGATAAAATTCTCTTTTTATCGCATTTTTTTATCATTTTAAAAAGCTTTCTTTTATATGGAAACACTCGTTTCAAACGTTATACATAATTCACGGACCAAGGTTAAAAATAACATAAGAGATTAGCTTCGTATTGCCGTTTTGATGTTTAAAAAATCAGTGGCTCTCGGACTTTTATTTTTTTAAATAAAACTGATGATATCCATTTCATAATTTGCCTTATGCCGTCAAACCGAAAATGCACCGAAACATATCGTTCCCGTGAAGTGAAAACAAAACAAAACAAAAATATCATATATGCAAGGGCTATTGGACCTTCAAAGTTGGTAGTATGAACCGACTGGAAGCATTCGAAATGTGGATGCACCGGAGAATGCTACGGATACCCTGGACGGATATGGTCAGCAACACAAGGGTTCTTCAAAGAGCCAAAGTTGATAGAGAGTTGCTGACTAATATTAAAATCCGAAAGGTGTCCTACTTAGGTCATGTACTTAGAGGAGAAAAGTACAAATTACTGCTCCTGGTCATCCAAGGCAAAATAGAAGGCCGAAGAGGTGTTGGCAGGAGGCAAATCTCCTGGCTCCGTGATTTACGTGATTGGACTGCCACAAGCGGCGTTGGAGATCTTTTTCGGGCTGCCGGGGACAAAAATGTCTACTCTCAGGTGATATTCAACCTTGGGGGGACCTGACATGACACTGGGAAGAAGAAGATAGGCTATTTTTTTTTTTTTTTTTTATTTTTTTTATCCACTTTGCACGGATTTCTCCTGTTACACAAAGAGGGTTTGCTTCTAGCGTTAGCTTATTCGTTAGGAATAATATCAGCCAGGATTCTTCTCATACTGCTAGACGGTACCGAGAATATATCAACCGTGTCATTCAGTTGGTTCAATATCTCTATACCACGGGTGACTGAGTTTTTGGCCATGATATTCGTCCTGTAAGTTGGTATGTAGAACAGAGGGTAATTCCTTGCACGGATATATTTATTGGGTACATATAAACTTAGTGCTTCTAGAATCGCGGGACAGTTAAAGGAACCTTGGAAAACCTTTATTAGGAATATCGCAATGGATTCTTGCCTTCTTGTTTCAAGGCTTCTATAGTTACACACCGTGAGAAGTTCGGCATGGTGAGCATATTTTGGGTAATCGCCCTTTGTTTTGTACCATAGATATCTGAGAATTTTTTTTTATATTTGTTCTATATTGTTTTTGTATTTGAGCTGGTGAGGAGCCCAAACCGTAGACGTATATTCTAATTTGGTTCTAATTAGATAATTATATAAGTTTCGGAGGATATCGGTGCTGTTAAATTCTCTTGATATTCTCATTATAAAACCGAGTAGTTTGTAACAGTCCGATATCAAACGTGAGACATGGTTAACGAACGTGAGTCCGACATCGAAGGTTACGCCCAAATCCTTGAATTCAGAAACTCTGTTGAGGGCCACTCCCTGTATAGTATACTGATGGTGGATTGGTGAAAACGATCGACTATAAGATACACAGACACATTTATTAATGTTGAACAGAAGATGATTTTGCTCACTCCAGGAGACTAGGGAGTCTAGGTCCTGTTGTAACTGTGCACAGTCCTGAGGTGAATTGATCTTTTTGAATATTTTCAAGTCGTCAGCGAACAATAAACATGTCGAGTGACTTATGGAATTTTGAATGTCGTCTATTAATATGAGGAATAGTAGGGGACCTAAATTGGATCTTTGTGGTATACCAGATCTTGCGATAAATTCCACAGAAGACTTGTTGCGGATTGTTACGTATTGAGATCTTTCTTTTAGGTAAGATGCAAATAGTCCAATTAGATTATCGCTGAAGCCAAGTTTGTGCATTTTCTTAACTAATATATCGTGATCAACTTTGTCGAAAGCTTGCACATCATAAGGACTATTCCAATTTGAATTGAGTTCTGATTCAATTGACGATGATGATAATCAGAGCTATCCAATTTGAATGTAATGGAACAATGGAACCTTCACGGATGCAACTTCACTAGTTAAAATGAAACGAAACATACTGTGAAATATAACATATACTATATTTATGGAGAAGCATCATTTTAATTTTCAGAACGCTGTCAAAGTACAGAGATTTACAAAACGAATAAAAATTTATTCGTTGTTATATTTGACGCTTTTCAAATCCAGGTATGTCCACATTATGACATTTTTGAGATAAATATACCAAAATGTAGCGTATGTAATTCTTGATAAATCTGCATTTTTCAAAATAAGATATCTTCTCGTGAAATCAATGCAAAATGGTGATTAAAATAAGAGTTTTTTTCAAACTCAGATATGTCCACGAGGTTGTTTTTATCAAATTCTGACATATCTATTTAGACCAATCAGAGAGCGCCATCATTCAAGATGGCCGATCAGTCGTAGCGTAGTCGTACTGTCAACAACAATCAAACTCAGGTATGTCCATGCGGTGTTGTGTCAAAATCACGCATTTTCAATGGGCGTTTTTCAAAAGTGGGTATGTCAAAGTTGAAAAAAACTAAATTTTTTCTACTGACTTGAATTTGAAAGATTTTTTTTGAAAACACAATGTCATCTATAAAGTAATTCTCAAAAAGACACATCATTTTTTATATTTAGTTTTCAGTGATCAGGGACAAAATACCGTTTTGCTCGGTTTGAACTTGCGTGGACATATCTGGATTTGAAAAGCGTCGACACATTTGCAATAATAATTAATATTTTTTTTCAAAATGGCGGGTGGTTAAGTTTTGTTTTAAAGAGGCAATGTCTATTTGATGGTGTTATTTTTAAATTAAAAAGAGAGGTTCTTTTTCAAGCTGTTAGGGCTCGTCGTCATTCGACAGAAAGAAGTAAAATCTCTACTTTTTGGGATAAAAGTACGAAAATGGCAATATTATGTTACTATGCCCTTAAAAAAACTAAAATCAATCACATATCACGAAAAAAAATTTTTTTTGAAGCTTCATTAAAAACATCATCCTGTCCCACTTATACTCGTAAGTACCTCGCCGCTCAAATCAAATATGAGTGAATTGCTTATTTTTCTTTATTAATTCAATATTAGGAATGAGTGAATTGCCTGTTATACTTTATTCATTCAATATTAAGCATGAGTGTGTTGCATATTTTACTCTATTAATTCAATATTAGGCATGAGTGTGTTGCATATTTTACTCTATTAATTCAATATTAGGCATGAGTGTGTTGCATATTTTACTCTATTAATTCAATATTAGGCATGAGTGTGTTGCATATTTTACTCTATTAATTCAATATTAGGCATGAGTGTGTTGCATATTTTACTCTATTAATTCAATATTAGGCATGAGTGTGTTGCATATTTTACTCTATTAATTCAATATTAGGCATGAGTGTGTTGCATATTTTACTCTATTAATTCAATATTAGGCATGAGTGTGTTGCATATTTTACTCTATTAATTCAATATTAAGCATGAGTGTGTTGCATATTTTACTCTATTAATTCAATATTAGGCATGAGTGTGTTGCATATTTTACTCTATTAATTCAATATTAGGCATGAGTGTGTTGCATATTTTACTCTATTAATTCAATATTAGGCATGAGTGTGTTGCATATTTTACTCTATTAATTCAATATTAGGCATGAGTGTGTTGCATATTTTACTCTATTAATTCAATATTAGGCATGAGTGTGTTGCATATTTTACTCTATTAATTCAATATTAGGCATGAGTGTGTTGCATATTTTACTCTATTAATTCAATATTAGGCATGAGTGTGTTGCATATTTTACTCTATTAATTCAATATTAGGCATGAGTGTGTTGCATATTTTACTCTATTAATTCAATATTAGGCATGAGTGTGTTGCATATTTTACTCTATTAATTCAATATTAGGCATGAGTGTGTTGCATATTTTACTCTATTAATTCAATATTAGGCATGAGTGTGTTGCATATTTTACTCTATTAATTCAATATTAGGCATGAGTGTGTTGCATATTTTACTCTATTAATTCAATATTAGGCATGAGTGTGTTGCATATTTTACTCTATTAATTCAATATTAGGCATGAGTGTGTTGCATATTTTACTCTATTAATTCAATATTAGGCATGAGTGTGTTGCATATTTTACTCTATTAATTCAATATTAGGCATGAGTGTGTTGCATATTTTACTCTATTAATTCAATATTAGGCATGAGTGTGTTGCATATTTTACTCTATTAATTCAATATTAGGCATGAGTGTGTTGCATATTTTACTCTATTAATTCAATATTAGGCATGAGTGTGTTGCATATTTTACTCTATTAATTCAATATTAGGCATGAGTGTGTTGCATATTTTACTCTATTAATTCAATATTAGGCATGAGTGTGTTGCATATTTTACTCTATTAATTCAATATTAGGCATGAGTGTGTTGCATATTTTACTCTATTAATTCAATATTAGGCATGAGTGTGTTGCATATTTTACTCTATTAATTCAATATTAGGCATGAGTGTGTTGCATATTTTACTCTATTAATTCAATATTAGGCATGAGTGTGTTGCATATTTTACTCTATTAATTCAATATTAGGCATGAGTGTGTTGCATATTTTACTCTATTAATTCAATATTAGGCATGAGTGTGTTGCATATTTTACTCTATTAATTCAATATTAGGCATGAGTGTGTTGCATATTTTACTCTATTAATTCAATATTAGGCATGAGTGTGTTGCATATTTTACTCTATTAATTCAATATTAGGCATGAGTGTGTTGCATATTTTACTCTATTAATTCAATATTAGGCATGAGTGTGTTGCATATTTTACTCTATTAATTCAATATTAGGCATGAGTGTGTTGCATATTTTACTCTATTAATTCAATATTAGGCATGAGTGTGTTGCATATTTTACTCTATTAATTCAATATTAGGCATGAGTGTGTTGCATATTTTACTCTATTAATTCAATATTAGGCATGAGTGTGTTGCATATTTTACTCTATTAATTCAATATTAGGCATGAGTGTGTTGCATATTTTACTCTATTAATTCAATATTAGGCATAAGTCGACTTACTTATTTCTCTGTGTTGTCAAATTTTGATGTTGGCAGTGAATTTGCGCTTGTTTATTATTAATTGTGTGAATGTGCGAGCATACTTATATATTTTTATAAATTTAAACTTTTTAAGTGTACGTAAAATAATTTTGGGTTTGAAAAATAACCTCCGTGGTCTGGTTGTAAAGACGATGAATTTTCACCCCGGAGTTCCGGATTGAATCCCCAGTGATACCGGAAAGAAAATTTAATTCCAGTCGAGTTACAATAGTCACACGTTGAAAGTGAATGATTGTTGTTAGTTTTACACGTGGTGTATATTACTAACGCATACGAGCAACGAGCAACGACTTATGTGCCTACTCCAGTTGCTCCAAGCCCAAATTTTCGATTCATAGGACCCCAAGATAAAATTGTCTCCCGACTATGTTCTTCATCGTGTCTGATTCGTAACTTACTTGTTTTTTTACTGTTTGTTTTTTATAACAATTATTTTGTTGTTTTTATTTTTGTTATTGTTATACCTTTTTTTCTAATCGCCTTACTTATTTATTTATTTAACACTTTTATTGCAATACAATTTGGCGGGCTAATTGCCAGCCGGCAATCTCTTCCAACCAACCAGACAAAATTAAATGAAGCAAGTTACGTGGTCGCATAAATCATTCAAATGACTATCCATCCCCACGAAATCCATAAACACATACGTAAGCACATGCCCACGAACCCCACAAAGACGGACAATCACCCGAACATTTTTTTTCCTAAAAAGTGAGATATCATCAATCAAAAGGAAAGAAAGGGATGGTGGAGAGGAAAGGAAAAGAAAAATCAGGAATGAAACACGTTATTTTGCTGACTAGAAATTAAGAGTTTTTTCAGTCGCTTCTTAAAGCATGCCAAGGACGGAGCGAGTTTTATATTGGTTTGTAACTGATTCCAGAGTCTCACTGCATGAACAGTAAAGGACGGCGTAAAGAAAGAGGAGCGGTGAACTGGAAAGGCCAATAAACAATCTCTATTTGAGCATAGCGCTAATCCATGGTTGATACTTACTGGGGTTTTATAAAGAACATTTTATTTTTTATTTATAAATAAATGAACAAATTTAGATAATTTTACGAGATGAATGAAATGGATAAGTTGCTAAACGAGCAAGTTAAAAGATGAATGAAATGGATACTTTAGATAAAATGAATCATGGATAATCTGAAAAGATGAATGAGAATAAAAGAAAATAAGCTAAAAAATTAAAGAGTCTAAGATGATTGATTTATTTCCTAACACGTGTTAAGTTTGATTGTTTATTTAAACAAATCTGCTCTTACAGCTGGTGTGGAGTAAACAAATCTGCTCTTACAGCTGGTGTGGAGTAAACAAATCCGCTCTTACAGCTGGTTAAAAGTAAACAAGTTTTATTATGAACAACATGTGATGTAGATTAACATATGTTCACTGAACTATCAACGGATAAAAATATCTATGAAAAAAATCACTTTTACCGATAAAACCAGGACATTATCAGGTGACGCAAGTTATATAAATATTAATTAGATTGATACGTTTAATATTATAAAATATTGTGAGCAATTTTGTATTGTAATATTTAATTATAGATAAGCGAAGAGAAACCCATCTAAATTGCATTTTTTTTGTGATCTATTTTTCTTTAAAAATATAATATAGCACATAGTAGGATAAAAATTGCACGTTTATAAATCACGTTGCATGCAAGTGTGCAGAATGTTTTCCAGCTACAAACCTACTCAAATATAATTAAATGTTAAGACTATTAAAAAAAATTACGTGAAGAAAATATAAATTGATGCAGTTCTAAGTTATAATGTTTATATAAATAAGATTATTTTTTAAGACATAAATTTATATAAACCATTGACAAATGCTTGTACTAAGGATAACTATTTCCTTTGTTTTTTTAACATGATAGATATGACCGAAGTCATACGTATCCTTTACCCCTAAATACTAGGTGGAAAAAATGACTTTGTGATTCGAGGGGAGTAGTACAACGCAGGCTTTGGACCGGTAACCTTCCGCACGGAAGTTCAATACGTTACCACGCGGACTTGCACGTCTATTTTAAGAAATTAAAAAAATCACTTATTTCAAATTAGTTTTTAAAAGATACATTTGATTGTGAAAATTTTGTTCATGCGATTGATCAGTCGATTATTAAAATAACCTATTTTAATAATATATTTTTTTCTTTAATTTATTTTATACATGAAAAGAAATATACATGATTTGCGAAAAAACAGCAGGTAATTTAATTCGGAAACACGGGTTTGTTTCCTTTCATTTGTCGTATCCCCAGTAAACTAGGTTTTTGCCTGTATCTCACTGAGGACATATAGCATGAAAAAATAAATCAATACTTCTTAAATTTGAAATTACCGTCTTTGAAACGCAAAAACCATCGACGAGCTGTCCTTTTATTCATAGCATCTTCACCGTACACTTCGCAAATATCGTGAGCAGCTTTGGCAGCTTTATTCCCTCGATTGAACGCGAACAGAAGGAGGTGTCGAAAATGCTCACTTTCGTCTACTTGACATTTCATTTGGAAGGCTTGTAATCAAATAAAATAAAATATGTAACGTAAAAGCAAACACAATATCTTGTAGAGCAGAAAAATTTCTTTCGAATGACGTATAACATTGACCATTTTGTTTTACTTTTGGTGCTCATTTTTAAATTAGAAAAAAAAACTGACACAACTTATGTTAACACCCAATATATATAATATAATATTAGGTCCTTACATATGAAATTGGCGTTTTGTTTGGGAGGAACATAAAGTTGATTTTTTTTTAATATAATATATTTATTTAATCAAAGTATGTACCATTGCTATCTATGCACTTTTGCCATCTCATAGGTAGTTCATCGATCCCTTTACTAAAAAAACCATTCGGACGGGAATCAATAAAATCTTTGAAGTCGGTTTGGACTGCCCCATCGGAGTTGAATGTTTTCCTTTGCAAGAAGTTATCCAAATTTCGAAAAAAATAGTAATCTGTTGGGGCAAGGTCCGGAGAGTACGGTGGATGTCTTAGACATTCCAATTGAAGCTCTTCTAATTTGGTAGCCGTCTGTTGTGCAGTGTGTGGTCTAGCGTCATCATGAAGCAGCAGTGGCCTAGAGCGATTAACCAGCCTCGGTTGTTTAGCAGCTAGCTTTTCCATCCTGGTTTGCAGTTGCTGTCAATAGACATCTGCCGTAATCGTCTGGCCAGATTTAAGAAAGCTGTAGTGAACGACACCAGCACTAGTCCACCAAACGCTCACAAGTAACTTTTTTGGAGTCAATTTTCGCTTGGGGCATGGTTTGGCTGGTTCGGCAGGGTTCAGCCATTGCGATGAGCGCTTCCGATTATCATGCAGGATCCACTTTTCATCACAGGTAATGATTCGATTCAAAATCCCTTCATTATTGTGCCGGTTGAGTAATGCAACGCAGCAGTCAACGCACGTTTGTTGATTTGCTTCACTCAATTCGTGAGGTACCCACCTTTCAAGCTTTTTCACCTTCCCAATTTGCTTCAAGTGGATTAAAACAGTTTTATCACTAACACCGCAGCCTGCAGCTAACTCGGACGTGGTTTGCGATGGATCCGCTTCCACAATAGCCTTCAATTCTTCATTATCAACTTTGGTCTCCGGCCGTCCACCGGGCTTTTTCTGCAGGTCGAAATTTCCAGAACGAAAACGTTGGAACCAAAAACGCACTGTGTTTTCTTTTGCGGCACCGTCGCCATACACATCATTAATCCTTCGAGCCGTTTCTGCAGCACTGGTGCCACGGTGGAACTCGTACTCGTAAATAACGCGATATTTCAAGTTTTCCATTTTGTAAACTGAGTGACGCAAAGAAAAAAAACAATTGAGGAAAAAACAAATGAATTATAATTTTCAAAACACAAATACTTGAGTAAATAGCTGTATAAATTTTAATTTGGAATTCCTAACCAAAGAGAAGATATTTGAGATCAAAGTTGCCAGTACGGCAAAACGCCAATTTCATATGTAAGGACCTAATATTTAAATATGGGCACTTTATTTTGCTATCAATAAACCTATATTTATTTAATAAATTTAATGAGACATTTGCTTTATATGTTTGCAGTGCATAATATTAATTAATATCAATAACGGTTGTGTTAATGAATGCATTCGGAATGCAGGGAATTAACCAAATAATGTGGCACTAAAATAAACATTTACATTACATTGGCATCTTTACAGTGGAATTGGATTTGTTAATAATAATTGGATACTTGGCATCATCAAATCATATATAATCAATGATTATTTGAAATGGCCCATCAAATCAGTTATGATAATATTTAGAATTCTGTCAATAAAGTTTGATTATGTGGTGGAAATTGATGATGAAATAATTATAGTAGTAAACCTTTGTACGAGTACAACAAAATAACTAATACATTACTTATATAGCACTATTTTGTTATATTTTACATGTACATTATCTCCGAAAGAACATAACATACATTTATATCATCACGCTATTTCCTTATCAGAGTAGGCAGAGAGGACAGAGTGCCACACTTTCCTATCTCGACACACACATATTTAGCCTCTTCTACATCCATATATCTTCTCATACATCTACGTTTCTTTCATTCAGAATATATTTATCTTAATTCAAGCATACTTTCAACGGTCTTCCTATTACACGCCTTCCAGTCACATTGTTATTTTATATGTATTTTGTTACTATATGATTGAATAATTTGGATAATATTATGAAAGAAAAAAACGCTTAAAGTTATAGAAATCGTTGAACGGTATGAGGAGGTGTTTCGATGTAAAATAAGCGAAAGTCCTGTGTTGAGATAAGAAGTCTAGTGATCTGTCATCTCTGTCAACCCTGACAAGAAAATATCATGGTGGTATGTATGAACCTTCAGAGTGCTTTTTCATCAAAAGTGTATTAAGTACGCAGTCGAGTTAAAAACTAAAGTCAAACTAACTAATTTAAGTTAACTTGACTTGAAAGAAGACCAGTAACAATGGTGAAAGTGGGTCAATATGTAAAATGGTATTTGTTCACCATGGAGGACATCCATAAGATCTTTATTCAACATGGTATATCAAGCTTTGTTCAGCAGTTTAATGAGCGTTTTGGTCTTTATTCACCATGGCGACGTGCATATGGATATTTATTCACCAATTCGATGAATATATTGATCTTTGTTTATCATGGAAGACGTTCATAAGCATATATGCATAATGCATATCGATCTTTGTTCAGCAGTTCGATTAACGTAATGATCTTTCTTCACCACGACGACGTGCATATGAATCTTTATTCACCAGTTCGTTGGACATAATGATATTTGTTCATCATGGGTGACGTCCATTGGGATCTTTATTCGTCATGCCATATGGAGCTTATATGCAAATAAATCTTTGTCCAGCAGTTCGATGAATGTAATGATTTTGGTTCACCATGGCGACGGGCATGTGGATATTTAATCACCAGTTCAATGACCACAATGTTTTTTTTCAAAACAACTTGCATTTAATCTTTGTTCACTAGTTCGATGAAAATAATGTTCACCATTGCGACGTGCATAATGGGTTTTGTTCACCATGGCAGACGACCGTTAGGATTTTTGTTCACCATAGTATTTGAATTTAACGCATATCGATCTTTTTTCAGCAGTTCGATTCGCGTAATTAACCTTTACCATCCTGTGCTAAAAAAATCCGCGCGTTCCGGTGCTGTGTATTCAATATACATGTAAAAATGAGCGATTTAAAATCGTAAAAATAAGAATATTCATAACAAATCGCTAAAATTAATTAAATTTGAAGTCAAAAATGATAATAATTAAAATTTAATTGCTGAAAATATGAAAAAAACATCGGCCGACGTTCACAAAACGGGCAAAGAGACCACCTCAAATGGATGTCCCAGAACTAATTAGAATTGAGGCGAGACTCGGTCTCGGACTGTTATACGTCGAAGGAAGAAACACAATTGCGAACTGAGATTATATTTCTTGCGTTCCCACATACCAAAGTAGAGTGAGAGTGAGACGTGAATAGCGTCGCTTCCTCACCCATAGTGGTTTTTAGAATGAATATACCTGCGTCACACTCTGGCACACGTTTGATTGTATTGGTGAATTTATTCCCGATTTTCACAAAATATATCTGATGTGCCGATAAGTGCTTATTATTATTAATATTATTTTTTTCATTCAATGCGTAAATGTATTACGGAGGAATGCCTAAAATCTGAACCCAATATTTATTATATTTATAGAGATATTAAAGTTTTTTAGAAGCAATGTGTACTAGTTACACATCACAGGGGGGGAAAGCTTAACTTTGTTCACCAATGCGACGTGCTGATTGATATTTGATGATCGTGTCTACTTGTATATTTCATCTAGGTATATTGATCATGTCGACGTGCATACTTTGTTGACTGTTTCAACTAAGATCGTTATTTTCTTTCCAGGCAAAAAAGAGATAAAAGAATAACTTTGTTCACCAATGCGACGTGCTGATTGATATTTGATGATCGTGTCTACTTATATATTTCATCTATGTATATTGATAATGTCGACATTCATACTTTGTTGACCGTTTCAACTAAGATCGTTATTTTCTTTCCAGACAAAAAAGAGATAAAATAATAACTTTGTTCACCAATGCGACGTGCTGATTGATATTTGATGATCGTATCTACTTGTATATTTCATCTAGGTATATTGATAATGTCGACGTGCATACTTTGTTGACCGTTTCAACTAAGATCGTTATTTTCTTTCCAGACAAAAATGAGATAAAAGAATAACTTTGTTCACCGATGCGACGTGCTGATTGATATTTGATGATCGTGTCTACTTGTATATTTCATCTAGGTATAATGATAATGTCGACGTGCATACTTTGTTGACCGTTTCAACTAAGATCGTTATTTTCTTTCCAGACAAAAAAGAGATAAAAGAATAACTGTCTGAACTCGTTCCACTTTCACTCGAGATAAGTAAATAATATTCCAGAGAAATTTCTACATTTTTCAATGGATACGAGATTTGAGCACATTGTATCGCTTTTACGTTGCTGAAAAATTAATTTTCTGATGGAAGATCACTCGCTACTCATTTTTATGTCCTGATTTTACATCTCGGAACTGAATTCATAACCGTTTACATTGTATCTTAATAACAACGATGTCTCTATCGTTTATAACAACGATGTCTCTTAAATATTTCGCATACACATTTATTTCACTCTGACATTAAACATTTCACCCCTTTTAATAATAATAATGTTTTATATATTTGAACACTACACACATATCGTGGGCTCGATATTATAACTAGGTAACTCAAAATTCTCCATTCTGAGAAAATGGCGTTCTTAGTTTCGAGGTCCTTTTGTCTGGTAACTCTTCTTTAACCTTTCCTTCCCTGTGTTGGGTATCTTCTACACGTTACTTCTAATAACCATCAATATCTCTATAAATATAATAAATACAAGGTTAAGATTTTAGGTATTCCTCCATAATATATAGTATTTACGCATTGATTTAAAAAATAATATTAATAATAATCAGAATTTATCGACTACATCGTAGGTGTTTTGTAAAGATCGAAAACAAATTCGCATTTAAAAGGTGCGAGTGCCTCGTCTTGACGATAGGTGAAGAGTATGCGGGAAGCGCGACACTATATTCGCATCTCACTCTTGCATACTCCACTGAATTGCGAGGAGCTCAATTGTCTCAATCGTCGCAAACGTAAGCCACGCTGGGGTACCGCTCCGCGCCGCAGTATCTTCTGGACTTGCAAATAGATTAGACGTACGCCCGTTCCGTGAGCGTTGCCAGATGGTTTTTTTAATGTTTTCAGCAAATAAATCTCAATTATTATAATTTTTAACTTCAATTATAATTAATTAAGGGGATTATATATGAATGTTCTTATTTTTCCGATTTAAAATCGCTAATTTTTGATCGCGTACTCACTACCCAACACCGGAGCACGCGTTTCAATTTTAACACCGTAAGGGAAGGGTTAATGATGAGGTATCGCGCTAATATGTTTTTATGAAACTTATAAAGGAGGTTTCAATAAATCGTAAGATGTGAGTTATATGAACTTCAGATATCTACTTTAAGCATTCTTTTATTTCCACCTTTACGACTTACCTAATTATGAAAATGCTAAATAGCTCAGTTAAGAAATAATATTTTAAGATACCTATTTACAGCATTGGAAAGTCCCTTCGATGAGCAATCCATTCATGTAAATAACTCAAAACCGCCAAATTTCTAGTTACCTAGTTTTAGTATTGAGCCCACGATATGTGTACACTACACCTCAAGCTGAATCTGTTACTATCACATATCGAAAGATCTTCTAAAGTTTGTAGTTAATATTTCATTGGGAAGTTTTCTGCAGTTTTTATACCAAATTTGTTTGTATAAACAAATCCTGATGCTTGGAAGTTCCTTATTTAATTGACTCAGCCACCACCTTCCTATCTTTTATCAAATTATTTCTTTTTTTTTTGTAATATTTTAAATCCGTCCCTAACAGCGCGTTTGAATCCCAAGTTAGAGCGCCCTTGAAGAGAGTCTTCTCTCTAAACTGCGGTTTATACATTTTCTCTATATTGTTATTCTTAAAAGGGCATTTAAATTGCCAATTTTCATGGTCCAACTATTAGCATTCACGCTAAGCAAGTAAACGCTCTAGGTTTGATTATTTTCATGGTTTAACTCTCAGACCATTTTATATCTGAATTCATATTTTTTATGTAGTTAATATGCTGATTTTATTTTATTTCAATAGTTAAATAACCTTATTGATACAAAGATAAAAAAATTAGTATATTTATAATCTAGCATTGACATTGTTACACTAGAGAAAATGTAGGATGGTCCCTGTGACGTTAGAAATGTCATGTTTCAAAGGGATGGAGTAAAATCGTTGTTTTTTTACAAATCAAATAGTTTTTTTTTTAAATGGATTTTTTTTCTCTAATGTGACGTTTTAATTCCTAATTTACATTATACTGACTTTCTAATGTATTGTATGATTTGTATCTATCTTTAAATAGGCCAAGATCCACTATGAATTAATACTAATTACGAGCGTTTAATTTTAGGTATAAAAAAAACGAAAATCCAACTATCGTATACCTCATCCCTAGCCAATGCAGACTAACGTAGTGACTTTTGACAAATGTCACCAAATATAATTTGATTTTAACAAACTGTCACATTTTTGCAAATTGTAACAAGATGTATTGATTTGTCATTATTGTTAGTTTTATGTAATGTATTTACCTAAATAACTTGCTATTTATAAGAATCGAGGCTTATATTAAAGTTGATAAAATAATTAAAATTACTGAACGTCGTTACAAGGTATTGGGGCAAATTTATAAACTGTCACAGGGACCATGCTACATTTTCTCTGGTATAGCAGTAGTATGCAATACAATAGAAAAACAGTACAAGTTGAATAACACAACAAAACAAATCCATACATGTAATTGAATCAGTTCATCCCAACAAGAACCACTTCTTCACTTGATTCCTTTAAGTAACTTATGTCATATTAAACTCCATACAATGTCCATATTGATTATCATAATGTACATAGAGACGCAAAAATAGCGCTATTAAACAAACTCAAACGATGAGTTGCAACGGAGTTGACCTGCCAATATTTTTGGAATTGAGTCGATATTCTTGCCATTGAAAATTTGGATTTGAAATGTAAAGAAGGCGTGTTTGCTAAAGTGCAAAAGCTTGCTTACAACAAACCAACATACACACACACCTAATTCATACCGGAAGGAGCTGATCTGCTTGAACGAGAGAAATAGACTGATTATTATTAATATTATTTTTTCATTCAATGCGTAAATGTATTACGGAGGAATAGCTAAAATCTGAACCCAGTATTTATTATATTTATAGAGATATTAAAGTTTTTAGAAGCAATATGTACTAGTTACACATCACAGGGAAAGAAGGGTTAAACTCATATGAACTAACAACGTTTTTGTATAAATCACAAGGAATAAACAAAAGATCATGAAAGCAATTTTGTTTGTATTTTTTACCATCATTTGTTATAAAGAAAGATTAAGAAACACCATTTGTTAAAAAAAGATAAAATAGAATAATTAGCTCTGATGGAAAAATGCTTTAATTGATGTGCCGTCACTGGTGATTGATACGGACTTTGTCGTTAAATGAGGCGTTATTGCTAGAAAAATGTTTTTTCTTCTTTATTTGATGTTGTTAATCTAAACGTTGATACGCTTTTCGTGTTGAGTCATTTTACATCTTTCTTTTAATTTAAAACTTGAATGGAATTTTTATAATCAAACTTAAATAACCATTGAATGATTTGGGTGCTCTTTAGATTATGACGTCACAACTCCCGACTATTTGTTTATATTCTATATTAACCCTTGGACGGGCGCATCTAATCTGTGAGATGAGGTACCTAGTTTTTTTTGTGCCAATGGGCGAGGTTTACCGACAAATAGGTGAGGCTTATAGTAGCTTCCTGACTCCCTACTCCTCACACAAGTGTATCTTTGTTATTTCACCAGTGCATCGTTGGTCTCCGTGATGGACATTTTAATCTGTTGGATGATTTGCGCCCGATTAGGAAAGTATTTTTTATTTCCGAAATTTAAATTTTTTCTCAATTTTTATTTTTTTATACTTGCATTAGTTCGTATATCTATGTTGTAGCCCCTAATTCAATGATATTGAACGTTATTTACTATATGAATACAAACATGCACACATGGTTTGTAAAAATTGTTATAAGAATGTTTTCGAAAATGTTCAGCGTGAGCCTGATCAGGAATAACTTTTTAATCATATTTTGATTACTCCCTTTTGTTTTTGTGAAGACGTTTTATGATCACAAGTGAATTTGAATTTTACATTCTAAATAACGTTTGAAAAAGTGCTAGCATAGTGTTTTCTAAGTAGAGTTATTGTTTTTATTTTCGTCACATGAACTCACAGACAACTCACAGATGACTTGCGCCCGAACATGTTATGATTTGTATTGCGCCCGACTGAGGGTTAATGTACTCAAGCTTTCATTGTGAGTTATTTTGTAGGTTTTACATTATATTATTAACATGCAGGGTGTGAGCTGAGAACATCTGATAACCTCGCGGTTAGGCTCGCCCTATATTGGTGGCGTGTATCTCGGCCTAGGGGATGCTATGAGATGAACCCAGACCTTTTGATACCTACTCTCTGAAATAAACTTTCTGCTATTTGTCTTGAGATATATGTATATGTGCGACTTCGGAATGTATTTATAATATATATGTACATACCTCGTTGCTATCAATAGACCTATATTTATTTTTTAATTTATTTATATATACAATATAAAGGGTCTTTCAAATTGAATGGTTTTTGTAATTCTATTTTTTTTAATTCTTGAATAAAACACGCAATTCGCTTTGATTTCAAAAAACTTTTTATTGGTCATTGAAGTATTGGGTGTTAACATAAGATGTGTCCGTTTTTTGTTTCAATTTAAAAATGAGCACCAAAAGTAAAAGTTCGTTCGAAAGAAAATTTTCTGCTCTACAAGATATTGTGATTGTTTTTACGTTACATGTATTATTTTATTTGATAACAAGCCGTCGAAATGGAATGTCAAGTACTAAGTAAGACTAAAGTGAGCATTTTCGACATCTCCTTCTGTTCGCGTTCAATCGAGGGAATAAAACTGTCAAAACTGCTCGCGAAATCTTCATGAATAATATGGTTTAAACGGTCCTCATCGAAGTCCACGGGTCGCCCGGAACGCTCCATGTTTTTCAGGTCGAAATTACCGTCTTTGAAAATCATCGACGAGCTGTCCTTTCATTCATAGCATCTTCACCGTACACTTCGCCAATATCGCGAGCAGCTTTGACAGCTTTATTTTTTCGATTAAACGCGAACAGAAGGATGTGTCGAAAATGTTCCCTTTCGTCTACTTGCCATTCCATTTTGAAAGCTATCAAATAAAATAATACATGTAACGTATAAACAAACACAATATCTTGTAGAGCAGAAAATTTTCATTCGAATGACGTATTACATTTACCATTTTGTTTTACTTTTGGTGCTCATTTTTAAATTGGAAAAAAACGGACACAACTTGTGTTAACACCTAATATATTTCGAATATGTGTCTAAAAGACGTTCTTTCGAAGAGGAGAGGTTGACTTCATCTTCATCGAATAAATTGAAAACCACATCAAAATACATCGATATACAACTTCATACCAGAAGACATTAAACTGGTTGAATGCTAGAAATAGACACCAACTTCACATACTGTCTTACAATCGTTTAATTTTTTCCAACTTGAAATCAAATAAATTAAAGAGATTTTTTTTTCTCACACTCAATAGATAACTAGACGCAAAATTCACATGTTGTCACTATTTTATAATATCCATCACTGTCCCGCCACCCCCGCTTTTCTCGGTGAAATTTTTCAGCGTTTTTCATATCATGGATTAGCGCTACGCTCAAACAAAGATTGTTTATTGGCCTTTCCAATTCACCGCTATTTTTTACATTGTCCTTTACTGTCCATGCAGAGAGACTTTGGAATCAGTTACAAACCAATATAAGACTCGCTCCGTCCTTGGCATGCTTTAAGAAGCGACTGAAATGACTCTTAATTAATGTCAGTAATATAACGTGTTTCATTCCTGATTTTTTTTCCTTTCCTTTTCACCATCCCTTCCTTTTTCTTTGATTGATGATATCTCACTTTATATGAAAAGGAATGTTCTGGTGATTGTCCATCTTTGTGGGCATATGCTCACGTATGTATGTGTTTATGGATTTCGTTGGGAGCGATAGTCAATTTAATGATAGCGTGCTTCATTTACTTTTACTTGGTTGGTTGAAAGAGATTGCCGCCGGGCAATAAGCCCCCCAGATTTTACTTACAATTAAAGTGTTAAATAAAAAAAATAAGGTTGGGGAATTATGATAGAGCTTTTGCCGTTGCTGATCATGTGCTGTCTAATGATCTACCTCTAAATGTTAGATATGTGTGCAGCTTTAGGAAGCACTAGAAAGCCGTCCTTTTTGGAAGGTCTAATAAAAAAATATATGTAAGAATCACAAATCGGAAGATCTACGTGACTTTATTTGTAGTTTGTCTTCCCTTGAAAAGTTTTTTGTAATTGTCTTACCGAATATGTTTTTCTCAATACACAAGTATTTCGATGAGAGAACGAACCTTACCCAATGACTGCAGCCACCCCTTTCTTCGCTTTTATAATCGGCGCTCTATAAACTGTAGTTGTATTATTATTAAATGGAGAAGTATTTAAATAAAAATGAAATGAAAAAACTTTTTAATTGGGTTTTTGTTCCATAATGACTATTAGTAGAGTTTCGTTCAATGATAACTTTAAAAATGAATGAAAATTTATAAATTTTGTATCAAATCTGAAATCTCGATAAAGTGTGTAAGTGGAATTTAAAAGAACAATGTTATCGAGTTAATATTTTTTGATTAGCCACTTGAGCCTCTTTCGCAATTTGCTGATATTTCGTATATTAAGATGGGCTGACAGCACTCGAGACAAAATTTGAAAAAAAGTTACTTCACCCCTGCACTCCAGGGCCGGACTTTAATATTTTATCAAGAAATAAATAAAAAAAAACACGTTTTATTTAAAATTATTTTATGAGATATGCAAGCCAAATTCTAAATATTTTTATTTAAAAAGATCTTATGAGATATACAAGCTTTATTCTAAATATTTTTATTGAATAGTACTTAATGAGATATACGAGTACAAGCCAAATTCTATATATTTTTACTTAAAAATATTTAAAATGTACAAGTCAAATTTTATATATTTTTATTTAAAAGTACTTAATAAGATATACAAGCTTTATACTAAATATTTTTATTTAAATGAAGCTGTAATAAAGAAGAAAAGAAAAAAATGAAATATAATTTTATTTTAGTCTTAACTTACGAGTAAGTTTGAAGGTTATACGAGAAAAAATGGACAAAATTTAGCGAATTTTTTTCATTACAAAAAATAACGCTAAATATACTGAAATATTTTCCCAATAAATTAATGTTTCTTATAATAATAATATGATAATTTAAAGTAATATTTGGATTTGATCGGTTTCACTCCAAGCATTTCTTGATAAAGGCCCGTTCTCACGGTTCAACTTTAGTTGACCGATTAAAATTGATCAACAAAAGTTGAACACGACTTGAATCAGTTATTGTTCTATAGAAACTTATTCAAGGCCCGTTCTCACGGTTCAAGTTAAGTTGACCGATTAAAGTTGATTAACAAAATTTGAATGAAATCTGTAGTGAGAACCTTTGTTTTAGTAGAGTTGATCAACTTTTTAGTTGATCAAGAAAAGATTGACCCAGTCAAACTTTATCGTTCAAGTTATGAGTCATCCGCCATTTGCTTTCAAATTGAAACCTGCCTCGAAACGTGTGAACAAGTGAATTCAAGTTGATTGTCAAGTTCGCTTTCAACTCGATTAATATTAAAATAAAGATGCAAGAAAAAATGCTTTCGACGCCATTTTTAACTTAATTAAATTGAAACAGTTTACTGAAACGTGTGAACAAAAACTGATTCAAGTCGTTTTCAACTTTTGTTGATCAAATATAATTGGTCAACTAAACTTGAACCGTGAGAACGGGTCTGTATTCAACTTTGGTTGATCAACTATAATCGGTCAATTAATCTTGAACCGTGAGAACGCGCCTTCACTACAGATTTCATTCAACTTTTGTTGATCAACTTAAATCGGTCAACTAAACTTAAACCGTGAGAACGCGCCTTAATGGTTAACATTTATGGTGAACTATGATTTAGTGCTACCAATAATATAGTATGCTCTCAAAAAATTATCAATCAATATAATGTCCAATGCCGGCTCTGTTTGTATCTGAATAAATATGGGTTTTTGCTGAATTCGATGGAAAATCCTGTGACAAGTATTAGAGGCAATAATATTTTCTTAAAAAAATAAATTTGCCAAATCAGGATTTTATGTTGAGGAGCTCTAGTGGACGCACAGTATCTTTTGTTTAGAAAAATTATTTTTTGCTCTTTTATCGCTCAGTCTCCAACTTTTTTAATGGTTGGAAACATTTTGGGTATGCATTTTAAAACATAATATTTTACTCTTACGCTCAAATACCGTTGACCTACTTGCCAACTTACTAGGAATTCATACTTGAAGTCAGTTAGAAGGGAAACCAATAGACTCTCAATCTGTCCTAAAATTCAAACAAATAAATATATACTCGTACATAAAGGGTCTTTCAAATTGAGCGGTTTTTTTTTAATTCTTGGATAAAACACAGATGGCGTCGTGAACTTGCCTGGGTCTTGTGACATTTGAGAAGCGTAATTAATGTATGACATTTATAAAAATTGAGTCGTATACAATACAACAATACGTTCAAATTGAGAATTATTTTATGTATTGTAATCTCCTGAAACGGTGATGTTAATTAGCAACCAAGATCATGTGATCTGACACCGTTGGATTATTTTCTCTGGGGTTACGTGAAAAGCCAGGTCTATAAGAATGACCCCCAATCAATTCCTGAGCTGAAGGACGACATGATTTGCGTCACCAAGCAATTATAAAACATTGTTTTTAGTTTTACATTAATGATGATGTTAAGAAAGAATTATGCATAGCCAAGAACCGTTCAAAAACCAAGAAAAATATAAATTTAAAATGTTCATCGACAGTCTGAAAAAAGAATGCAAGACTAAAAAATGTTTTATGAAAAAAAAGGAAAAACGCTATGTCACTTGTAGGGAAATGTAAGGTTTTTTATACCCCTTTTTATGCACGTCAACGATGGTACGTATCTCAATTAAATCTCTACTGGATAGGAATGCGAATCTGTAACCGAAAAATCTCTGAATGCTTTTGACAAAATATCAAGGGGTGGCGGAACAGGGCGGTTCATTGTACTCGTATTGTTGTTTCACATTATTTTTTTTTATTTTCAGTACAATTTGACGTGCTTATTGTCATAGAGGCAATATCTTCCAACCATTCAGAAGAAGAAAAAAAAATCCTTAACTATCCACTTGCACCTTTATATCTCAACAAAGATATTCAGCGTATTTTTGATTATGGATAAGCGCTACACTCAAATAGTTCACCGCTTTTTTTGTATAACGCCGGTGAGTCAAACATAAGTTGTGAACTATTGTTAGAGTTGCTCCGTCATTGGCATGTTTTCAAAAGCGATTGAAAAAGCTCTTAGTTCCGAGTCAGTAACTTCACGTGTTTGTTACTCGATTGTACTTTTCTCTCCCCCATACATTATTTTGATGGATGATATCTCACTTGTATTATAGTTATTTATATTATTCATGAAAATTGTACGAATAAATAATAATTCGATTCATTTTGCGATTCATTTATATTGTACGAAATGATAATAATTTTATTAGTTTGACCCTTCCTGTCCTGTGATATGTAACTAGTACACATTGCTTCTAAAAATATTAATATCTATGTAAATATAATAAATAATGGGTTCAGATTTTAGGTATTCCTCCGTAATACATTTACGCATTGAATGAAAAAATAATATTTATAATAATTAGCACTTATCGGCCACATCAGAGATAGGTTGTAAAAATCGGGAATTAATTTACCAATACAATCAAACGTGTGCCGGTATGTAACGTAGGTATATTCATTCTAAAAATATCGATATGGGTGAGGAAGCGACGCTATTCACGTCTCACTCTCACTCTACTTCGGTATATGGGAACGCAAGAAATAGAATCTCAGTTCGCAGTTGTTTGTTCCTTCGAGGTATAACATATACAGTGTTAGTGTTCCGACTCCCGTCTCAGTAGCTCGCGGGCATCCATATGAAGTGGTCTCTGCGCCCGTTTTGTGAACGTCGGCCGATGTATTTTCATGTTTTCAGCAATTAAATTTCAATTATTATCACTTTTGATTTCAAATTTAATTAATTTAAGCAATTGGCTATGTATATTTTTATTTTTCCGATTTTAAATCGCTCATATTTACATGCGTATTGATGTGTGTTGAATACACAGCACCGGAACACGCGATTTTTTTTAGCACCGGAAGGGAAAGGTTTTAAGATCTATAAAGTAATCATAACAATTAAAAGTAATATTTAATAACAAAGAATTAACTAGGAAGTATCATAATTTATACATATTAACTGATTGGGTATTTAAATTGTAGAACTTCCTTTTATTGCAAAATGATTTGTCACTTATGTTTCAGGTGGTAAAAATCAACATATTGACTATAATTTAATTGACAGATTTGTTTCGCTTTACAAAAACATTGTCAAACAATTTGACAATGTTTTTGTAAATCAAAACAGACCTGTCACTTTGATTCATGTTATTGTGTAGATTTTTTTACATTTAAATGTCGAATCATACTGCAAAAGGTGAATTTAAAACAGAACAGTAGATTTCACAAATATTTTTTTTTCTTTTAAAATAAATTTCCTAATACAATACTTTAAAGAGCTATTAATTGATCGAACGAATTATTTACTCTTTGATAAAGAATTTTTTTTACGGAAATATCAGAATTTGTACATATTGATTTGGTATTTGTATTGTGAGTGTATTGTGATTTGGTATATGTATTGTGATTTGGTACTTGTATTGTGATTTGGCATTTGTATTGTGAGTGTATTGTGATTTGGTATTTGTTTTGTGAGTGTATTGTGATTTGGTATTAGTATTTATTTATGTGTATTACTCCTCAGTGAGATACAGGCAAAAGCCTAGTTTACTGGGGACACGACAAATGAAAGGTAACAAACCCAGATCCATTAAAATTGTGCGTCCAAATTAAATTAAATGTTTTTTTTTCGCAAATTATGTATATTTCTTGTCATGTGTTAAATAAAATTTTAAAAAATAAAAATTGTAAAACTCAATTTTATTACGGAATGAGTTATCACTTTGTAGGAATACCTACCTAAATAAATAAATAATTGTCAAAATGAATAAATGAATTGTTAAACACAATTAAATTAAATTAATTATTGTCAGATAGTAAACATACAGGGGCAATGACCGATGAAGAATTCAATGATTGTCACACACTATGAACAACAACAATATTTACTATTTACAACGTCTGCGAATTGGCTAGCCATCTCCAAATATAAATAATTAACCTACCGCCAGTTCATGCGCTAGAGCAAGGCAGATATGTATCGCGAATGTATTCACTCATTGGTATAAATTACTCGGACGCCGAGAAATAAATATATTATTATTGTCATTCATTCAACTGTCAAGACTTATTATTTATCACCCGCTGTCACTTTCGCTTTTTATATCCGCATTCCTGAGTCTATATTTATTTGAATACAAATCAAGATCATCACGACAAATAAACATAAGCAACCCGCTATAACTTAAATGTGAAAAAATCTACACAGTAACTTAAATTAATGTAATACATCTGTTTCGCTGTATAAAAGCATCATCAAACAGTTTAACAAGTATGATGAAAATGGTTTTTTTTTTTTTTTTTTTTTTTCCATTAAAATAAATTTCCAGATAGTTTAAAAAGCTATTAATTATTCGAACCAAGTATTTACTATTTAATCACGGACAATTAACTAGCAAATATCAGGATTTGTCTGGTAAAATTAACAATAAGTTACGATTAAAATGGTCATTAAAAGTTTTCAACAATTGGGGATTCGCCTTTACACTAACCGTTCTCATTATATATAATGTCATTTGAAATTAATCACTTAAATTGTCACCTCGGGGCTACGAACCCTTGGTTTTTAATATGGTAATGACTTAAGTTAATTGTTGTTTATGAAAATTATGTTTTTAAAAACAGTGCCTATCAATTTAAATTCAAAATTTATTTTCAAACCAAACTTATTTATTTTAAAATGTATTAACCCTTCCTTCCCTGTAACGTGTAACTAGTACACATTGCTTCTAAAAAACTTTAATATCTCTATAAATATAATAAATACTGGTTTCAGATTTTAGGTATTCCTCCGTAATACATTTGCGCATTGAATGAAAAAAATAATATTAATAATAATTAGCACTTATCGGCCACATCAGAAATATTTTGTGATAATCGGGAATAAAGTCACCAATACAATCAAACGTGTGCTAGTGTGTGACGTACGTATATTTATTCTAAAAAACCGCTATGGGTGAGAAGCGACGCTATTCACGTCTCACTCTCACTCCACTTCGGTATATGGGAACGCAAGAAATAGAATCGCAGTTAGCAGTTGTGTTTCGTCCTTCGAAGTATAACATACACAGTGCTAGTCCGTCTCAGGTCTCAGTCGCTCTAGCGCATTCATCTGAGGTGGTATTTTTTCCCGTTTTGTGAACGTCAGCAGATGTTTTTTTCGTGTTTTCAACAATAAAATTTCAATTATTATCATTTTTGACTTCAAATTTTAATAATTTAAACGATTGGCTATGAATATTCTTATTTTTCCGATTTTAAATCGCTCATTTTTACATGTGTATTGAATACACATTTTTTTAGCACAAGAAGGGAAAGGTTAAAACAACAATAATCCTTTTTAAATAAAACTTGGGTACAAACAGGATTAGAACTCGCCAATTCCAGGCTGAAATACATTTTAACTATAGATAAAACGCGTATATTCCAAGAATTTTTTCCATCGATTTTCGTTGTTTTTGCCCTTTGTTTTGCACCGCTGTAACAGAATAAGCAAACATAATCTAGCAGCCAACCAGATCCATACCCTTGAGTATGGAGACATGTTTACTTGCCTTAATTAAGATACACTCTCTACTCAGACTTAATCCCAATAAAGTGTTTATTAGGATGAAAAATCTTATGTATTAGGTGTTAACATAAGTTGCGTCCGTTTTTTTTTTCAATTTAAAAATGAGCACCAAAAGTAAAACAAAATGGTAAAGGTTGACGTTATTCGAAAGTGATTTTCTACTCTACAAAGTATTGTGTTTATTTTTCTTTACATATATTATTTTATTTGATTATAAGCCTTCAAAATGGAATGTCAAGTAGACGAAAGTGAGCATTTTTGACACCTTCTGTTCGCGTTCAATCGAGGGAATAAAGCTGCCAAAGCTGCTCGCGATATTTGCGAAGCTTACGGTGAAGATGCTATGAATAAAACGACAGCTCGTCGATGGATTTTGCGTTTCAAAGACAATAATTTCGACCTGAAAGACATGGAGCGTTCTGGACGACCAGTGGACTTCGATGAGGACCGCTTAAACCATATTATTCATGAAGATCCCCTTCAAACCACCGTAGAATTGGCTGAGCAGATGAATTGCTCAGCCAATTCAAACATTTTTCACCGCCTTTTTTTTCATCACCTTCTTCTTGGGGAAGGGGATCTTCATGAATAATATGGTTTAAGCGATCTTCATCGAAGTACATTGGTCATCCGGAACGCTCCATGTCTTTCAAGTCGAAATTACCGTCTTCGAAACGCAAAAACCATCGACTAGCTGTATTTCTATTCATAGCATCTTCACCGTAAACTTCGTAAATATCGCGAGCAACTTTGGCAGCTTTATTCTCTCGATTAAACGCGAACAGAAGGAGGTGTCGAAAATGCTCCCTTTCGTCTACTTGACATTCCATTTTGAAGGCTTGTAATCAAATAAAATAATATATGTAACGTAAAAGCAAACACAATATCTTGTAGAGCAGATTTTTTTTTCGAATGACGTATAACCTTTACCATTTGGTTTTACTATTGATGCTAATTTTTAAATTTGAAAAAAAAACGGACACAACTTATATTAACACCCAATACTTAAGATATATTTATGTTTGCATTATCCATTTAAGTGCTTAAAATGAGACGTTCACATGCACGATATAAGAACGAGTTGTATAAAGATTTTATACAATAATCTTTCGGAGTGTTGTACTGCGTGATTTTAGTTTTAATACAGTTTTCGAACAAAGTGCAGTTTTCATCTTCAGGGTTTGGTTGTTATCAGTTTAGCTATGAATGAAAGTGCGCTGGATACCGTTTAGTCTATAGCTGAGTTTCAACCGTAACGTGAGAGCGGGAGAATTAGTTCAAATAAGGAAGTTGTCACACTTGAAATATCTTCTGCGTTGTTCCAAATACGAGTATAATGTTCTGCAACTCAGTTGACGGTCTAGAACAGAGTTTCCCGTTTTTTTAGCTCTTCTTCTTCTTGAATAATGGCCGTGAACTCTATATATTAAAGAGTATACGCCAGTGTCAAGTGATGTCCATTTCATAGGATCTTGATAGTTTTATTCACATCCGTAATTGATATTTTGAGTATACTAAATTAACTCGGCCCGAGACTACTGTTATCTAGTGAAGTACTATGAAGTGAACAATTTTACAAGTTAAACTTTTTTAGTTCATCGTTTCTTATTTGACAGTTATTTTTTCAGTGCCCCTTTCAGGAAACTTTCATATCTATCTCAATTAAGAATAAAATTGCTGGCGAAGCTTTGGCTGCGATATTTTTATTTCACAATTTTCTATCAGTCTAATAGCAATGTAAGGCTTCTCCCGTATCTTGATATAACATGCAGATTCCTGCCGCTACGAGCTTGACTTCTACTATAAGAACCCGCGTACACTTAAAGTGTGCGCAACTATATATGTACATGCTAAATACTCGCTTGTTAAGACCTGTCGCCTTATTTTTAGACCGGTCAGTTGTAACTTGCATTTTAAAATATACGTTTCCTTGAAAAATAAAGCGATAATTTTATTAGTCGTTAACCGTTAGACCAACGTATTTGAAAGGTTGATATGTACGAATCTTGTGACGATTAATGACTTTATAACTGTATTGTCAAGCAGATAAGTGTTTGATTAAATAATATTTACGTAACTTAATTATTTTAGAATCGTCTTCTTTTTCAGTTGTTCCTCATTGCTTTCCGGCTGTCCCTAGGGCCAGCTACACCCCATCCCCCAGATTCTTCCAGCTCCCTTAGTGGGGCGATAGCGCCTACTTTGGTAAACAATGGTCTAGAAAGGTTTAAGAAATGTGGGACCTAGAAAACCTAGAATTTAAAACCTAGAAAAATGTGACATGATCAAATGAATCAATTGTTGAAAGATGATACTTCGAAATGTCTTTAACCTTTCCTTCCCTGTGTTGGGTATCTTCTACACGTTGCTTCTAATAACCATCAATATCTCTATAAATATAATAAATACAAGGTTAAGATTTTAGATATTCCTCCATAATATATTTACGCATTGATTTAAAAAATAATATTAAAAATAATCAGAATTTATCGACTACATCGAGGTGTTTTGTAAAGATCGAAAACAAATTCGCATTTAAACGCTGCGAGTGCCTCGTCTTGACGATAGGTGAATAGTATGCGGGAAACGCGACACTATATTTGCATCTCACTCTTGCATACTCCACTGAATTGCGAGGAGCTGAATTGTCTCAACGTCGCAAGCATAAGTGTAAGCGCCGGGGTATGCGACTGACGTTCCGCGCCACTAGTAGCTTCTAGGCTTGTAAATATGTTAGACGTACGCCCGTTCCGTGAGCGTTGCTAGATGGATAATTAATTAAGGGGATTATCTATGAATGTTTTTATTTTTCCGATTTAAAATCGCTAATTTTTTATTGCGTACTCACTACCCAACACCGGAGCACGCGTATTATTTTTATCACCGTAAGGGAAGGGCTAAAATAGGAAGAGGTATTTGTGTTTGACAAGATTTATGGTCACGGCAAAGGTTAAATATGTTAGCCATGCTAAAATGAAAAGGAGGTATGTCGTCTTAATGATGTTGATAATTACGGTGATATTTCTACTACTTCTTCTTCTTCCTCTTCTTTTAGGTATGTTGGCCTGCTTTGGTCCTGCAACATCGTTTCCCTCTTGTGACGTCGACTGCCAGCTGTCTTTCCATCTTTTGGGAGGTCGTCGTAGAGGTCTGCTTGCTTGGGGGATACTGTCCCTGGCCATTCTTACGGCTCTTGGTTCCACTATTCTGGATACAGGTTCATTCCAGAACCTTCTTCTTTGTCGTCTCCATCTGACAATATCTTCTACTTCGCACAATCTTCTATTTCTACTGTAGCGTGTGTCCTAGTAGGACGTGCTGATGATGTTGATGTTGATGTTGTTGACATCTCTGTATTCGCTTTAATCGAATTCTGTCGTCCTTTTCGTTCGGGGTCATCAATTTAGCGTGATGCTTAATTTGATACGTCATGATGATCTTGATTTGTTTGTATTTAAAATAAAATACAAAATTCAGGAATGCGATAAAAGTGAGAGTGAATAATTGATAAATAGTAAACAGCGATGAATGGTCAAGTGAATAAAAATGTTTATTTGTCGATAAGTAGGTATTTTATAGATGTGCGTGAATGCGCCCGCGATATATACTTTGTCTCACTCCTGCGCGTGCCCTGGTCTCTGCAGACGTTGCTAATAATATAGCGGGTAGGGTATTTATTGCCGAAACGGTGAGACAAAGCGATGCGCTCTCCCTCTACCGTGGAATGCAACGTAAAATATTATTTGCGTGTACACAGTGTTGACGTTTCTGGTATGTGACAATTGTAGATATACAGAGGTTGATTCATCGGTCGTTGACCCTGCATGTTAACAATATTTAGGGACGTAGGTACCCTATACTACTAAACCCTTTCAATTGTTTGTTTTTTTTTTCAATGTCAAAAAATATAAATGCTCCCAAGCCTTATAAAGCTATAAATCAAAATGATTATTTGACCAGTTTACATTTTTTTCGTGTCTAATCCTTGATCAAACACAAGTAACAGCTCGCAGTTAAGGACGATGTGTTTGCCTACTCACTTGAATCGTTATACTTGTTGTTAGCAAGGACGCTCTACACTCTAGAGAACTCTAACCCATTCAGTCGTGAGATTAAATTTAGAGCTGCACCTGCCAACGTAGATTGAGAGCCACTGGGAAGACTTTAATGGGTTTAGTTATCTACGTTAACCCTCTATCTACCTAGCATTTTTCATTATTTTTTATTATTATTTTGTGTACATAATTAAACTTGGTAAATTAGATGAGTGTATTGTACTTTTAAGTTTTTTTTCGATCGGATTTAAAAAATACATATTCGTTTAAATTTAAGTAAAACAACAAATAAATTAATAATACATCAATTGTTAATATATCAATCCTAGTGGAATACCTCGTCCCAGAAACCGAAGTCAAGTGCAGAATTGAATCGTCTCGTGCAGCTTTTAATAAAATGAGAAGCGTATTCTGCGATGATAATCTAAACTTGAAACCTCGACAACGGTTAGTCAAATGCTACGTTTGGTCAGTGGTATTGCATGGAGTGGAATCATGGACCCTCAACGTTGGTAGTATGAACCGACTGGAAGCATTCGAAATTTGGATGCACCGGAGAATACTGCGGATACCCTGGACGGATATGGTCAGCAACACGAGGGTTCTTCAAAGAGCCAAAGTTGATAGAGAGTTTCTGATTTATATTAAAATTCGAAAGGTGTCCTATTTGGGGCATGTACTTAGATGAGTAAAGTACAAATTACTGCACCTGATCATCCAAGGCAAAATGAAGGGTCGAAGAGGTGTTGGCTGGAGGCAAATCTCCTGGCTCCGCAATATACGTGATTAGACTGGTATAAGGAGCGTTGGCCATCTTTTTCGGGCTGCCGGGGACAAAGATGCCTACTCTCAGATGATATTCAACGTTGGGGGGACATGACATGACACTAGGAAGAAGATTATATCAATTATGATAAAACAAAATGAAAGCAATTCGTTCAAGGATGATGAAGGGAAACAGATTAAAATGAGGATCGAAATATATTCTGAGATATGTATTTTTTTTTTCAATTTAGTTATAATAAAATAGACAATTTTACAGAATACATTTTTTCGATAGCCGTGATCTAACGGTTAGCATGCACGCTTAGTAATCGGGTGTCTTAGATTCAATTCCTAAATGATTCGCTACCGGAGTAATTTTACTCTTGGACAGTTTTACATCTGAAATTGCATTTTTCAGTAGCTGACTGCTTATTATAAATTCTTAAAACACTTTTAAGCCAATATTGTCATTGTAATTCATTTTATCAAACACTGTTTATTCCACTTTTTGTAACGGTATAACACTACCGGTTTTAAGGCTTTCACCTCATCTTCAGGGGAGCACAAACAAGACTAAATTCTGTTCGAACTGGTACCGATATACACTCTTCAACGGCTGGGGACAGTCGGGTTGGGGACTGAGGGCTGAGGGAGGCATGGGATGAACTCGGCCAGCAGCGGAGAGATTTTTGGGATGTGTTTACCAGATGTTCCCCTCGGTTTGTTGTGCCCCCCCCCCCCCCCCCCCCCCAAGATGAGATGAAAGCCTTGAAATCGGTAGGGTTATACCGTTACAAAAAGTGGAATAAACAGTTTGTTTAAATAAATAACAATGTCTATAAACCTCCACAACGTTAATGCCTTAACTATAAATAAAATAGCGTCATGTTAAAAACGATCTTCCTAACGAAAGACTGCTATAGATTAAAGCTACCGATTGTCTTAAAATTTTGATATCTTAGACATTGAAACTTTGGGTTTGGTTTATCTTGTGTGTGATTGCTGAATTGCAACAGCTTGTACACAATAAATCACTACAACTACGATCGTCTTCTATTTACAGGATGGTTGACAATCATAGTCAATTATGCGAGATTGTCTTTGGTGTCATATATATCTTCTGGTTTTTAACATAAATCGGTGACTACTATTTCTAGTTTTTAAGTTGAAACTCCTTCCAATATACTCTTTTATTGATACTCCCTTTCTAGTAATGAAATGTCTCTACTTACTAGTATCGTATGCGAAAGAATGTAGCCAGGGGGCTCAAGGCGACAATGACAACTCAACTAAATTATTAGATTATTTATTTCAATATTCAGACCGAACTATTTTTATTGAAATTAACGTAGAGATTAAACGTGTCTATGCAGCACTGTCATTGTTTATTCTCATTGAATTTGCTGGTTACTGAAGGTCATGACGAAGGCACGCTCATGTGGATTAATGTGGCTGGTAGCGGTCCAGAGGTGGCCCAAGCAAGGCGTTAGCTCTAGAAAAGCGGCAATGCTCGCCCGAGCAGGATGGCAGGGCGGTTGGTCTAATTAAGGAACCGGCTTGTCCAAGCAGGATGAAGGCAGCTGAGAAGTCAGCTCTGTGAAGAAATCTGAAAAATTGCAGTGAAGATGACTTGGCTAGACGATAATAGGTTGTCCTGAAAGTTATTTTGACTTTAACCTTTCCTTCCCGGTGATGGGTATCTTCTACACGTTGCTTCAAATAACCATCAATATCTCTATAAATATAATAAATACAAGGTTAAGATTCTAGGTATTCCTCCATAATATATTTACGCATTGATTTAAAAAATAATATTAATAATAATCAGAATTTATCGACTACATCGTAAGTATTTTCTGAATATCGGAAACAAATTCGCATTTAAACGCTGTGAGTGCCTCGATCTTGGGTCTTGACGATAGGTGAAAAGTATGCGGGAAGCGCGACACTATATTCGCATCTCACTTTTGCATACGTCACTGAATAGCGAGGAGCGCAATTGTCTCCACCTCGCAAGTGTAAGCGACGCCCGAGTTAGCCCCCAACCCTGCCGCGCTGCAGTAGCTGTTGAGCTGGCAACGAGACTAGACCTACGCCCGTTCCGTGAGCGGTGCCAGATGGTTTTTTAATGTTTTCAGCAAATAAATCTCAATTATTATAATTTTTAACTTCAATTATAATTAATTAGGGGATTATCTATGAATGTTCTTATTTTTCCGATTTAAAATCGCTAATTTTTGATCGCGTACTCACTACCCAACACCGGAACACGCGTTTCATTTTTATCACCGTAAGGGAAGGGTAAAAGGTTAAATCCAAGCTCAAAATGGCGCCAAATGCTCGTGAACGATGGTTTTTTTTCAGTATTTCAGCAGTCTTTCATGTTGTAGAATAACGTTAGTTATTCTCAATATCCTTGTATTTGTAGTCATCAGTCGTTATCGGTCTTCTAAAATGGACACCGTCTTCGAGTGTCATATCATATTGAAGCATTTTTTAAACCAAGTAAGATATACATAATCGATTACTGCACTATCGTTATACACTTAACATAAACATTTTTTGTTATCTTCATTTTTTACTGTGGTGGAAAACCTTTTTTTATTATATCTTCAAAATGACGCCGAAAAAGCCGTTTAAGCTATTTGGGTAAAAAAAGCCACGAAACTGAGCTTAAATTAACTTTCAGCACGTTTGGAATTAATTATGAAAATAAAATATTGTCATTAGCAAATATCAGAGAAATATAACTACTTTACCGAAAAAGCCGTTTAAGCTATTTGGGTAAAAAAGCCACAAAACTGAGCTTAAATAAACTTTCAGTACGTTTGGAATTAATTATGAAAATAAAATATTGTCATTAGCAAATATCAGACAAATATAACTACTTTCAAAACAACCTAATACTTAGTGTTTTTTCTTTGAAACTGCAATTATCACTCAATATGTAAATACTTTTTTATACCTAAAAGAAATAGCCATACTTTAATCAAAATAAATGTCTACTCGTTAAATTTCGTACATTAACGTAAAGAGTATAAATCCAATAAATAAGAATTAACCACGAAACAGACAGTAGAATATAACCAGAGATGATTGATTTGAACTAATCGTCAAAAGCTTTCTTCGTTTCAATTGAAATAATTTAACAGGTTTCAACACATCGTTAACTTTCCCATCTAATATAGGAACATCAATCAATCATATTTAGCCATATTGAAGGTGTGTTGTGTTACATTGAACAAAAAACACCTAAACAATAGCACCCCAGTAATGATGGTTCATTTAGGGTATGAATTTTGCCTGTGAAGGGTTAAATCAGCAAAGCCTTGACTCATTCGCATCCATTATGCCTCGAAACATCTTAATATTGAATATTTTTGGATATTGCGTATTATTTATTTATAACCTTGAACATTTTTGGATATTGCATATTATTTTATATTATTTATTTATAACCTTGAACATTTTTTAACATTGCATATTATTTCTTATTATTAATTTAAAACCTTGAACATTTTTGGATATTGCATATTATTTATTTATAGTCTTGAACATTTTTGGGTATTGCATATTATTTTTTATTATTTATTAATGTAACCGTTGCATCGTTTCTAATTTTTTTAATAACGTTTCTAAACTGTTATTTCATATAATGATGCATGTTTATAAAAAAATCACGGGGCTGACTATGTGCTTATCCTATGAACATATTTAATATCAATTTTCGAAATATAAGACAGCATCAAACACAACAATACCGCCCCTATACATCAACGAACTAGCTTTAATAAGCATTTGAAGACAATTTTTTTTTTGGAGATCTTATCAAAGTTTAAGATTATAGCATATATGAACAAAACACGCATGCACTCCACAGCATCTGAAGTCGAATGTGTCATTATCTTATCATATATCGGAAGATCTACTAAGGTTTATTTTTAGTTAATCTTGTCTAGGTAAGGTTTCTGCGGTTTTGTCATTAAATATGTTTTGTCATAAAATATGTTTTGTCATTAAATAAGTCGAATGTGTCATTATCTTATCATATATCGGAAGATCTACATAAATTTATTTTTAGTCAATCTTGTCTAGGTAAGGTTTCTGCGGTTTTGTCACTAAATATGTTTTCTTTAACACATGCAGATGCTATCTTATCTTATGGCCACAGCCAATACCTTCCTATTCTTATACTCTTTTTTAGGAAATCTTATCAAAGCTTAAGATTATATATTAACAAAACACACATAGTAATTTGTTTTATCAAACACTGTTCATTCCACTTTGTGTAACGGTATACTCTACCGGTTTCAAGGTCTTCCGTTCATCATCAGGTTAGCACGAACAAGATTATATTTTGTGCTCCCCTGATGATGAGATGAAAACCTTAGGGTTATACCTTTACATGAAGTGGAATAAACAGTGTTTGATAAAACAAATTACAATGTCTTTAAACCTCCACAATGTTAATACCTTAACTATAAATAATATACAAATTACAATGTCTTGAAACTTCCACAATGTTAATGCCTTAACTTAAAATAATATAAAATATACCTACACTACACTTCATCTAAAGCCGAACGAATCACTACCATAACATATCACATATCAGAACATCTACAAATATTTTTTTGTTGTTCGTCTTCTCTTGGTAAGTTTTCTGCGGTTTTCTTACCAAATATATTTTCTGAACATATGCAGGTAGGTGCTGAAAACAATATTATTTAACACATTAACTGTTGAATTATTTATTTTATAATTAATATGCTGTTAAAAAAAATGTTCATATTAAAATACAAAGGTGAAAGCAAGTATAATTCATTGCCATTTGCCACCTTTCAAATCTTACACTCAACTCATATTTATTTATTTATTTTAAACATTTTTAACTTTTCAACTATAGCGCTTTCAATTCCTTAAGATATAGCGCCTTAACATAAAAGAGAATTGGCTCTTTTACAGCGCTTTATAAATTATCCTTTTCTTATTATTGTTATAAAGGACATACGAAGCTATTGTGACATTTAATCCTGTATATTGTCTCTGTCACATACAGCACTGTAACAAGACTTCTTAATAAAATGTGAAAGAAAGTGCTTTTTTATCACTATCACCATCTACTCGCGACTTTAGTCATACAAATAGGCTAACCCTCATGATCGAGTATGATTGTCCCCAATCTTATGGATAGAAAACGTGCGTGCGTGTATTAGTTTGTTTGGTAGAATCCATTGCGCTTCAGCAAACATAGTCTTGGTTGATCAAATCAAAAGTTCCAAGACGATCGGTAGGTTTAATCTGCTACAGCCTTTCGCTAGGCAGTTTTTTTTAACCTTTCCCTCCCTGTGCTGAAGAAATCCGCGCGTTCCGGTACCGTGTATTCAATACACATGTAAAAATGAGCGATTAAAATCGAAAAAAAAAGGATATTCATAGCCAATCGCTTAAATTAATTAAATTTGTAGTCAAAAGTGGCAATAATTGAAGTTTTATTTGCTGAAAACATGAAAAAAAACATCGGCCGACGTTCACAAAACGGGGAAGCGGATTCCCGAAAGCTACTGAAGCGAGCGAACTGAGATTCTATTTCTTGCGTTCCCATATACCGAAGTAGAGTGAGAGTGAGACGTGAATAACGTCCCTTCCTCACCCATAGCGGTTTTTTTTTAATGAATATACATACGTCACACACGCACACGTTTGATTGTATTGGTGAATTTATTCCCGATTTTCATAAAATATCTCTGATGTGGCCGATAAGTGTTAATTATTATTAATATTATTTTTTCATTCAATGCGTAAATGTATTACGGAGGAATACCCAAAATCTGAACTCAGTATTTATTATATTTATAGAGATATGAACGTTTTTAGAAGCAATGTGTACTAGTTACACATCACAGGGAAGAAAGGGTTAATATATACCGCTATTTATTGCGATTCTTAATAAATCTTAATAAACGAGCAATACCATATAAGCTACAGAAAATAAAATTGATATTAAATGACGTAAGAGTAGAGCCCCTTCGGAAGTCAGTCTGCCAGGAATCGAACCTGAGGTGCCAACTCGCCTTAAATGTTAACCGTTAGACCACGGACGCCGACAATTTGTTCAAATAATAATACTCATTTAACTTGTTGATTTTGAAGTAAGTTAGTTTGATGGTTGAACTCGAGTAGTATTATAGTATTATATATAATTAATATATTTTATCTACACAATATAAAAAATCATTAAGTTCCATGGTAAAATTGATGTAAATACGAGATTTGAACACGAATGGGTTAACACCAGTGGCAAATAAGTTTAAATATGACCGGATTGGAACGAATCAGTTTAAATTTAACCACCGGAACAGCTTTTAGATTAAAGTGTAGAAAAAAAATTGCGAATTATTTGAGTTATACGTAACTAGAATTGTCTTCTTCTTCAGACTATGGTTAACTAGAGATATATCTTCTTTGTCAGGTTTTGAGTGACTGGATATCTTTCTTTTTTGTCAGGTTAGAAGTGACTTGAGATATGTATTATTTGTCAGGTTAAAAGTAAGAGAAAATATGTACTCTTTGTCAAGTTTTGTGTGACTGAAGATATGTCTTCTTTGTCAGGTGTTTAATGACTGGAGATATGTCTTCTTTGTCAGGTGTTTAGTGACTGGAGATATGTCTTCTTTGTCAGGTGTTTAGTGACTGAAGATATGTCTTCTTTGTCAGGTGTTTAGTGACTGGAGATATGTCTTCTTTGTCAGGTGTTTAGTGACTGGAGATATGTCTTCTTTGTCAGGTGTTTAGTGACTGGAGATATGTCTTCTTTGTCAGGTGTTTAGTGACTGGAGATATGTCTTCTTTGTCAGGTGTTTAGTGACTGAAGATATGTCTTCTTTGTCAGGTGTTTAGTGACTGGAGATATGTCTTCTTTGTCTGGTTATAAATGACTGGAGATATGTTTTTATTCCAGGTTTTGAGTGACTGGAAATGTCTTCTTTGTCAGGTTATAAGTGACTGGAGATATATCTTCTTCTTCAGGTTATGAGTAACTGAAGATATTAGACTAGGAGTGTTTTCCATTGCCAGGTTATGAATAACTAGAACATTATTTTTTACTTCAGATTATGAGTAACTAATGGTCTGTCTTATTCATCAAGTTATAAATAAGATACCTCTTTTATACCGGTAGTAAACTCATAAATTAGACATAGCTCTTCGAAACCGGTTATGAACTCACAAATAAGACAGAGTTTTTTTGTAGCTAATAGTGAGCTTATAAATTAGACACAGCTCTTCAAAACCGATAGTAAACTTATCATATAAATAAGACAGAGCTTTTCGTAGCCGGTAGTAAACTTACAAATTAGACAGAGCTTGTCGGAACCAGCTGACAACTCACAAATCAAACATTGCTCTTCGAAAACATCAGTAAGCTCGCAAATAAGACGGTGCTCTTCAAAACTGATAGCAAACTTGCCAATATTTTTTTTTTTTTAATTTTGTATACAAAAGTTGTTATTTTTTTTATTTTAAGATTATTTGGTAATTATTGCATGACCTTACTACTTTTTTCAAATATTTTTTTTATGATATTGTGCTGTAAATGAAAAATAAAAATTTCTTCTTCTTCTTATTCTTAAACTTTCTATAGACTCAAGAGTCTGTTACAACAGGATTATCCTCTTGTGATGCTGAGCTCCAGCTATCTCTCCATCGTTTCGGGGGTCTCCCTGGTGGACGCCGTCCATCCGGCACCCCATGCAGAGCTATGTAAAATAAAATAAAAAATTTAATTTGATTAAAATGAATTAGTGGTGATTACGAAAAAGAAAAAAGTCTTAACGTGTTATCTTAAAAATCAAAATATGGGACTCAACAAAACAAATCAAATATATATAATAATATATATATTTTTTCAGATAAAATCTCATAAATACAAAAACTTCATACCAGTCATTCTATTATGTCTTATATTATATACTGTGAAGTATTGTATACTACACAAAATCCAGGGTCAGGCTAGGGGATGAAACGATTTTACACGACTCAAACTTTATTGCACCGCTTTTCCTGGGGCTACATTCACTTTATTGTTTACTGCGATCGTAAAGTACGGCGGAAAGCGCAGAGTAAACAAAATATTTTACCAGTCTTTGTTTCTATCAATATTTATTTACTTTTAGTTATGTATGTAAGTGGATTCTTTAAATCATTTTATTTTGACAAAAAAAACACAATGATTTTTATTTTTCGTTTTCTTTCTGAATTCTTCTTTTACTACAGAATTTATCGTTTATATTTTCATTAGCGACCTCAGTATCGGGTTTGTCTCAGAATGGAATCCAAAACATGGGCGACCTCAGTATCGGGTTTGTTTCAGAATGGAATCCAAAACATTGGCGACCTCAGTATCGGGTTTGTCTCAGAATGGAACCCAAAACATGCGCGACCTCAGTATCGGGTTTGTTTCAGAATGGAATCCAAAACATTGGCGACCTCAGTATCGGGTTTGTCTCAGAATGGAACCCAAAACATTGGCAACCTTAGTATCGGGTATGTCTCAGAATGGATCCCAAAACATTGGCGACCTCAGTATCGGGTTTGTCTCAGAATGGAACCCAAAACATTGGCAACCTTAGTATCGGATTTGTCTCAGAATGGAACCCAAAACATTGGCGACCTCAGTATCGGGTTTGTCTCAGAATGGATCCCAAAACATTGGTGACCTCAGTATCGGGTTTATCTCAGAATGGAACCCAAAGCATTGGCGACCTCAGTATCGGGTTTGTCTCAGAATGGAATCCAAAACATTGGCGACTTCAGTATCGGGTTTGTCTCAGAATGGAACCCAAAACAAAAGGCTTTATTTATTTTTTGCATAAACTTTTTTTTACATTTTTTTGTTGGTAAAAAAAGGCTTTCTGATTGGTCTGCTGCATCGTTATTTTATTAGAAAAAAATTTGGGGTTTTTATTGGTTTATTCACTCCAATAACAAACACTATACCGCACGTTTTTTCGTAAAAAGTTTCATTTTTATGTTTTTCGAACCCCGTATTAGAATATGTTATTAAAAATCAACAACTTTATTTTTCTACATTACACTTATAATTATGTATCCATTATCTGTTGCCTGACTAGTCCACCTACAGTTTTAGCTGGAACAACCAAGGTCTGAGTGAATGTGATGGAATACAAGTAGCCTGAACGAGTGGACTTGTTCTTGCTAAATAATTAGTGTAAAAATTGTTATCTAGTTATAAGTAGTATGTAGGTGGTAATTATTTCTAAGAAATCATATATTAAGATTGAAAAAAATAAAATAAAATAATATGTAGGAAAATAAGATTAAGTAAGTTCATAAATTATTACATATAATTAAGTTTAGTTAAGTAATAAATGTGTATAAAGGTATAGCCTTGACAAATGTTTGTACGATAATTTACTTTGTTTAGTAAAAAAATAAAAAAAATAATAATTATGTTTCTACTTCCTATTCCGTGGCTCTCTTCAGGTGAAATTATTCCGATTCCGATTGAAGAAAGCCTCGGGATAGGAAGTACACGTGTAGCGGGTATTAATAGAATAAGTGGAACTACAAAGTAGTGTATCGTTAAATATTTACTGTGCTATCGTTGTAAAAAAACATCTACCGAATAACCAGCAAGATGTGAAACAGGCAAAAAATGATAATTGAACCCATCCTAGTTTAAAAAAACGTAGTCTTGCCAACTAGACCATGGATTAGCGCTACGCTCAAACTGAGATTGTCTATTGGCCTTTCCAGTTCACCGCTCCTCTTTCTTTACGTCGTCCTTTACTGTCCATGCAGTGAGATTCTGGAATCAGTTACAAACCAATATAAGACTCGCTCCGTCCTTGGCATGCTTTCAGAAGCGACTGAAAAACCTCTTAATTTCTAGTCAGTAAAATAACGTGTTTCATTCCAGATTTTTTTCCCTTTCCTCTCCACCGTCCCTTCCTTTCCTTTTGATTGATGATATCTCACTTTATATGAAAAATAATGTTCGGGTGATTGTCCGTCTTTGTGGGGTTCGTGGACATGTTCTCACGTATATGTTTATGGATTTCGTGGGGATGGATAGTCATTTGAATGATTTATGCGACCACGTAACTTGCTTCATTTACTTTTGTCTGGTTGGTTAGAAGAGATTGCCGCCTGGCAATAAGCCCACCAGCTTGTATTGCAATAAAAGTGTTAAATAAATAAATAAATAAGAAGGCTATAACAATCGTAAAACTGTCAATAAAACATTTACTAAAGAGGTTTAACTTAAGAAACCATTCGCTAAGATTCATGCAATCAGTTTGCACGTGTATATAAAATATTGCTTATTAGATTTTTTCACAATTTATTGAAAATAATTTTGTAACAAAAAAAAAATTATACAAATAAATACTAAATATCATTTCGATACAGTTTTTCAACAATGTAGATGTGTTTATAAAATTGTTAAATTGATTGAATGTAACAAATATTCCTTTATGATACATGTGTTGTCACTATTATAAAATTGCTAAATTGATTAAATGTAACAAATATTCCTATATGATACATATGTTGTTACTATTATAAAATACAAAGACATAACTGTCCATCTGCCCATTTAATAAATACTAATAAATACAGGTTTATTGATAGCAACATAGAATGTACATAAAACATTTAGACATATTTCAAGAACACATTAAAAAGAGAATACTTTAAAAAACAGAAGCTATCAAAAGGTCTGGGCTCATGTAATAACACCCCCCCCCCCCCCCCCCCATTCATCTCTAGCCCTAGATTTGTTGGGGTTATGTGGATTTGACTTCAGAACAAAACGACTCTAGAACTAATCTCATCCGTTAATGGATTTTACATATCAGTGTCCGTGGTTTCCAAAACTCTTGAATTAATCCTGGACTTTTAGGATTTTTAAAGATATTTTGTGCATTATTTATAGTTCAGACAATAACATTATGGAGATTTAAAGACACTGTAATTTAAATAAATGAAAACAGGTTTATTGATAGCAACATAGTATGTACATAATACATTTAGATATATTTCAAGAACACATTAAACATTTAAAAACAGAAACTATCAAAAGGTCTGGGCTCATCTAATAACATCCCCCCGGCCAATATAAAGCGAGCCCAGCCACGGGGACACCAGATGTTTTTCAGCCCACACCCTTGAACATGTAGAACAAGAAGATAATAAAACACAGTAAATAAATAGATGACAAAAAAAAACATTCAAGAGAGAAGACATTAAAAGGTCCGGGCTCATCCCACAAACATTCCCCCAGCCGAGATACACCCCACCAATGTAGGGCGAGTCCAACCGCAAGGGCATCGGGGGGCTTCCATCCCACACCCCCGCATATCTAGATTAAAGAATAAATAAAAAAAACAAAAACGTATGGTAGAAAACAAAATAAAAAGTAAACCCACAAATACCATCTCAGGTTAACTGTCAGCAAGAACGAAAAAAAGAAAAGCCTCAAAGGAGTCCAAATTTTACAAAATGACAAATTGGAAATGAAATTGTTGAAACATTATTGAAATAGTTAGTCAGTAATACATTGAAATAGTTAAGCAGTTTTACAAGAATTAATGAGAAGATAACGCACAAACACGTACGCACAATTCCCGATTCACCACCAGCGAAAAGAGAGAAAAGAAAGAAAAAGAAACAAGAGTATATGTTATATTTTTACGAGTATATGATATATGCTATATTTTTACGAGTATATGATATATGTTATATTTTTACGAGTATATGATATATGATATATTTTTACGAGTATATGATATATGCTATATTTTTACGAGTATATGATATATGTTATATTTTAACGAGCATATGATATATGTTATATTTTTACGAGTATATAATATATTGGATATCTCCCCTTAAATGTTCAGCGTCTTTTAAATCATAAATTGGCGCACCGCTCAAGCATAGATTGCCTGTTGGCATTTCCAGTTAAACGCTCTTTTTTCTTAATATCGTCCTTTACTGTCCACGCCGTTCGACTCTGGAGTCAGCTACCGACTATTGTAATGATTACGCACTCATTGGCTTGTTTAAAAAAACGAATAGAAAATCACTTTATTGTAATTTATTTTTAACAAACACTGTTTATTCCACTTTTTTATGACGGTATAACCCTACCGGTTTCAAGGCTTTCCCCTCATCTTCAGGGGAGTACAAACAAGACTTGCTTGTACTCCCCTGAAGATGAGGTGAAAGCCTTGAAACCGGTAGGGTTATACCGTCATAAAAAAGTGGAATAAACAGTGTTTGTTAAAAATAAATTACAATGTCTTTAAACCTCCACAACGTTAATGCCTTAACTATAAACAACAACAAAAATCACTTTATCTCTCTTTACTTCAATAGTACAGCTTGTCTTTTTAACTTACCCCTATCGCCTCTCCAAGTCATTGATGGCTAGAAAATCACTATATCTCTCTTCACTTCAATAGTTCAGCTTGTCTTTTTAACTTATCGCCATCCCCTCTCCAAGTCATTGATGGTTATACATTCACTATATCTCACTACATATCTCTTAAAAAAAAACGAATAGAAAATCACTTTATCTCTCTTCACTTCAATAGTACAGTTTGTCTTTTTAACTTATCCCTATCGCCTCTCCAAGTCATTGATGGCTAGAAAATCACTATATCTCTCTTCACTTCAATAGTTCAGCTTGTCTTTTTAACTTATCTCCATCCCCTCTCCAAGTCATTGATGGTTATACATTCACTATATCTCTCTTCACTTCAATAGTACAGCTTGTCTTTTAAACTTATCTCCATCCCTTCTACAAGTCATTGATGGCTAGAAAATCACTACATATCTCTTCACTTCAAAAGTACAGCTTGTATTTTTAACTTATCCCCATCCCCTCTTCAAGTCATTGGTGACTAGAAAATCACTATGTCTCTCTTCACTTCAATAGTACAGCTCGTCTTTTTAATTTATCCCTTCCCCTCTCTAAGTCATTGATAGTTATAAAAAAACATGTTTGTAATTTTTTTATTTTTACATTTTTTTAATCAATTTTTTGTTTGTAATTATTGTGTTTATTTTTCATTTTTAACTAAAAAAGACCTTTTTATATCCACACGCAGCAATGAGCACAACATTTGAAGCTCCGGTCTGCCGTGAAATAATAACTCAGCCGATTGTACCTTTGTGTATATATGTTAATAAAAACAACAATTAAAAATAATGTCATGAGTATCAAGTGTTTTAAATAAAGAAATTTATTGTAGCCCCGTGTATTCTTCGAAGTATGCGTATTTCTACGACATTTATTCAACTCTTTTAGTATTTTTTCAAGTACACGTCTCACTAATATACTTCAAAGTTGGTATTTGAATACTGCTGCGGACTGTGAAATCATAAATTTATGACGTTTTGCAAATAAAAAAATATGTAAAATAACATTTGGCGAACGAATCTTCGTCAAATCTCGTTACTGACAGCAGAAGAGAGGAAATCAAAGCAATCCAATTCCTTTCATCACAATTTACGTTCATCGCGATGCGTAGGTTTCGGGGGGAGAAAATAAAAAGGAAAGAATGAAGAATAAAAGCTTAGCCGTATAAAAGCATTGTCAAATTAGAGAAATTGCTATTTCTTATTCGTCTCCCATGAATAATTTAAATATGTAAATGGAAGGTATTGGGCCCGTTAAAAGATTCTATGAAGAAATCTTACATATGTTATCCATCCAAACTCCTCAATCTAGATATTTTGTTTCATCGTTTCCTTTTTCTGTTCCAATTGTAAAGTCGTTGCTTACTTTTATTTTTCCACCGTAGACTACTTCAATTCTTAACAGGTTGGGTATTGTCAATCGATGTGATATCGAAATTTTTACTCTTTTCTAATCAATCTAATCTTAACAGGTTGGGTATTGTCAATCGATGTGATATTGAAATTTTTACTCTTTTCTAATCAATCTAATCTTAACAGGTTGGGTATTGTCAATCGATGTGATATCAAAATTTTGACTCTTTTCTAATCAATCTAATCATAACAGGTTGGGTATTATCAACCGATGTGATATCGAAATTTTGACTCTTTTCTAATCAATCTAATCATAACAGATTGGGTATTGTCAATCGATGTTGTATCGAAATTTTGACTCTTTTCTAATCAATCTAATCTTAACAAGTTGGGTATTGTCAATCGATGTCATACAAAAATTTTGACTCTTTTCTAATCAATCTAATCTTAACAGGTTGGGTATTGTCAATCGATGTGATATCGAAATTTTGACTCTTTTCTAATCAATCTAATCTTAACAGATTGAGTATTGTCAATCGATGTGATATCGAAGTTTTGACTCTTTTCTAATCAATCTAATCTTAACAGATTGAGTATTGTCAATCGATGTGATATCGAAGTTTTGACTCTTTTCTAATCAATCTAATCTTAACAGATTGAGTATTGTCAATCGATGTGATATCGAAGTTTTGACTCTTTTCTAATCAATCTAATCTTAACAGATTGAGTATTGTCAATCGATGTGATATCGAAGTTTTGACTATTTTCCAATCATATATTTAATTTGTTGTATATTAAAGAAATTCGTAATGTCCTTTGCATATTCAGGTTTCCCTCATTCGTACAGTAAACAAATATATACGAGTATATCTAGAAGTTCGAAAAAACATTTCGTTATTTTTAAACATACGAGATAAGTCCAGAAAGTAAGTGTACTGAGGCTCTCACGACCGGATGGATTTTATTTTCGACATGTTGGCTACACTTCCGTGTAGCCTAACCCTTCCCCTCCGCAACGAGACCGGTTCGAGGTCAGTACGCTGAGAAGTGTCGACGCGACAACACGTTTCGTGAAAAATGTAAATCCAATCTCCCGCCAAGTGCGAAATACGCGGCGTCATCCGTTATCTCGTTTGGAAGGGAAAACCTCCGGTTGAGGTTTATAATGAGGGGAAAACTGCATATGGTGATAAAGCTATGAATCGTACGAGTGTGTACAAGTGGTGTCGCGAGTTTTAAAACGGTCGTACGTCTGTGCATGATGATCAGAAGAGCGGAAGACCTTCAATTGTGACTGACGAATTGAAGAAATTGACGAAATTATTTTGGGACTGTCAAGGCATAATTTTAATTGAATATATGCCTCAAGTGGAGACCATCAACTCTACAAGATACTGTGAGACCCTAAAAAAATTGCGGAGGGCGATTCAGAACAAGAGGAGAGGCATGCTGACAAAGGGAGTCTGCCTGTTGCACGACAATGCCAGACGGAACTGCTCGCCTCGTTTAAATGGGTTGTCCTGAACCATCCCGCGCATTCCCCTGACCTAGCACCTTCAGATTACTATCTCTTTACCTCCCTGAAGCTACACATGGGTGGAAAAAGGTTTTCAACCGACAAGGAGGTAAAGGAGGAGGTGGAGAAGTAGACGGAGGGGTTGGTGGGAAACTACTTCGAGGAAGGCATCAAAAAGTTGATACCCCGTTTCACCATCTGCATTGAGAGGAATGGCGACTATGTCGAAAAATAGCTTACATATGTACTACGGTAACCACGTAATTTTTTTGTTTAAATAAAAAAAATTGTAACCTACAAAAATTCCGTACACTTACTTTCTGGACTTACCTAGTATAATCAATTGTATATTAATTACATTAAAATAAATAATAACATGTTACAAAAAATATTCAAAATGAAATTATTTACAGGATATGCTAAATTGTTGAGTACTTTCTTAAAGAAGTTGTTGAGTGATATATGAAAATTTGAAAACACAAACTGTTTAAAAGTGTTATTGCTTTACCTACCGGTCAGAGGCAGATTGGTTCGACATATAGATTGATAGAACAATCTACGTGTATCAGTTCGTTGTCTCAGATAATGATACGACACAGCACCAAGACTATTCAAGATGAATAGGTTTACTACATATCAAGCAGAAAAAATAGCAGACATCCAATTAAAGAGATAGTGGCGACCATATGCGCGGTCACTGAACCCACGAGACAACCTTTGCCCACCTTAACAATGCGAGACAAACAATGCCAAAGTCCACGCGGTCGGTCATTCAACTCACTACCAGTGAAGACCGCATTCCATGAGGAAAGGAGAGAGCAATACATCTTTCGCGCTGTCTCTCAAAACAAAAGGATACCTACGCGCGACAATAAACATTTTGTAAGCGCAAAGACGAGACAGCGATATATCTCGTGCGCGTTCCCGCACACGTTCAAAAATATTATAAATACCGACGTTTGTCAATAAAATTCCTCTTTGCATATTCCGATTTCGACAAGTTTTTGTTTATCAACAATCATCCTCATCATCTCTCCCTTAAGGAACAGACGTTCCTAAAAGATAATTGGCACACAATGACTGACCTAAAGTTAACTGATTTCTGCAAGAAACATCAAACCAGGGATAATATTTATACTAGGAAAGGAGGGTTCTAATAATTCCGTTTGGAAAGTTTATCCCTTTTTGTGTACTTTATATGGAAATAGGTCAGGCCACTTCCTCTTTATGGAGAGAATTTAAACTGAGAGGCTATATGAGGGCAGGTGATGATAGATGAGGACAGATAAAGACAGATGAGAACAAATGAGGACAGATGAGAACAGGTGCGGGATTGCATGGTAAAGAGGATGATTTAATTCAAATGTTGTAAAAAAAATGTACTCCACAATTGGAATCAAAATCACCCCTTAACGTAGAGGGAATAATATGTACTTACCATATCTGGAGACGTGTCTATTGTCCAGCATTGCAAAAAGAGAACTCACAACGCCTGGTATATTCTCTCATGTCGAGATAACATATACATTTTGCCTAATCGATTTCTAGCACGATTGAATTCGCTATCCTTGTTGGCGTCCATATATAACAGGCATGGCCAACCGCTAGATTATTTTGTACAGCCCGTTAGTTGCTTTTATAAATCATGAAGGAGATAACAATAAACATAGTTGTTTAATAATAGCGACACACTACATTTCCAACAGGAAGAAGCAGATTTATATATTTTTTTTAAATTGTCAATCCACCCAAACAAGAATGATTTGTGTCACCAAATTAAAGACATTGTTCAATTATATAAGTCAATATAATAAAACCTATTTAAACAAATTACAATTCTAGATAATTCAAATATTCAATTGATTCAGCCTCAAAAATTTAATAATCGATTTATAAATGGAAAAGTTTCTCAAATAAAGAAGAAAATCTTTTATAAATGTGACCCAAAATGATCGAGATACAATATTACAAATAGACAAAATGATCGAGATACAATATTACAAATAGACAAAATGATCGAGATACAATATTACAAATAGACAAAATGATCGAGATACAATATTACAAATAGACAAAATGATCGAGATACAATATTACAAATAGACAAAATGATCGAGATACAATATTACAAATAGACAAAATGATCGAGATACAATATTACAAATAGACAAAATGATCGAGATACAATATTACAAATAGACAAAATGATCGAGATACAATATTACAAATAGACAAAATGATCGAGATACAATATTACAAATAGACAAAAATACAATATAGGCACATAACATATTTCTTTTTTATTTATTTATTTATTTAATTAACGACACAACAGTGTCTTTATATACAAATGAACATGTGACAGGTTATACAAGTACTTCAAATTATTGTCAAATAATGCAAAACTTTATCTTAAACTAACATGAAGATACAAAAAGCAGTTGTAATAATAAATTAAAGTCATCGTTTTAAAATTATTTAATGATCGTTGAGAATTTTGTGGGAATTTTATGTATAGATATTGAGATATAGAAAACACATGGCCTCATTAGTAGAACGAGACGCAAGTTGCTTTGCAGAATTAAAAGCTTCATATATGTTGATGCAGGGTTACTCAACTCCAAAGGCAAAGTATTGTCCTTAATGTTTTGTTTATATTACGTTATTTAGGTGTAATTGGTGTCCTTAATGATGCTTACATTTATTTTTTATATAATTTGACCCTCATATAATATGAATTGTATTAATATTCAAAAAAATGGTCTATCCTCATGGTTCAAGGGTTATGTCGGTTGGCTCATGAACCAAAGGTTCCGGGTTCGATTCTCAGTAGCGTCATATTTTTTTTCAGTGTGATTTAGGGCTAGTAGAAACGAGTATAACTTAAATATCCTTCAATAGCACTTTGAAGCAGTCTTTAAGCAAACCAAGGGTTTTAGTTTTAGTTTTACAGTTTTCAGAGATGGTAGTGATAGAGTCTCGAAAAAAATACAAAACAGCGCTATATAAATCAGGAGACATTGGGACACGATCCTTCGTTTTCAAGCACAAAATGTTGATGTATATTAATTAAAAAAATATGTGCGGCCTTTACCCGAAACCGGCCAAAAGCCCGCATTCATTTACCCAAAACTGGTTTAAGCATGCAGCCTAAAAAGGTTGACCACTCAGCATACATAATATGACTGGGGTTATGCATAGTATTGTTGCTGTTATCCATGATAGTACCATTTAGTGCAAATAAAATATCCAAGATCGTCTAATCAACTACTCATGAAATGTATGTAACACATACTTCAACTCAAATAAAGAATCGGAATGAAGAAGAGCCCTGCGTGCGTTTTGTTCGGAAATGATTTTGGTGTCTAGGTGGCGTGGCGCAAGGGCCTTCTCTCGACCCCTTTTCTTTTTCTTTTTAATGGTAATGCGGGTGCGAACGGTGAGGGTTTGTTCTCAAATGTTCCCGCGCCTATAATGGAAAAGTCACGCAGTGACACAAAATAAATACAAACGCTATAAAACCTCCAGATCTGCGTTTTATAAATGGTTTCTTTTCTTAAATATATTCTGCTGCAAAAAATACAATGTTGTGACTAGTAACTCTTGTTTTTATACAATATTTTGGCGTACTACCTGTTTGTTTTATAAAACGTTGCCATGCATACGAGTGTATACCATCGCTTCTTTTACATCTCGGAGTAGGCAGACTAATAGGCAGTAGACTTTCCTATTTCAGCACACAGATTTTTTTATTTCACTTTCATGGTTCACATAACACCAGTTCAACATTGTCAAAAAGTAACCTATTCTAACCAACCAGACACATTGTAGAGAGGTCTGAATTAAAAACCTGAATGAAATCCCTTCTGATTGATCTGACTGATCCAACCATACTTTTTTGGTCGTTTTTAGCAAGTCTTTCCCTCATATTTGCACTGTATGTTTGATTTGCAAGTATTTCTTCGTGCATATGTTCCACGTGCCCAAACTCATAGTGTTATGTTTTATCTTACTCGATCAGCTTCAAGTTTACATTCATTCCTTATCAATGCCCTGTATTCTATCATGCATTATTACCCCATATATTCGTCTAAGTGCACGCATTTGTACAGCATTTATTCGACAATATTTCGTATTTTTCACTCCTACTAAAACACTGTTGTGGGCTATCATGCCCGCTTACATTTTTAGTGCTGAAAACGTCGATAGACGTACTCAAAACGTCCATTGGCGTTATGTTCCGAATTTCTTTGGATTAATAAAAAAACATGTGAGATCAAGACGATACGATAGGAGTTTTAAAAGTAACAAAGAAATAAAATTTTCCAGCTCTCGCATTTATACATTTCCTAAGTATGGACAATTTTGTTAGTACCGCCAACAATCTTTATTGGTTTGATCTCACCATCACCCCCGCTGTTATAGGAGACTAAATAAGCCCCCATCCAGCGCGATCTACACTTGAAATTGAAATCTTATTTATTGTTTTATGAGCGTAATGTCACGTAGGGACGAAAAAGGAACTGCCCAAAAGAACTCCCCCAGTAGTTACACACCTGAGTGGAAGTCATAGTAGTGACAAAGGACTTGAGGTCCGACATTAAGTGAGAAGGAAAATGACTCGCAGTGCAGTAAATATCAGGTATGTAAATATGAAACCGGATTTATTTTATAGAAAATACACATTTATTGTATAAAAACGGTAAAAAATATTTTATTAAAAGTATTGCCCATCGCTAGCTACACATTTTTCCCATCTCTTTGGCAATTTGTGGATGCTACGCCAAAAAAACTGTTGCTCTTTTGAGGCAAACCAATCATCGAGTCATTTTCGTAAGAAGTGAAGCGCTGCTCAGCAAGTGCGTGTCCCATCGATGCAAATAAGTAGTAATCGGATGGAGCCAAGTCTGATGATAAGCCGCATGCGAAAGTATTTGCCAACTATGGTATACTAATATGGTGGTTCAAGACCTGGAGTTCAAACAGCCCAGCAAATTGCCAGTATTATCATATAAAATATCGAATGCAACAAAACTATCCTTTGACGCCACTAGATCGAAGAAGCCAATCAGTCCAAAGATGAACCGATGTTACTCGTATACTAAATGGAGCTCCCTTTGGATGTAATTGACTCGATTATCATCGCAGTACCACAGGATGGAATTTGCAGATTGATCCAGATGACGGCAATTACAACGTTGCAAAGGAGGAAGATTAAAGCTTAAGAATTTGCCATCAAAACGCCTATAACCATAAAAAAATAAGGTCGAAGAATAGTTTGGGTACACCGAGACACAGAGATCCGAGATTGGTAAGTTTATGAAAACCTGAAGGACTTATGTGAGTTTTTTTTTACATATTTAAAAAGCAAAAACTGTAAATCTATGTAAATTTTCTCCGTGGCCAAGTTGAAGAATAAAATATCTTCATATCACGTTTTTCAAGATCTTCTCAAACTGGTTTTCTTTATAACTTTTTTATGGGTAATTTTTTTATTTTTTTTATTATTTTTACGTTTTCAAACCATCTCAATTCTCTTTTCTACATGTTAAGCACTTCAGTTTCTTTCGAATCGCATTATTTCCTTATATTCTTATTCCTTATTCTATCATAAATAAAGTTTTTAGATTTGTGATAAGGGTATTTAGGGCATTTGATGATAGTGCTGTTGTGAGATCCTTTTATATTTCGATTCTTTGCAATAGATAAGAGTGCGTTTGGAACCCTTTAGGAATTGCGTTTGGAACCAAATTTAAAGTTTCCTGATAGTTCTAAATTCAAATTCAAAGTGCTGGAGAAGGATTTAAGGAATTCAATAGACAGCAAGGCGAACAAACGCCTCCATTCTCGAAGAACTGAGATTAACCTACAGATTGTCTACAATATGCTTTCGACGAATCCTCCGATTCTTTGAATACGTTGCTCATGGCCAAGAAGACAGTTTGGAGAGGTTTGTGGTTGCTGGAGGTGTGGAAGGATGACACACAAGATAAAGTATCACAATGCGTTGAAATGGCCAAGAGAGAGAGATTCAACAGGGTTATCCTTAACAACTTGGGTCATGTACTTAGATGAGCAAAGTACAAATTACTGCACCTGATCATCCAAGCTAAAATAGAAGGCCGAAGAGGTGTTGGCAGGAGGCAAATCTCCTGGCTCCGCAATATACGTGATTGGACTGGAATAAGGGGCTTTGGAGATCTTTTTCGGGCTGCCGGGGATAAGGATATCTACTCTCAGGTGATATTCAACGTTGGGGAGACCTGAAATGACACTGGGAAGAAGAAGATCCTTAACAACTGCCTTTCGAGTCGCTGAGTGCAGGGATGGATAGAGATAAGTCGTCGGAGGCTATCATGGGAGTCACGATGTTCAGTCATGAGTCACAGGACAGTTTGGATGAACGGATATACTCGTATATTTGAGTCACTTTACAGAGAAGTATAAGTAAAGTTACTCCTGTTGTAATTTTATTATATACTCGTCTTGACTTTTATTCAATTTTTTCCTTGTTATTGGATGAAGTTTGTTTAAACCTGTATTGAATATAAAATACATCAATAAATTATGTCTAGTATCTATAATGTTGTTTGTTTTTTATTTCGCTATTTAGTGTCTTTCCGAATTCACTATTACTGGCTTCGTTAGAAACGGCACCACCTTATCCTGGCAAAGGAATAAAAGGGACTCTTTTAAATCAAATTTATTTTTTTATTTAAGCCTATGTGTAAATAACGAAACAAATTTTTTTGATATACTTTACGAGCAAACTTTTAATAAATGTTTATTCTGTAGCACGAACACAATTCAAGAAACGAATGAAGAAACGGTTGTTCCCAGCAAATTGAGATAACAAGAAAGAATGGACCCTAAGTTTGTACATCTTATCTTTAAGCGCAAGTTCAGTCTGATTTATGAAAGGTTTTGGTGTAACAAGAAAAAATAAAGATTTGGCTGAACAAAAGGTCAACTTCCGTGGCCAAGTTGGTCTGTCTTCCGAACTGGAAGCTGCGAGCTCGATTCCCATTGGTACCGATTTTTTTTAAAATTATTTTTTAACGAATTCCGTGGTTTAGTTTGCTCTCTAAACGTACACACATACACATCATCACACTGTGTCCCTTGCGGGGTAGACAAAGAGAACAGATTTCCAAACTTTTCTACCAAAGCACACACAACTTTTGCCTCCTCTACATTTATACATATCATCCTGCACAATCTACTATTATTATTGTCCTTTGAATTGTTTTTTGAGTTAAATTTAATCAGTCCGATTTTCACTTCAGATCTTTTCGATATATATATATATATATATATATATATATATATATATATATATATATATATATATATATATATATATATATATATATATATATATATATATATATATATATATATATATATATATATATATATATATATATATATATATATATATATATATATATATATATATATATATATATATATATTAGGGTGTCCCTTATTTTGTCAAACACAAAAAAATTGCGATTTTTTGCTTTCATCCCCTAAATATTTCTTATTTGGTTTGATTTACTCAAAAACAAATTTTTATCTCAATAGGATGACGTTAACCCGTGCTAAGTTGAGTGCCAAATTTGAATGTTAGTAATTATTGGTTTATTAGTTCTAAGTCAATGTAAAAACTATTGATGAGTGTATCATATAATATCTATTTTTTTTTATTTAAATAAATAGTACTTCAAACTATAGTGCACTCTAAAGAGTAAAAATGTATTCAATTACTGACTTAGAACTAAAAAACCTATTATTCCAAACATTCAAATTTGGCGCTCAAGTCGGCACGGGTTAACGTCATCCTATTGTAATAAAATTTTGTTTTTGGGTAAATCAAACCAAATGGAAAATATTTAGGGGGTTGAAAAAAAACAGGTTTTTGACAAAATAAGGGACACTCTAATATATATAGTATCTGATTAGTTGTCAGAGATTGATACATGGTAATATACCCAACATGCTTAAAACACTTAAAACTTTTTTTATTAACATATATAGTATAACGACAATGCATTTGCAATATTAATACATAAGCGAATGCTTTAAACGCGTGGGCATACACCTCTTTCGAATTTACATGGTATTTAATGATTAATTTTATTATATTTTATAAGGTTTACCTTTTCTAATATGCGTTAAAAGTTTTATCTTTTATTGTTATCAAACTATTTATTGATATATTGTATTTTTCTTAATTAAGGTCTTAATTGCGATTGAACGTAAAGGGTCTTTCAAATTGAATGTTTTTTTTTTAAATTCTTCGATAAAACACAGATGGCGTCGCGAACTTGCCTGGGTCTTGTTATATTTGAAAATAATGTATGACATTTATAAAAATGGAATCAAATACAATACAACAACGCGTTCAAATTGTTGAATTATTTTATGTATTGTAATCTCGGGAAACGGTGATGTTAATTTGCCTCCAAGATCATGTGATCTGACACCGTTGGACTATTTTCTCTGAGGTTATGTGAAAAGCCAGATCTATAAGAATGACTGACAATCAATTCCTGAGCTGAAGGACGAAATTATTCGTATTATTGGTGAGTTAGAACCGCAATTATGTCAAATTGTCATCGAAAATGTTGACAAAAGGATGGAGCTGCAATGGGTCTGTGGAGCTGCAAGAGGTGGACATTTGGCGGATATTGTTTTTTATATTTACATTATACTTCAATGACCAATAAAAGTTTTTTGAAATCAAAGCAAATTATGTGTTTTATTCAAGAATTTAAAAAAATACTATTAAAAAAATCGCCCAATTTGAAAGACCCTTTAGAACTATAAATTCGTTACATTTTACGTATTATTTGGGTCCGGATATCCTTAATACTAAGCTTCTGAAAAAAAAATCTAATTTATATTTTAAATTTGAGTTTTGATATCGGATATTTTCCAGAACACTAAAAACATTTCACAGGGAAACAAAAATTACAGATCAATAAAGCATTTAAATGTTATAAGAAATATTGATTACATACCTTGATGCAATTAAAGTATTAACTCAAAATCAATTTATTTTAAGATGAAGTATGGGAGGCATGGTGCTTTGTGTTAATTGATGAAAATCGTTATGGAAAATGTAGATACATAAAAATTTATTTGCATTTATCCAAAGCATGTGATACAGAACCCCATAAAATTATTTTCAAAAGTTTAAATAATTATTTATTTTTATTTATTTATTTTTTCAAAACAGGTTTAGCCCAATTACGAGTACTTTGAAAAATACAAGACATATTAAAAAATTACAGGGAAAAAAAATTACATAAAATAAAAAATAATGTATATGCATACATGCGAGTATATTATATACACACAAACGTACGATACACATACGAGTACATTCAGAGTCACTTAAGTACGTTGATGAGTGCTTTCTAACGCGCTCAATCTAAGAAGAAAATTTGCTTTTGCGTTTGGTAATGCGATATGAAATATGTCAATATCCGAAGCAGGCCAGTTCAGAAGGGTTAAGGCCCTTCCAACAGGCATAGCGGCTGGAAGACCCGTTCTTGCGTATTTTATTGAGAACAGTTCTTGTCAGCGCAGTCTAGTGTAATTGTTAAGAACATTTAACGCCAATCTTTGTAGTAATGCTGGACAGCTCACAACTCCTCGAACGAGTTTGACAACGTATACCAGGAGATACAGATCTCTTCTTACGCTCAAGGAGTTATACCCGAGCATGTCCGGCAGAAACTGAGTAGGATAAAGCCACGGATAGACACCGAACTCTCTAATATAGAGATATCGTAGATATTTTTTTTTGTACTTTCTCCACCATGAGTGAGCTCTGCGCCCCCACCGGGCTCCAAATGCAAGCATTGCTTTCTATTTTGCTACGGATCAATGAATTGAACAACGTTTTGAGCACCAATTGGTTTTCAAACGACAAAAATAGTATTGGTATGGCGTGAAATTGATTGTAAAACTACTCAAAGAATGATTAATCACATTTATCAAACTAGAAACAATAGTAGAAGGAATTTACTAAGTGTTATAATAAGTTACAGTTATTTTGATCAAAAATAGGATATTTAGTTAGCTCTTTGGATATAATGTACGAGTATACTTATTTCAGTCTTCTAAATAGTGATGTTTGTTAAATATTCGCTTTGTCGATCAAAATTTCACAAATAACATAAAAGGGCAATCATTATAAAATCTTTTGAAAATACTGAGATAACAAAAGACCGTGTTAAGACGCATTCAATAAATAATAGATAACAAACGTAGCAAATTTAAATAGAATTTAATGAAATGTCTTAAGTTGCCTTGAAGAGGATGCTGGAGTATTACTGGAGGTCTTATAGAATTGAATGGACGGCCCTTGCTGATCTTTCCTGGATTAATCCAAGTGATTATGAGATTTTGATGCCTTCTTGTTATCTAAAACGATTAATTAAAGGTATTTAGTAACTGTTCCTGTAACTTATTGTTAACCACTATTTTAATGAAACACTCTAAATTAAAATATCTCCTGATGAAATTGAAATAAAACAATACCCAATAAAAATCGAAATCATCGGCTTCAACTTTGTGAGATCCATATTAGAATAATAAATAATACATATATTTATACATACATAGTATCTCCCTGTATAGGTAAGCAGAGAGGTAGGAGTGACAGACTTTTCTATCTTTCACTTCTTCTTCTTCTTCTTCCCAGTGTCATGTCAGGTCACCCCAACGTTGAATATCACCTGAGAGTAGATATCTTTGTCCCCGGCAGCCCTAAAAAGATCTCCAACGCCCCCTATGCCAGTTCAATCACGTATATTGTGGAGCCAAGAGATTTGCCTCCTGCCAACACATATTCGGCCTTCTATTTTGCCTTGGATGATCAGGTGCAGTAATTTGTACCGCACTTGAACAAGCTGCAACGAGTAACATGCAGCACGTGTGAGTATTGTTATGGAACACACACTCTTTACCAAGACTGAACCCCTTTTTTTAATTATTCTTTTTGGTACCATCGAGAATCGAAATTGAAGTCCCTGGATGTTTAATCGTACTAAAACCGTTTTATCATTATTTTTTTACTATCGGGAATAGAATCTAAAACTCACGGGTGAAAGACCAGCGTCTTTACACCAAGGTATTGAATTTCAACAACTTGTAAAAAAACACTTAAATATTTCAAAAGTGTTTTTGTTTTTATTTTATTGAAACATTTTTTGTAAAAATTAATAATCCTCTTTTAAATAAAAATAAAACATATCAAGACACGCCATTTTAAATATTAGTAAAAATTTCCTCTATTTAATTTCAAATTTAGTAACTTTTTTCATAGAAGTGATTTTTAAATGAATTATAAAATTCGTTGAAGTTCTCAAAATTAAATTTTTTGAACGATTTAACTTTTTTATCGTTATTTGAAGATATTTTTAGAAATACGAGTATATTTAAAGTTAATTGGATTTCAATGATATTTTAAAGAATTTTGTTAAGAATTTCATATATATTTAAAGAAATTTATGTTCTTGGAACGTGTTTGACATAATTAGTCAGATATATAATTGAAGTAGGCAAGTTGGCCAGCCCTGCTAGGAATGACGTGTTTGTCGATTCGATTTGATTATTTTTAAGCTGACATATTTGATTTATTAAATACCGTATGATTACCGCGTCCAATGTATGTTTTGTTTCTCATTTCTACGACGCGTCGTAGAAAGGTCGTCGCGACGCAAAAAATCGTCGCGACGATTGGTTTTATTTATAGATAGTTTGTAAAAATGTTTAAATAGAAATGAGTTGAAGCTTTAAATAGGCGAAAATTTGTAATTTACCACATAAATTTCATTAATTATACTGACTCTATTAAAAAAGCATTTTGGAATTAGCATTGATGGCACAAATCATCCTAGTGTGGGTGGATTGCCAAAAAAATCTCACAAGACTGAAAAATATGAGTTCATACACGTACATAACATAATTAATGGCTGAAAAATAAAATATTGGAGCCAGATGAGGAATTCTACTATTTGAGTAGTATTTTCTCAGATGATGGAAGAGCTAAGAGGGGGTAACGAAAGGCGAGAGATGTTAGAAAATAAAGTTAATATTTTCTAACGCCACACGTTTTCTAACGTCAAAATCTGGCAAAATGATAGTTCACAATATTATAGGCCCTATTTTTATAGGCCCTAAGTGTAAACCAGACTGAAATTCTATTTAAAAAAATCTGGGTTCCAGCGGGGATCGAACCCGCAGCCTCCGAATCGGCAGACAAGTGTCTTACCACTAGGTCACGGATATATGTGAATGAAACGTGGGCGTGTTGAAAAACCTAAAAGGTACCGAATAAATCCTGCAGAGATGCGTGCATTGCGAAGAATATTTGTAGTAAAATGATAAGGCGTAAAAGTAAACTTAAGACAGATGTTTTCAGTAAGATGAAGAAGAGAATGTTAAGATAGTTTGGGCATGCAAAACGAATGAATTAAGAAACAATAACAAAACAGATGTACCGTACAAATATGAGTGGAAGACATGTGACAGAAAGACCGTATTTTGAGATTTTTGAAGTGAAACTTCTATAGGCGCGGTAAGGCAAATTGGCCTGAACGTCACGAAAAGTGAAACGGTGTATTATATTATTATTTTATTTTATTATTATTAAACTATTATTTACTATTTTTAAATATTTTATTTATTTTAATAATAATTTTAATAATTATTTATTATTAATAATAATTAATAATATTTGAATATTATTAAGCGTATTATACAATATTATTATTAAAATTATTATTATTTAATATTAAAAATATATGATATATTTTTTGTTATATATTATTTTTATATTAATATATTTAATAATTATTAATTTTATTTTATATTAAATTAATTAATATTTATTTTAAGATTTATTTTATATATAATTATTATATAATAAGATAGGTATATATTTTATTACAATATAATATTAATAATTACAATATATTATTATTATATTATAATTAATTTTAATACAATTAATTAATAAAGTTATATAATAATATTATTTATAATATAATATAATAATAAATAAATAATTAAATAATTATTTCAAAATAATTAATTTAATAATTAATAATAAAATAAAAATATCAATTTATTTAATATTAAAAAATATAAATTTATTATTAAATATTATTAAGTGTATTATATTCGTATTAAAATTATTATTATTTATTATTATAAATAAAAAAAATTAAATTTTTATTTAATTAGGAGAGATTTTCTTGAATTAAATTCCACATAACCATTTCCTAATACAGAAAAAAAAATCGTCTACAAATGGAAAAAAAGCAATGTATAAATTCAAATTTTCCTAGGAGCTAAGAAGTTTCACTTCTACCGCGCGAGAGTCTCACGCATCTGTTTTTTTTTAAAGAAACAAACGTGTATGGATGTAGAAGAGGCTAAAAATTTGTGTCGAGTTAAAAAAGTATAGCGCTCTGTCATCTCTGCCTGTCTAGAAAAATCATGTGTCGGTATGTGTTTATGTATGTACTCATATTTGTATTATTGTCAAGATGTTTCTATTTATGTAAAAGTTATTTTTAATGTGTAAAGAAGATGGAAGAATATTTGTTCAGGTTTAAACGTATGTATTAATACATGCGTTTATTTCCCTGTTTTGGTAGGCAGAAAAAACAGATCACCAGACTTTCTTACCTCGACACACATCCTTTGCATTGTCTACATCCATACACCTTCACATCAACTCCAATGATTTACGAGTATCTACGTTTTTTAACTTCAGAATAGCAATCACTTCATCTATGTTAACTATACTTTCTTTCATTTTCGTCTACCACGCCTTCTATTCACATTTACACAATGTAATTTTGTTTAGTGAATATAAATTCCTTTATTGGTTCTGCAAGGCCAAACCATGTCAATTTATTAATTAAGTTTATCATTTTGGTTTTTGCTCTGTGCCTTCTGAACCCTGGCATTTTGTATACAAAATTACGTATGTCCTTTTTTTACTGAATGAATCATGTGGGTGTTTTGATATGTACATAAATGTTATCTGTATTGTAACATCTTGTAGTTTTTAATTCACTCGTTCTCAGAATTCTAATTGTATTGTTATCTGCATTGTAACATCTTGTAGTTTTTAATTCACTCGTTCTCAGAATTCTAATTGTATTGTTATCTGTATTGTAACATCTTGTTGTTTTTAATTCACTCGTTCTCAGAATTCTAATTGTATTATGTTATCTGTATTGTAACATCTTGTAATTTTTAATTCACTCGTTCTCAGAATTCTAATTGTATTTTGTTAAAACTGTATATGGTCTTAATTAAATTTAAATAAGGAAATGAAATTCATATTTTTATTTTTTGTAACTTGTTTTATAAACACTGTTCCACTTTTTGTAACGTTATAACCCTACCGGTTTCAAGGATTTCCCTTCATCATCAAGGGAGAACAAACAATACTGAATTCTGTTCGAACTGGTACTGAGATACACACTTTTAACGGTAAACATTCGGGTTGGGGACTGGAAGCTGGGGGAGACATGGGACGACCTCGGCTGGTAAGGTTATACCGTTACATAAAGTGGAATAAACTGTGTTTGATAAAACAAATTACAATGTATTTAAGCCTCCACAATATTAATGCCTTAACTATCAATAATATTTTTTAATTTTGTTACAGATCATGGGCTGCCCCTCCAATAATAAAAAATGTAAGTGTAAAAATTTCCGTAAAAACGTAAGTGTAAAAACAGTTCCCATTTACCACAGTAGAGTGAGAGTGAGACGGGAATAGCGTCACTTCCTCACACATAGCGGTTATTAGAATGAATATACCTACGTCACACACTGGCACACGGTTGATTGTATTAGTGAATTTATTCCCGATTTTCACAAAATATCTCTGATGTGGCCGATAAGTGCTAATCATTATTAATATTATTTTTTTCATTCAATACGTAAATGTATTACGGAGGAATACCTTAAATCTGAACCCAGTATTTATTTTATTTATAGAGATATTAAAGTATTTAGAAGCAATGTGTGCTAGTTACACATCACAGGACAGGAATCGTTAATAATATATGTACGGACATTCACATAAAATAAAAGCTCTGAATTATATCTTGAAATCTAAAAACGAACTCGAAAACTGCAATGAATTTAGAAATTAATTTCTCGTATGGATATGTATGCATGAACGTCTAAAAGTATGACATGATTCATCTCTAGCCCTAGATTTGTTGGGGTTATGTGGATTTGACTTCAGGACAAAACGACTCCAGAACTAATCTCATCCGTTAATGGATTTTACATATCATGTGTCCGTGGTTTCCAAAACTCTTGACTTAATCCTGGACTTAACTGTGGAGTTACTTACCACTAGATATCACCGCGTAAAATAAATCCCTTCAGATTTTTAAAGATATTTTGTGCAGTATTTATAGTTTAGGCACTAACATTATGGAGGTTTAAATACACTGTATTTTAAATAAATAAATACAGGTGTATTGATAGCAACATAGTATGTACTCGTACATAATACATTTAGATATATTTCAAGAACACATTAAAAATAAAAAAACAGAAGCTATCAAAAAGTCTGGGTTCATCTAATAACATCCCCCCGGCCAAGATACACCCCACCAATATAGGGCGAGCCCAGCCACGGGGACACCAAATGTTTTTCAGCCCACACCCTTGAACATGAAGAATAAGAAAAGAAAAAAAAAACACAGTAAATAAATAGATGACAACAAAATACATTCACGAGAGAAGACATTAAAAGGTCCAGGCTCATCCCACTAACATTCCCCCGGCCGAGATTCACCCCACCAATGTAGGGTGAGCCCGACCGCAAAGGCATCTGGGTGCGTTTTTTTATCAAACAAAATTTGTTTTATCAAACACTGTTCATTCTACTTTATGTGTATAACCGTACCGGTTTCAAGGTTTTCCCGTCATCACCATGGGAACACAAACAACCCTGTTTGTGCTTCGCTGATGATGTGGTGAAAATCTTGAAACCGGTAGGGTTATACCATTACAAAAACTGGAATAAACAGAGTTTGATAAAACAAATAATAAGGTATTTTGTGCATTTGTAGACTTGATCGTGAAATATGAAAAATATCGTGAGAAGTATTGAATGAATGTTGAGTGAATGATAAATTGATAAATGCAATTGTCTCACAGTATGAAGACAGTAGAGCATGTGTAAGAGTTAATGGGGAACTTACTTAATGGTTAGAATTACTAAAGGCGTAAAGAAAGGTTGAGTGATGTCACCTAGGTTGTTCAATCTATATATATAGATTCATTGTGCGTGGTTTTAAAGATGATGATAGGGATATACAAACGTACCAAATAAATGTATGTGGATTTTCGTATGCAGATAATATGGTTATGTTTTTTTGAAAATGAAGACGATTTAATGGATATGATAAGTGAGCGATATGAGAGATGTGTAGTAAAAGGTATGAAAATGAATGTAGCGAAATCAAAGGTTATGGTTATATAAAGAGGTGTGGTTAAGGTATGCGATGTATGAATTAACTCAAAAAAACTAGAGCAGGCAGCCAAATTCTGAAACATGTGTTTCTTTTTATTTGAATTTAAACAAATTAATTTTTTGTAAAATCTGTTTTAGGTTAAAAAATCTCAAAAAATTACTAGATATGCAAGTAAGTTGAAAGAAATTGATACATAGCAATAAGCCCGCTGGATATACCACGTACATGTATAACTATGTACACAAAATATTTAAAAAAAAGAATGGTTTGCTGGAAGAGATTGCTTATTGGTTCGCATATTTTACACTACAAAAATATGTTATATAATATGAACACTAAACCTTAAGCCAAATGTGTTACTATCACATTTTTTAGTTCGTCTTCTCTTAGTAAATTTTCTATGATTTTCTTACCAAATGTGTTTTTCTGACATACTGGGAAGTATGTAATATATGGATGCAGCCATTACCTTCCTATCTTTTCATTCAACTCATGTTTATTAATTTTGTAATTTTTAATATGTCAGTAGATTTGATTCCCGAATTAGAACACACTATATGAGACTTTGCTCTCTAAAAGTATGTTCGATTCCCGAATTAGAACATCCTAGCGGAGACTTTGCTCTCTACAAGTATGTTCGATTCCCGAATTAAAGAACACTTTGCTCTCTAAAAGTATGTTCGATTCCCGAATTAGAACACCCTAGAGGAGACTTCGCTCTCTACAAGTATGTTCGATTCCCGAATTAAAGAACACTTTGCTCTCTAAAAGTATGTTCGATTCCCGAATTAGAACACCCTAGAGGAGATTTTGCCCTCTAAAAGTATGTTCGATTCCCGAATTAGAGCACCCTAGAGAAGACATTGCTCTCTAAAGGAATTTTCGATTCCCGAATTAGAATACCCTAGAGGAGACTTTGCTCTCTAAAAGTATGTTCGATTCCCGAATTAGAACACCCTATAGGAGACTTTGCTCTCTAAAAATATGTTCAATTCCCGAATTAGAACCCCCTAGAGGAGACTTTGCTCTCTAAAAGTATGGTCGATTCCCAAATTAGAACACCCTTGAGAAGACATTTCTCTCTAAAAATATGTTCGATTCCCGAATTAGAGCACCTAGAGAAGACTGTGCTCTCTAATAGTGTGTTCGATTCCCGGATTAAAACACCCTAAAGGAGACTTTACTCTCTAAAAGTATGTTCGATTCCCGAATTAGAGCACCCTAGAGAAGACATTGCTCTCTAAAGGAATGTTCGATTCCCGAATTAGAACACCCTAGAGGAGACTTTGCCCTCTAAAAGAATGTTCGATTCCCGAATTAGAGCACCCTATAGAAGACATTGCTCTCTAAAGGAATGTTCGATTCCCGAATTAGAACACCCTAGAGGAGACTTTGCTCTCTCAAAGTATGTTCGATTCCCGAATTAGAACACCCTAGAGGAGACTGCTCTTTAAAAGTATATTCAATTCCCGAATTAGAGCACCCTAGAGCAGACTTCGCTCTCTAAAAGTATGTGCGATTCCCGAATTAGAGCACCCTAAAGGAGGCTTTGTTATCTAAACGGTGCTATATATTTTAAATAATAATTTTATTATTATTTTTATTATGTTACACTTCTTTCAGTTGCCTCATTTGGAATTTCTTATGAATAAATAAAATATAAAAGTAAAATATCAAATTTTACTAAAGCTTATCAAAATGTTAAAAATATGAAACTGTTTAGTTTCCTGTAAAAAAATGAAAACAAAATTCATATTTTCTAAGAGGAAAAAACGTTTTCTCAGACAAGTATCGTATATGTTCTTATTTCCCAAAGCGAATGTTTACGCTCGTATAAAATATTTGCAAACATGAACAGTTCCACCGCAGTTGAGGCTTGAAATAAGGCTCTCTATGACGGAATTGTCTATTCCACTGCATTAAACACAGCCTTTCTGAACGGAAATTGAGACCTTGTTTGTGAGTCTCTATTTCTGGGGGAAATTCATACAATTCTTATGTATTTAAGACGAAGATCATTTTTAGCATGCACCTTATATATTTTAGCATGCACCTTATATATTTTAGCATGCACCTTATATATTTTAGCATGCACCTTATATGTTTAGCGTGTGTCCTAGTAGGACGTGCTGATGATGATGTTGTTGACATCTCTGTATTCGCTTTAGTCGAATTCCGTGTTCTTTTTCGTTCGGGGTCATCAATTTAGCGGGGTGCTTAATTTGATACGTCGTGATGATTTTGATTTGTTTTGTATTTAAAATAAAATACGTCGATTCAGGAATGCGAAAAAGTGAGAGTGAATAATCGATAAATAGTAAACAGCGATGAATGGTCAAGGGAATAATAACAAGTGCCCTTTATTTGTCGATAAGTAAGTATATATACAATTTCAGAACGGGGCGCGTGAATGCGTCCGCGGTATATCTTGATCTCACTCTTGTGCGTTCCGAGGTGGTCGCAGACGTTGCCAATGATATAGTGGGTAGATTATTTATTGCCGAAACGGTGAGACACGCGATGCGCTCGCTTTCTACCGTGGAATGCGACGTAAATATTATTTGCGTGTAAACAATATTAACGTTCTGGTATGTGATCTTTGTACATATTCAAAGGTTCATTCATCGGTCGTTGACAGTGCATGTTGACAATATTTACGACGATCACGTCGGTATTCCCTACATATGTTTTAGCATGCACCTTATATATTTTAGCATGCACCTTATGTATTTTTTTGTATTTATTAATTTTAGAATCGTTATGATTTTTATGCTTATTTTTTTTACTATAATATCAAAGTTAATTGCGAGTATATTAAAAACTACACTATGTACAAAATATTTATTTTTTATTTATTTAACACTTTTATTGCGAATACAATCTGGCGGGCTTATTGCCAGGCGGTAATCTCTTCCAACCAGACAGACAAAAGTAAATAAAGCAAGTTACATGGTTGCATAAATCATTCAAATAACTATCCATCTCCACGAAATCCATAAACACATACGCGAGTATATGCCCACGAACCCCACGAAGACGGACAATCACCCGAACATTATTTTTCATATAAAGTGAGATATCATCAATCAAAAGGAAAGGAAGGGATGGTGGAGAGGAAAGAAAAAGAAAAATCAGGAATGAAACACGTTATTTTACTGAATAGAAATTAAGAGTTTTTTCAGTAGCTTCTTAAAGCATGCCAAGGACGGAACGAGTCTTATATTGGTTTGTAACTAATTCCTGAATCTCACTGCATGGACAGTAAAGGACGACGTAAAAAAAGAGGAGCAATGAACTGGAAAGGCCAATAAACAATCTCTGTTTGAGCGTAGCGCTAATCCACGATTGGAAAGATTCTGAAAATTTTCGGCGAGATAAGAAGGGGCGGCGGGACAGTTACGGATATTATACAATAGAGACAGTACAAAATACTTGTGAAAGGGAAATTCATTGTAAAGATCAGAACTGATTCACAATTTGCAGTACAAAAACAAATTGATGGGACTTATAAGTAATTAATAAAAAAAATATGACTATCGTTCGAAACAACGTATTGACGCTTCAACAAGATGATTAACTTAAATAGGTAATCCTAGTTGTCTATGGTATCTGAGTATAGACATTTAGCATAACGGGGGGAATGGGATATGTTTTTTTATATAATTATTATAGTATTTGTCTTTGGCATGACTTTGATCGCCACATCAGAAGAAAAAATGTTCACTCTTCTCCAAAAAGTGGAACACGAGAACAAACTTTTGGGATTGGACACCAATAGTTTAAAATCAAATTTGATGATAATAGACCGCGGTAACAAACTGCCACTTAATAATGTGAATCTTGGTCTAGAAGTTGTTACTGACATTGTTTACCAAGGTTCCAGTATTATCAATAATGGTGGATGCGAAGCTGTGGTGCAAAGAAGACCTGAAGGGACAAAAAATGTAATGTTAAAGCTAGAAAATATATGGAAAAACAGAACTACTACCATGACTATGAAAATGCTTTTAGTTAAGTCTAAATATTTGTGAACAGCATGGAAACGTATACTAAGAGACTCTGAGAGCAAGTAAGATACGTAAAATAGATGCATTTAAAATGTGGTACTAGAGATAAAAGTAATGAATCCCATGGACGGTGAAATTATACATTTATTACAATATTATCAAAGAACTAAAAATCATCACCAAATTATCGACCCAGAAACCGAACTTAAGTGCAGAATTGAATCATCTCGTGCGGCTTTTAATAAAATGAGAAACGTATTCTGCAATGATAATCTAAACTTGAAACTTCGACAACGGTTAGTCAAATGCTACATTTGGTCAGTGTTATCACATGGAGTGGAATCATGGACCCTCAAAGTAAGTAGTATGAACCGACTGGAAGCATTCGAAATATGGATGCACCGGAGAATGCTACGGATACCCTGGACGGATATGGTCAGCAACACAAGGATTCTTCAACGAGCCAAATTTGATAGGGAGTTGCTGACTAATATTAAAATTCGAAAGGTGTCCGTCTTGGGTCATGTACTTAGAGGAGCAGAGCAAAGTACAAATTACTGCATCTGATCATCCAAGGCAAAATAGAAGGCCGAATAGGTGGTGGCAGGAGGCAAATCTCCTGGCTCCGCATTATACGCGATTGGACGTTGGAGATCTTTTTCGGGCTGCCGGGGACAAAGATGTCTACTCTCAAGTGATATTCAAAGTTGAGGGGACCTGACATGACACTGAGAAGAAGAAAATGCCTATTACGAAAACTCAAATTCTTTGGACACATTGCTCGTGGCAAAGGAGACAGTTAGAAGAGGATTGTAGTCACTGGAGGTGTGAAAAAACGAGGCATAAAATGAAGAGCCTCGATACTTTGAACTGACCGAGTGACAGATGCAACAGAACTTCTTTTAACAACTGCTCTTCGAATTGCGAAGTGTAAGGATAAATGAAGAGGAGTTGTCATGGGACATCATGAGAATCACGATGCTCAGTCATGAGCTTCTTAACAGATTGGTGATAAAAAGTATTAAAAAATACTACCATAGCATAGTTGGTAAGATCTCTGAAACTCAGGGATTGTGGGTTCTATTCCCGTTGGAACCAAGAAGTTTTTAAAAAGAAATTTTGTTTTGGTTTTTACTAAAGAACGTGTTTTGACGTGTTTCGTGTGTCGCTCAGCTCCTTCAGGAAAAATCTCTTTAATTAAGAATAACACTTGAAATAATTTTATTTTGTATATTATTTAACATGATATTATTTTGTCATAACAAATACGTTTTTACAAATAGGTTATTAAGTAAATCTTATTTGTTTTTAACAAATATGTTATGAGTAAATCTTATTTGTTTTTAACAAATATGTTATGAGTAAATTTTTTTTTTTTAATTTATTCACGTTTTTTTTGTACTTGTTATGTTTGGTCCTTGTACGAATTAAGGAAACTTGTAATGTGCAAAGGACCTGAAAAAAATTATTGAGTTAATTTTTTTTACTGAAAGATATAATCAGGTTGTATTATGAGTATATGGTACAGTGTTTTCCAAGACAAAACAAAGAAAAGGGCACTCTGTTAAATAATCTTGGGGTTGTTTTGAATTAAGCCCGTTCATGTAACGACTTAAATCTATCTTACCAATTACATATGACAGACACCCTCACGACACATGGACTATTTCACCGCTATTAGAGAGAAAACAGCCCTTAAACCACAGCCCTTTTGTTCTCCTTGCGAGTATGCAAATCACCTCATACGTCACTCCTCTCTGCACCACCATTAACTAAATTGTAATTCCTCTGAAGCATCGGAGGGTAAGCATTAAGCTTCTTTCGATTTTTTTAAATAGATACATTTAAATAGATGACCTCCATGGCCTGGTTGGTAAGTCACTTGTCTCACAGCCCAGAGGTTGCGAGTTCATTTCTTGTTGGAACCCACATTTTTTTAAGAATGATTTCAAGACCTATTTAACTTTTTTTTAAATGTTGGTAAGAAACTTGTCTCCCAGCCCGGATGATGCGGGTTCGATTCCCATTGAAACTCAGATTTTTTAAAAGGATTCTAGTGTGGTTTCCACTTAAGACCTCCTTAACATCTTTCTGATTGATTGGACGATATTGCCATATGACAATAACCTCATTGGCTTTTACTGTATACAACGAAAGTGTAATATTTTTTATATATTTTTTATATTGTATATTGTTTATAGTTAAGGCATTAACGTTATGGAGGTTTAAATACATTGTAATTTGTTTTATCAAACACTGTTTATTCCATTTTTTGTAACGGTATAACCCTACCGGTTTCAAGGCTTTCACCTCATCTTCAGGGGAGCACAAACAAGACTGAATTATGTTCGAACTGGTACCAATATACATGTTTCTAACAGTTGGGGACATTTGGGCTGGGGACTGAGAGCTAAAGGAGGCATGGGACGATCTCGGCCAGCAGCGGAGACATTTTTGGGATATATGTGTTTACCAGATGTTCGCCTCGATGTACTTGTAATACAATTTAATCATAAAAATTAAAGAACAATTTTTAAAGCACCGTTAAGAGAGTCAATGTTTCTCAAGGGCGCCTTAGATCGGGATTTAAGTTCACTATTATTAACGTTATGATCCTAGATGCGATATAAAGTTCAATATTATAATCCTAGATGCGAAATAGCCCGATCATAATTGCGTACTTTCTCCCGCAGACATCAGTCAAGTGGACCCTGCTGAGTCACCTTGGTACTGCTGATACATGTTCACAACAACAGACACAGCTCACAAGGATTGAAAATACGTCTTGTTAAACCCCTGATTTTGTCAATATTCCTATACGCTTCAGAATCTTGGGCGATTAAGGCCAGAAAAGTATTGAGGCTAGACTCTTTCAAGACATGGTGCTAGAGACGATTTCTAGGTATTTCATAGATAGAGAGACGATAAATGAAGAGTGACGAAGAGGTTAACCGAGGAAAGAGTGGTACAAAATATTTGCAAAAAAATGAGGATATGGTAATAAGTATGACAAAAAGAATAGCCTGTATGACTTGATGTATGGGTGTAAACGAAGCGAAAACTATGTGCATAGAAAATGTAATGTATCCGTACCAATGTGAATCTTATCATATACTCTAAATATTATAAGTAATCATGTAACGTATTCAAACCAATGTTAAGCTTATCAATGTTAACAATATCATGTACTATGTTATCTAAATCCAATAAATATTAGTGGTATCACGTGTATGTCAAAATTAACTCAATGTATTATGTTTAAATTTATTATCTTGTTGGAATTATCAGGAACCGTTTACTATCCAAATTCAATAGAGATTTGATATCACTAAATGGAAGTAAACAGCGAACGAGACATTCCAAATAAGTCGCCTGATAACGATTTGACCTTACAAAGGGCACCAATAACATACCCGACCAAAAATTCCTTCTTAATTACCTAAGGGTCGTGCGTACGTTATCTTTGCTTTAAATATGACGTCATATCAGAGGCAGAATTATTATTCTTAAAGCCACAACGATGTTAACATCATCGTTATTATAACTTCCACAATACTGTTAATATTATACTTTAATGCAGTGCTCCGCAACCTTTTCTCACTTACGACACACCAAAATTCTTCCTAAAATTCCGCGGCACACCAAAAGCTAATATATATAGGTATTAAATTGATACATAAATTTTACAATAAATTTTTGTTTTTTATATGAAAAGTATACATACATAAAACTGTAACATATTTATTTTTACGCAATCTTAATAGATATTATAAAATAATAATGAATTAATGTGATACCTGCGCTTGTTTCAATGGACACAAAAGTTTTATATTCGGCTCGATTTTTGACAACGCAACCCGAAGTTCTCGGTCAAGACCTTTTAAGCATGAAAAACTTTACTCACACTTTCAAAAATAGACAATATTATGAAAAATAATTTGTCATTGTGTATTAAATACATAATGAAAAATTGTTAAATGTCAAATACATTGAATTTGACCGCGGCACACCTGTATCCGGCTCACGGCACACCAGTGTGCCACGGCACACCGGTTGCGGAGCACTGCTTTAATGTATTGTAATTCAACGACTATGCAAATAAAATTACACAGTTGAAATTCTAAAAGTGTTTTCGTTGCAAAAGGCCATAACAAAAAAGACCATGAAGATATGTCCTCTCTGCTTACGTTAAAGATGGCATGGCGTGATGGTATCCATGTATTTTATATAAATGTTTTTTTTGAATAAATGCCCATAATCCGTGACGAGTATAATATGGTATTATACAAGACACAGTACGAAGTGGGTGATCAATTTACCTGACGTTGGTACCACTAAAGTTGAATATGTAAGCCAATTTGAGATAGATAAATCCTGTTGCATATATGGCAAGTAATTTCATCACTTGCAATAGCTTATCTGCGTCTCCTTTCCCTATTGGGTCCCAGATTACTAACAACAGTTTCGCGCCGTTTGGCTCTATCTGTTGGTGTTGTTTGCTGTTAGTCGTGCTAATCGTTATTGTTTTTAAGCATCTCAAGCAAACCTCATGTATAACATATGAACAGTGTTATACGGTAGAAAAAAAACAGATGCGTGAGACTCTCGCGTGGTAGAAGCGAAACTTCTTAGCTACTAGGAAAAGTTGATTTTATGCATTGCTTTTTTTCCATATGTTAACATTTTTTTTTTTAGGATTAGGAAATGGTTATGTGAAATTTGATTCAAGAAAATCTCTCTTAATTAATTTTTTTTTTTATTTTTAATAATAATAATTTAAATAATAAATAATAATTTGAATAATAATATAATACACTTAATAATATTAAAATATCATAATATTGGTTATTATGAATAATAAATAATTATTTATATTAAAATAATTAAGAATAATTTATTAATAGATGAAATATTTAATAATAATAATTTAATAATAATAATTTAATAATAATAATTTAATAATAATCATTTAATAATAATAATTTAATAATAATAATATAATACATCGTTTCACTTTTCGTGACGTTCAGGCTAATTTGCCCTGGCGCGCGTATAGAAGTTTCACTTAAAAAAAAGTTTTAGGTGTCAACATAAGTTTTGTCCGTTTTTTTCCAAATTAAAAATTTGCACCAAAAGTAAAACAAAATGGTAAAGGTTATACGTCATTCGAAAGAAAATTTTCAGCTCTACAAGATATTGTGTTTATTCGATTACAAGCCTTCAAAATGGAATGTCAAGTAGACGAAAGTGAGCATTTTCGACACCTCAAATTTGTTGAACGTTGATGTTTGTAAATATCGCGAGCAGCTTTGGCAGCTTTATTCCCTCGATTGAACGCGAACAGAAGAAGGTGTCGAAAATGCTCACTTTCGTCTGCTTGACATTCCATTTAAAAGGCTTGTAATCAAATCAAATAATATATGTAACGTAAAAGCAAACACAATATCTTGTAGAGTAGAAAATTTCTTTCGAATGACGTATAACTTTTACCATTTTGTTTTACTTTTGTGCTCAATTTAAATTTGAAAAAAAATGGACACAACTTATGTTAACACCCAATAGTATAGTATGAAACAACGCAACAAAGAAAACCTTTACAATTTAATCAATTCATCTTGTTAAGAACATTTTTTTCACTTTAAATCGGTTAGTAGTGAAGTGACGATTTAAATATTTTTTCCATCTTTCTCAATGTCATTTCTCCATTCATGAAAAACTAAGCTAAAAAATTTTTTTTTTTTAATTCTCTGTAGATATTTTTTACCCCACCCAATAAATAATGCTTGTTTCAGGACATTTTTCATCCTGTTTTCTTATCAACTACGTGACCTGTTGGAATATTTCACCTTTTATGACGTGCCATGTTAGAAGGTCAGATACAAAGGTACAAAACGACTGGTACATTCTCTGTTTCTTACTGTATTTCTCTCGCTTCTTTCCATCTCTATGTTTCCATTTTTTATCTCTGGCGTATATTGCGACGAAACGAGAATGAAAAAAAAAACGAAGCGAAATATTTATAAATAAGAAAAAAAATATTATTTCGAGATGGATGTCGTCTGGAATTATAAAGACACGAAGATTGAAAGCAAAATGAAAGATTATTAAAAAAAAAAATATATATATATATATATATATATATATATATATATATATATATATATATATATATATATATATATATATATATATATATATATATATATATATATATATATATATATATATATATATATATATATATATATATATATATTACAAGGACAATTTATGTATAGCCATTTGCAGAGGAAACTTTCTTCAAGAGTACTCCAACTCGAAACTCGAACCCACTTTTATGAAGAGGAAGAAGTCCGACGGTGCCTTATCAGGTGAATATGGTGGATTGTTTATCAATCGAAAGACAGTAGCTTACAGTATGGTGGTCATTGCAACAGCCACGACCTGAACCTCAAATATCAATCGAAAGACAGTAGTTTACAGTGTGGTGGTCATTGCAACAGCCACGAAAGACAGTAGCTTACAGTGTGGTGGTCATTGCAACAGCCACGAAAGACAGTAGCTTACAGTATGGTGGTCATTGCAACAGCCACCAAAGACAGTAGCTTACAGTGTGGTGGTCATTGCAACAGCCACGACTTGAACCTCAAATATTTTCTCCCCAATCCAAATTATCTCAACACGATTCATAAATATATCTTAACAATTTGTATCCGATCCAGTGTTTTATCATCCTAAACCAAATTTGCGTTGAGTCCCGATGCTGTATTTTCACGCGATATATTGCTTATTACTGGAATTTAGTATATACTCGTATTTGGTCTATTAGCCTTTCCAGTTCACCGCTCCTCTTTTTTACATCGTCCTTTACTGTCCATGCAATGAGACTCTGGAATCAGTTACAAACCAATATAAAACTCGCTTCCTCCTTGGCATGTTTTAAGAAGCGACTGAAAAAACTCTTGATTTCTAGTCATTAAAATAACGTGTTTCATTCCTGATTTTCCTTCCTTTCTTCTCCACCATCCCTTCCTTTTCTTTTAATTGATAATATCTCACTTTATATGAAAAATAATGTTCGGGTGATTGTCCGTCTTTGTGGGGTTCGTGGGCATATACTCACGTATGTGTTTATGGATTTCGGGAGAATGGATAGTCATTTGAATGATTTATGCGACCACGTAACTTTCTTCATTTATTTTTGTCTGGTTGGTTGTAAGAGATTGCCGCCTGGAAATAAGCCCGCCAGATTGTATTTGCAATAAAAGTGTTAAATAAATAAATATTTTTGAAAAACAATTCAATCTTAAATCTCCTAATTTTTTATATGTACACTACTATAAATCAGGCCTGCACAACTCAAAATGGATGAGGGCCATATTACTTTAAGGAAAGCTGCTGCGGACTGCAAGAAAAGAGGATAGGAAAAAATAGATTATATTTTATTTGTCACACTATTATTTCATTGTAATATTATTAATGTTAATTATAATTAACATAAACATGGACCTTAAAGGAATTGTTTTTAGAGTGCATAAATTAATTTAATGAGAAACATTACACCGTTTTCCAACAAAAAGTTTGTTATATTCAGGAGAAATATTTGAAATAGCAGTTTAAAAAATATCTTTCAAATGAGGTGCGTGGTCGCGCGGTAACGCGTTGGGCTTCTGTGCAGAAGGTCGTCAGTTCGAACCCCCACGCTGTGCTACTCCCCTCAAACGACACAGACACTTTTTCCCCCTAGGGTTCGAGGGTGTTAAGGATACCTATGGATTCGGTTACATATATTCTTTAAAAAATACATTAAAAAAGATTGTCACTCAAACATGCGCGTTGCTTACTTTTATTAATGTTCATAATTGAGAATATCTGTTCACATACGTGTACATAAGTTGATCCCAAATATGCAGAAGTTATTCAGTGCAACTTCGATAAAATTCTTGTTGTTTTAACAAAAAATAAATAATCAATTATTTAAAAAATAATATATAAATTCATATTTATTTTTTTGATGTTCTATTCATGATACTATATAAATAAAAATAATGGAATATTATTTTTACATTTATTATAATATTATGCGTCTTCACAAAAGGCTTCGTGGGCTGCAGAGTGAGTGCTGGTGGATCGCATACAACCCGCGGACCGTGTGTTTTGCAGGTCTGGTCTAGATAATGAAAATATGCGGCAGTTGATTTATATTAAGATTCTGAAGTCGCTTCATCAATGTACAGTGAAGTGTTAGATATTGAAAATACTCAAAATCTCATAACAATAAAAACAAATACTCAAAATCTCATAACAATAAAAACGAATCTTCAAAATTTCATAACAATAAAAACAAATACTCAAAATCTTGTAACAATAAAAACAAATACTCAAAATCTCGTAACAATAAAAACAAGTACTCAAAATCTCATAACAATCAAAACAAATACTCAAAATCTCATAACAATAAAAACAAATACTCAAAATCTCATAACAAAAAAAACAAAGACTCAAAATCTCATAACAATAAAATCAAATACTCAAAATCTCATAACAATAAAAACAAATACTCAAAATCTCATAACAATAAAAACAAATACTCAAAATATCATAACAATAAAATCAAATACTCAAAATCTCGTAACAATAAAAACAAATACTCAAAATATCACAACCATATTCTAAATATTTATTTAGATATATCAATTTCAGTAAACCCTTCTAAAATCATAATTCCTCAAAAAAAAACAGGGTCTAGCAAATGTTGTCTTGTATCAAAATGCAAATGTATTTTTTGTCATTAAATGTAAAGAAAAAACTTCGCACGTAAACTAAGCAACTCCATCAAATATGAAGCAAAGCGGGGCTAAAATAACCCAACACATTTAGTAGAAATATTATGTGCATGTAACTACAAGCACTGTGGGTAAAGTAAATAATAAAACAAGTAACATGCCCGATTAGTAACGAAACGTCCAAACTTTGCTACAGGGCTTTTGCACAACATAAACGAATAAATCGCGACGAAAATGCGCCTAGTAAAGTCTCTCATCTTCGCATTATTCATGTATGTTATGGTGCGGAAACTAGACTTTGAGAGCAAGTGAGAGACGTAGAATACATGCATTTTAAATGTGGTTCTGGAGAAAGATGTTATAAATCCATGGACAGCAAGACAAATTTACACCTCCATTCTCGAAGAATTGAGAATCACTGACAGACTGTCGATAATATGTCTTCGACGAATTCTTCGATTCTTTGGGTATATCGCTCGTGGCCAAGGAGACAGTTTGAAGAAGTTTGTGGTTACTAGAGGCGTAAAATAATGACGCACAATGGGAAGAATTCCAATGCGTTAGACTGACCAATTGAGAGACGCAACTGGACTACCCTTAACAACTGAATAAAATACTTGTTTTTTATCTGATCGTTGTACACAATACAATATATATTTGTCCTCTGATTATGTAATCGAGTTAACCATTTTGCGAATCTTCGCTGTTTTAAACAGTTGTCGGTCCTTATATAGTCCATACGTGCAAGCGTCTAGTAGTCTAGTCTAGTAATAGTACATACGTGCAAGCGTCTTCCACATTTCTAATACAATCTGTTCATGAAATCTTGACAACTCCTCTGTAAATCTTTAACTCAAAAACCTCAATCCAACGTGATTTTTCCTAGTTCATTGTCCACGTCTTCATCCCATAGAGGAACGTTGAAAATACTGAGCAGTGTACCATAAACACACTTAATTGCAAGCTCAGGTGTCGGCTTGTAGGGAGGCTTTATTTAAATTAAAGCGATTCACGCTATCTATCCTCGCCTTTATTTCCTGAAAGGGATCACATTTTTCATTTCGTTCCTAAATATTTGTATGTGTTTAAACGTATAACAGATTTGCTGACAATAAATAGATTTGGATATGCGGTTGGATATTTTGATACTGCTTATAATTTAGTTTTATAGATTGCCGTTATTGTAGTTATGAAAAGCTCGATGGAGAAAGAAAACTTAGAAAAGCTGCAAGTACTGAAGTTCTTTGCTTTAAATGCAACAGGATATGCCTATACCAAATTGACTTACATAATCATCTCCGGTGAAACTGACGTCAAATACTCTGTTCCTTCACTTTATGTTGTACCTTCTTTTATATTCGTCACGGATAATGGGCATTCATTCATGCATTCATATAGATTTGTAACATAATTGATATAATTCTTTGTCTTCTTCTTCAGTTTCAATCCTGGAGGTTGGTTAGCAGCAAAACTCTGCATCTCCTCCTCCACTCCGCTCAGTCCTCAGCAATCCTCTTAAGCTCTGTATATGGTAGGAGGTGCAGCCCATATCGTGGCATATTTGCTCCAGATACACTTGGCGAGGACGCCCTCTACCAATCGATCCCTCAATCATTCCCGCCGGTATATTATGCAGGAGATTTTCATGTCGCAGCATATGACCCATCCATTTTGCACGCCTTTCCGATATGGTGTTTGACAGGTGCCTGGTTTCTTCGATCCTGCTGAGAACCTCGTCATTTGTAATGTGATCTCTCCAAGAAATCCTTAGGATTCGTCTATAGGTCCACATCGCAAAGGCCTCCCATATTTTTCGATCTCTTTCGCCTATGCACCATGTCTCACAACCATAGATCAAAATACTACACACATATGTTTTGACCAATTGATTGCGGAGCTTTCAGTTCATGTTGTTGAATTCGAAAATCTTTAATTTCTTATTAAAGGTGATTTTTTCTTGGTGGATTCAACTGTGAATCTCCCTTTTTGTACGACCATCCTATGTGATCATGCTTCTAAGATAGACAAACTCTTTTGCGTTCTTAAGTACAGCTTCTGGCATTAGTATGTTCACTTGGTGTTCGTCTCTACCTACGGTTATCACATTTGTTTTTTCTTTGTTTATTTTCAACTTGGTATTTAGGACATTCTCCATAGTTTCCAAGGTATCATTAAGTTATTTTTCGCTATCGGCGATCAGGGCAATGTCGCCTGCAAATCTTATCATATCCACTTTTTGGCTGTGAATTCTGACGCCTCTTCTATGGTCCATTTCTTTTCTTACTTCGTCTATCGCACATGTAAGTCTTAATTATTTGTAAGTCATCTATATTTTCAGCAGGATTGATTGACGTATTGTGAGCAAACTAATAGTCTACCGTTATTGACAATTCCTGTTGTTTCATCAAATAAAGCTTCTTAAAGTGTATCTCGAGAGTAGATATGAAAATTAAAAGCTGACAAATACATCCTTGTCTAACATGTAATATATCTTGATACTTATTTAGTCAAGCATAATGATACATTCTATTACGTAATAAAAACTATATTTTTTCAACCAATATATCAAAATATTCATGAAAATTTAACATACAATTAACCAAATTATCATTAAGATACAATTCGTTGTCAACATAGAATAATATTTGTCCATCGAAACAGAAGTTCAATTATTGACTTAAGTTTGACAGCCGTGGAACTGGTTTCAGCCATAATTCAGTAATTTCAGTACAAATCCCACGAAACTGTTTTCCTTCAGCCACAAGGGTTAAACAAATAATTGATTTGAACATTTAGAATAATTTCGAAGACAATAAAAACCTTTGTTTTAATAATTTATTATTCAATTTACGTGGAGAGATCCCTTCTTGGTGTAAAAGTTAAATTCAACAAGCATGAAATATTAAGCATGAAATATTGAAATGTTTTCTGAAGAATAATTAAATCGTTTGTCGTTTTACTTGTCATTGTCAGCATCAAACCTCTTCAAACATCAAAAAGAGAAAAGTTTTGCTTAGGTTCATATCAAGATATCATACAATTCGGGGTTTTAGGCAAAAAAAATATCATTTGAATGACATTGAAATCATTTATTTAATTCACAATCATCAAAAACTGAATGAATGACACGTAGAAAATATATAAGGGTACTAATACACTATACGCTGATAACATGGTAGTAGCAACACAGAGTGGTAATGAACTACAGAGTTTGATAAGTAAACTGTGTGATTGATGCAAAGTGAAAGATCTGAGAATGAATGTGAGAAAAGTTCAGAGTTAAGTTACATTAAGTTACATAAAAGTGTGAAAGGAAAGAAATGAAAGATTGGAACTAGTCGTAAATAAAACACGGTAGACGTTGCAGAAACTGAGAATATATTTTGCTCATTTTTCGTTCCTTATGTGCAGCCCATCGCTCATTGTAATCCCCTTTATTCGGCAGTGTATGCTGTCACGGCTTACTAGATACTTGCAAGACACCATGTATACCACGCGCTCTCTGCATGCATGGACTGTTTGATTATATATAGTGATTATTGCGAAGGTCACGCATAAGCAACATTTCATTACAATAGGTACAGATATCAACTCTACAATATTTACACAGCAATTACTGACTTAGAAATCGGTGTACTAACTTAGAAATAGATTTTTGGGAAATAACTGTTCAACAGATGTTCCGATCGGTGTACTGACGAAAATAAATTGAACAGATAAGAGGTCCTAGAAATTTCTAAGTCAGTACACCGATCGGAACATCTGTTGAACAGTTATTTCCCAAAAATCTCTCCGCTCTTGGCCGAAATTGTCCCGTGCCTCCCTCACCCCCCAGCTTCCAACCGTTGAAGCGTGTATATCGGTACCAGTTCGAATAGCATTTAGTCTTGTTTGCGCTCCCCTGAAGATGAGGTGAAAGCCTTGAAACCGGTAGGGTTATACCGTCACAAAAAAGGGGAATCATAGTTATAATATATAAATTAATTAGCTTTTAAGATATAAATTTGTATACAGGTATTTGTATAGCCTTTTGCTAGTGATTGCATTATAGAATAATTTAATAAATAAAATTAAAAACATTGTTTGTCTGTAATAAACGTCAAATCAAAAACTATTCCATACAAACAAGAAGCTCCGACCAGAAATAATCGTTTAATATGAAGGCGGAATTCAAGACTTTAATTAAAGCCTCCACTCGCACCGTAAAGTTGGACAATTTTTATTTTACGATTTCCTGAAACCCTTTGCCGGTTGTTGACCCTCTCTCGTTTCTAGTCCTTCTATCCCTTAACGATGAGGCCTGTCCTTATTTCAGTGATTAAAACTATGACGAAACTTTTCTTGGCCCATTTTCCAGATAATCAAAGGATATTAACATTGTTCAGTTTTCCTTACTTTAATTTGTATAATCGTTGGATATTTAGAAGAGGAGGGTTTTAATAGGATCTCTATTTAGAATAAAAATAAAATACTAGACATTGCTTTCTTCCTGTAAATTCCTCTAATATCAAAATACGCATCTCAATAAAAACAGTGTTTTCAATTAAGTTCAAATATTTTTCTCGAGTTTAACGCAACTGAAAAAAGGACACATTGTTTGTTGAAATACACACAGAGATATGATAAATAATACGAATACATACCATCACGCCATTTCCCTGTGCGGCTAGGTAGACAGGAGAGAGCGCTACGTTTTCACTTCTTCTACATCAATACACCTTCTCGTACAACGACAAAGATATCTCTGACATTTTTCATTTCTGTCTCTCAAAATATAATTCACTTGATCAAACAAATGTTTGTATTGGTTTTCTTCTATCACACCTTCCACTTATGTTTGTATTGGTTTTTTTCTATCACACCTTCCACTTATGTTTGTACTGTACATTTATTTTCCTAGTCTTCCTAAATTGATTCTTTCTACATTTCTTAACCATCTCAGAATGCTTCTTCATCTTACTCAACACAGCAACCTAAAATTCACATTCATTTTGAATCTTAACTTTCCTGTAATGTGTAACGAGTACACATTGCTTCTAAAAACTTTAATATCTCTATAAATATAAATAGTGGATTCAGATTTTAGGTATTCCTCCGTAATACATTTACGCATTGAATGAAAAAAATAATAACTATCGTAATTAGCACTTATCGGCCACATCAGAGATATTTTGTGATGACGTAGGTTTATTCATTCTAAAAACCCATTATGGGGGAGGAAGCGACGCTTTTCACGTCTCACTCTCACTCTACTTCGGTATATGGGAACGCAAGAAATAGAATCTCAGTTCGCTCGCTTCTCTCGCTTCAGTAGCTCGCGGGCTTTCGTTTGAGGTCGTCATTTAGTCCGTTTTGTGAACGTCTGCCGATGTTTTTTCATGTTTTCAGCAATTCAATTTCAATGATTATCACTTTTGACTTCAAATTTAATTAATTTATGGCTATGAATATACCTATTTTTCTGATTATAAATAGTTCATTTTTACATGTGTACTGAATACACAGCACTGGAACGCGCTGATTTTTTTAGCACAGAAAGAGAAAAATGAATCACTTCATTCCGTATTCAGTTATACATTGTCACTTTATGTTTTATATTTAATGCACGCATTTTATTAACATTTATTCGGTTCCCTTCAGTCTATAATATTTTTTTCATAAAACCACTCAAAAAACACTGTCTTCAAGTACTTCTTAAGACTGCGCATACCACCCACATCTCTAAACTCTAAGAGGCAAGGCATTTTACGCCACAGGACCAGCAATAGCAAAACGCCTGGCATTATACCCCGTACTATCGGGTTGATTTGAAACAATAAAATAATAAAAAAAGGGCGATTTATGAGACGCTGTTAAAAGACCTACTTTTCTTTAACATTTCCCTTCCTGTGTTAAAAAAATCCGCGTGTTCCGGTGCTGTGTATTCAATACACATCAATACGCATAAAACTGAGCGATTTAAAATCGTTAAAATAAAAATATTCATAGCCAAGCGCTGAAATTAATTAAATTCGAAGTCAAAAGTGATAAAAATTTAAATTCAATTGCTGAAAACATGAAAAAACCATCGGCCGACGTTCAGAAAACGGGCAAAGAGACAACCTCAAACGAATGCCCCCGAGCTACTGAAGCGAGAGAAGTGAGTGAACTGAGATTATATTTCTTGTGTTCCCATATACCGAAGTAGAGTGAGAGTGAGACGTGAAAAGCGTCGCTTCCTCACCCATGGCGGTTTTTAGAATGAATATACCTACGTCACACACCGGCACACGTTTGATTGTATCGGTGAATTTATTCCCAATTTTCACAAAATATTTCAATTCTGATGTAGCCGATAAGTGCTAATTATTATTAATATAATTTTTTCATTCAATGCGTAAATGTATTACGGAGGAATACCTAAAATCTGAACCCGTATTTATTATATTTATAGACATATTAAAGTGTTTAGAAGCAATGTGTACTATTTACACATCACAGGGAAGGAAGGGTTAAGTGCATTCCAGCTTGGGACTTAAATCCACTTTTATTGACAAATACATATAAAAAATCCCTTTATTTGTTAAAGATGAAATCAACCTATAATTTGGATGACTCTTCGAAGGAACATATCTCAGACATGGATTTTCTGCGCATGCAACGAAAGCTTTATATAGTAAAATCCTAAGTTATTTCAATATTTAATAAAAAAGAGTTTCTTAAATAATATTTCAATTCAAACTTGAACTTACAATCGCTCGGAGCGAATCGGAAACCATGACGAACCAAATAACCTTATTTTCCTAATTTCAGACAGATGAAGGTTGCGATTGTCTTGCGAATGTTACAAAGTTGAACTTATCGCTGAAAAGATAAACGCAAAGGGAGCCGACTTCCGCTTTCACGACGGGAGAGAACTCGAAAATTAAGAAACAGAAAAGAAAAAAAACGTTTAGTAAAGTGAAGAAGTTTCAGGAATTTCAGACGAAGACAAACTGAAGATTTTTAACTTTCATGGCTTCGAAATGTCCTTGAGAAAAACACTTGTAAAATAAATACATTTCATTTGAATTTTCAAGAAAGGGAAATCATTTCTGTTTTCTTCGTCGTGCCAAAAAAACATTAACCGTCGTGCAGCGATGGCTCACAGTTTTTTCTTTTTATTTTGAATAGCCCATTAGGGGGAAAATCGACCAAGTTTTTGGTAAAATACTTGTTTTACATCAGCGTGTTTTTTTAAACCGATTCCCAATGGTACCTAAAGTTTTTTTGGCTCGATTTCACATATAGACATTTTAATACATTTCTCGATGCTTAAGAGTATTGTATACGATAATATCGCAACATAAGTGTTGCTATGGAGAATCCTAGTTTTATAGCCTTTTTATAATAATTGATGTCATATTTAACCATTGATAAGACATTTGACTTGCATGCGCGGGTTTATTGTTTGATTCCTGATAGTTCCTGAAAAATAAAGATCGGCAAAAGAGTTCCTTATGTAACAATACACGTACACAACACATGTGATTAATGTTACCAGATACTTTTTGCACGTGCGATAGTATTATATTTCTAACAAATGAAATTACTCCAGTGGTTCCAAAACGGAAGTTGACTCTTTAATCGGTAGTAAAAATACAGCATTTAAAGAAAAAAATCAAAGGATCTTTCAAATTGAGCTGTTTTTATAATTCTATTTTTTTCTAATTCTTGAATAAAATATACAATATGCTTTGATTTCAAAAAAACTTTTTATTCGTTGTTGAAGTATAATGCATGACATTTAAACACAGAAACAATATCCGCCAAATGTCTACATCTTGCAGCCCCACAGATGTCCACCCTTTTTGTCAAAACTTTCGATGACATTTTGGCATAATTGCGGTTCTAACTCACCAATAACGCAAATAATTTCGTTTTTCAGCTCTAAAATTGATTGGGGGTCCTTCTTATAGACCTGATTTTACATGTTACCTCAGAGAAAATAGTCCAAAGGTGTCAGATCACATGATCTTGGTGGCCGATTAACATCACCGTTTCCGGAGATTACAATATGTTGCATAAAATAATTCAACAATTTGAACGCGTTGTTGTATTGTATACGACTCCATTTTTATAACTGTCATACTCGTACATTACACTTCTCAAATGTCACAAAATTCAGGCAAGTTCACGACGTCATCTGTGTTTTATCCAAGAATAAAAAAACCGCTTAATTTGAAAGCCCTTTTACATTTATTTAGGTTTCACATGATTCATAAAGGAAACAAGATAAATTAGAAGACGTCAAAAGATGTGAACTCATCTTGAATGACCTCGCCCTGTCGGTTAAGCATAGCTCAAAATGACAAAAAGAAAAGTTAGTTCCGGACTATTGAAACACGAGCTGACAATCTTAAACCATGTTTGAGCTCAAACATCTTTCTTCTATCTGATAAGGTTGTAACATAAGCTTCATCACTCCCAACAAAATATCATATTCCAACTCAGTTATTGGGTGTTGCAGTTTAAAATCGTGATTTGAATAACAGACAACTCAAACTTTTAAGGCAGCTATAAAAAATATAATTAGAATTTTGCATATGTATCTCTTCTTGTTAAAGATTTTTATTCGATAATTAATTTATATTTTGATAAATTCGCTGATTTCCATTTATTGAAAAAAATCGCCAGCAACAAAGTTTTTTCTTACCTTTCAACAGCAATTCTACTAAAAGCGGTCCGGAACCTGTTTCAGCATCCATAAGACAAGAAGCATCACGCACAGCAGGAGTTGAGGAAACTTATCCTGACCTTCTCACGCCATGCTCCACTCCAAGATTCAGGGATCGACAAAATTTACAACAAATAAATTTAAATATTTTATTTTGTCTCATTTACATAATTTCAACGAATCTGATAAGAATAACGCTTTTTGTGCAATTTACTGATTAATATTAAAAAAATATTAAAAAATGTTTATTAGAAGACTGCAACCAAACAGGTCTAACTGACATATAATATTTTAAGTTTTTTTACTTTTACCCATTTTTGTATACAAATTATAAAACTTTCTATTCTAAATTGGTCTAAGGCACGGGAAACCCCTAAACGGAAACCCTACCCTTAGTAAAACAATTCACACTACTCTGGTATTAAGATATATATCTGCGTTGTATAAAGCGGTCTATCCATTATTGAATACCATCATTTTAGGATACCATTTTTACACGTAAACGAAAAAAAAAAATCCTCAAAACTATTGTTTTTATTTTACTATTTTAACCTTTCCTTCCCTGTGTTGGGTATCTTCTACACGTTGCTTCTAATAACCATCAATATCTCTATAAATATAATAAATACAAGGTTAAGATTTTAGGTATTCCTCCATAATATATTTACGCATTGATTTAAAAAATAATATTAATAATAATCAGAATTAATCGACTACATCGAGGTGTTTTGTAAAGATCGAAAACAAATTCGCATTTAAACGCTGCGAGTGCCTCGTCTTGACGATAGGTGAATAGTATGCGGGAAGCGCGACACTATATTCGCATCTCACTCTTGCATACTAGACTGAATTGCGAGGAGCTGAATTGTCTCAACGTCGCAAGCATAAGCGTAAGCGCCGGAGTATGCGACTGACGTTCCGCGCCACTAGTAGCTTCTAGGCTTGCAAATAGGTTAGACGTACGCCCGTTCCGTGAGCGTTGCCAGATGGTTTTTTAATATTTTCAGCAAATAAATCTCAATTATTATAATTTTTAACTTCAATTATAATTAATTAAGGGGATTATCTATGAATGTTCTTATTTTTCCGATTTAAAATCGCAAATTTTTTATTGCGTACTCACTACCCAACACCGGAGCTCGCGTATTATTTTTATCACCGTAAGGGAAGGTTTAAAACCTTCAGTAATGTGGTAATTAATTTTTAATTACACATTGGTGGTTAAAAAGAAAGCAGTACATGAATACTTAAGCTTTAAATATATCGTAAATTTAATTTTGAGGTATAGACCAGTTTTGTTCCCCTCTCTTCAAATATTTTCGTTTGAATAAATACTGTAAAAATATGCATACTTTAAACAATACATGAGGGGCAATATACGACTAAATACAGAATGAAGTATTTAGAGTTTAATTTGAATTGAAACTTTATGAAGAAGAAGTAAAAGAAATATAATAGTAAGATGAAGAAGAGCAGTCTGAAATGGTTTGCGCACGTGGAACGGATGAATGAATAAATACTAACAAAACAAATATACAGTGCAAATATTAGTGGAAAGGGTGGTAGAGGAAGATCAAGGAAAGTAAATCTGGATCAAGTGAGTGGTATTTTGAAAGAAGGAATATTAAAAAGTAAGAGAAATCTTTGTAGATGTAAAAGAAAGTTAATGGATTTGGAGGAGATGAAATGTGTATGGTATGTCGAGATAGAAAACCATTGCGCTCTGTCTTCGTCAGCAGGGAAGTAGGGTGAGGGTATGTCTGCGTATTACACATCTTCTGCACCATTACCTCAATGATGAGGAACGTGACCCAAGCTGGACTTGGTCACGTTTCTTAGCACTGAGGGGGGCATAGCCTGTAAGATGCCTGACTTTCAATCCAAAGGTTGCAAGTTAGAATTCCGCATGTCTCGATCAATTTATTTCCGAGTTCCGTGCCTACTCCAGAGGCAGGAATCCAAAGATTTGCTTACTGGGGTAGAAGACAATATTGCTTCCCAGCAACGCTCCTCTATGTATCCGAAATAATAATAAAGATCTATAAAAAGATAACACAAGAAGAAAATACACATGAGTTTACTATCAAATAAAAATTCAAAATAAATATATTGACAAATGAAAAAAAATCTTTGATTCTCTTTTTTGATACTAAGATACACAGGAGTATATTTGATGTAAATATATTTTTGAGTTCTATGAGAGGAAAATACAACAAATTGTGACAATACTATATATTCCTCAAGACGCAAATGTGTCGAATATTTTACTTTATGGTCTACATTATTATTATAATTATTTACAATCCGTGATCCTAATTAGGCTCGAAATCCATAGACTATCAACACCTCTTCCAAAATCCTCACGCCGTAACATCGTATCGATTTATCCTTCTGTTACGGCTCTAACTTGCCTTCGATGTTTGATTTAAGTTTTGATTGGATCAGGGTCTTCTTTGCAATTCAATTTCGTTATCCTCGGGGCCTGGTCTTCGAGATATCACCGCTGGCCATTCTGATTACTTCTTGGGACTTTGGAACGTGTTTTTACTTGTTTTGAAACGGAACTTAAAACTAACGGTTTAACACTTGATCATTAATTTATCTGACAAGTTGAGTGGTCTAGTAGGTAAAGCGCCTGTCATCGAAATAAGAAGTTTTGAGTTTGATGATAGTGATGGGGGAAGATCTGTTATAGGTATCTACATAGGCTTGTAATTGAATTACTGAACGTCATTTTGTTACGGTTTTATTGTAAACAATATAACCTGGCGGGCTTATTACCATATTGCAATATCTTCTAATCAACCAGAATGATGGTAAGAGGCCTCAAGTTTCATGAATGTAGCTCCGTTTGAAAAAAAATACTTTAGACTCGAAAAACTACCAAGTTTACAAATATATGCACAAAATCATGGCAGAATTATTATTTGTTCTACATGTTTTCGTGTTTTTCGTTCCAAACCTCTAATTTTGCGATCCACATAGGCTTGTAATTGAATTACTGAACGTCATTTTGTTACGGTTTTATTGTAAAGAATATAACCTGGCGGGCTTATTACCATATTGCAATATCTTCTAATCAATCAGAATGATGGTAAGAGGCCTCAAATTTTATGAATGTAGCTCCGTTTGAAAAAAAAATACTTTCGACTCGAAAAACTACCAAGTTTACAAATATATGCACAAAATCATGGCAGAATTATTATTTGTTCTACATGTTTTCGTGTTTTTCATTCCAAAACTCTAATTTTGCGATATAACAATCTTTGGTATCAATATTTTACAGTTTGGATGAATTTTACTACTTTTTACCAGCAAATCTACCAATGCTAGAATTATCAATGAATGAAGACAAATGTGTGACTGAAACATTTTTCTGTATGTATGATATGAAACGTCGAAATCTGCTTAATATGTAAATAGCATTTCTTTGAAATGTTATGTTACCATGTTCTTATCACACGTTCTACATCTACAAGTAGATGTAGAACGTGTGATGAGAACATGGTATTAATATTGTCGTTGAGATTATGAAGTGGTTGTGATTATGTAGTCTTGTAACATTTGAGGAGTATAATATATGACATTTATAAAAATGGAGGCATATGCAATACAACAACGCGTTCGAATTGTTGAATTTTTTTATGTATTGTTATCTCCGGAAACGGTGATATAAATTGGCCACCAAGATCATGTGATCTGACACCGTTGGACTATTTTCTCTGGATTAACGTGAAAAACCAAGTCTATAAGAATGAACCTCAATCAATTTCTTAGCTGAATGATGTAATTATTCACGTTATTTGTGAGTTAGAACCGCAATTATACCAAAATGTCATCGAAATTTTTGACAAAAGAGTGCACATCTGTGGAGCTGCAAAAGGTGAACATTTTGGCAAATATTGTTTTTTGTGTTTAAATGTCAAGAATTAAAAAAACGCTCAAATTGAAAGACCCTTTACTTATACTAAAGGTTTTTTTTATTACATTTATATTACTACGCCATTTTCCATCGTCGGGGTAAGCAGAGAGTACTTCATACGTTGACAATAGTTTTGATAAGAATAAAAGGTATAGAAAAGTTAAGGAAGGATTTGATGATTGGGATAAGTGACAGGTATACTATAGTATGTCTCTTTATATTTGATCATTTTTATTTCTTAAATGTATAACTGCATGTACAAAAATTTAACTAAGTTACACGCATTTCAGTCGGTGTCTTACTAAGGACAAGTTCGATGCAAAGAGATTCAGTTTGATGTTGTACCTAAAAGTTCACTTTTCTTTTATAATTATGTTTATTTTAAATTATAGGTTGTGGATAGAAAAATAAATAAAACAAGAAAATTTCAGCAAAATATTTCAGTTTTCAGTACATCAACTTTCCTTGGGGTACACACCCTTATTATTACACTCGATCTTTAATAAATATTCAGTCTTATTTATTTATATCAAGATAAATTGCCTGTCAGATTCGTGAAGCTGATGGATATCCGGGTTTTTTTTTTATTTTATTTTATTTTATTCTCAATGGATTGACAATAGTTTTGGGTGGAAATTTTTCTAAAAACAGTCAGAATAAAACCTGAATCGTGTCGGAGATAACAAAGTGTTTGCGAATTGATATCTGCAAAACATCCCCTATCGGGAGATGCTCTTAACTGTGACGCTCAGTGGCGCAACTAAGATGGAAAAGGATTTCCAAGAGTCGTTAAGAGTGGATTCCACTTTTCTACTATTTTTCTTTGAATTCTTTACAATTATTACAATTATTAAAATTATCAGAATTTCGTCTTACTCGAATAACTCAGCGGCTTATGATGAACACAAATCTCTTTGGTGTCAAAGGTTCGAATAGGTAACACTCGACTTATCACAGTACATCAGAGGAAAGGTAACAATAATGAAACACAGTAACAATTAGGTTAAATTATTTAATTACACTACCGAATCAAATGATCCAGATAGGATTAAATAGATTTTAAGTAAGAGGTTGACTCTATCAGTTACACTTGAAGAGTTTACTTTGTAGGATTAAGATCCTTTGCAAGGAAGATAATCTCTAGAGATCGCTCTGAAAGCGTCTTAGAAATCAAAACTTTAGTATAGAATTTGAAATCACCAAAAGAATAACAAAGAAAACAGAGTCACAATACCTTTAAATTTCCACACGACTGGTAGATAAATTGAAGAAACGGGTTTCGTCGATGAATGCGTACTATCCGTAACGTTGTTTTTACAGCTTTAATTTGAGTTCTGGACCTGGAGCGTTCCAGAAGAGAATCTTCCCTTCTAGCCGTCGGCCAAAGTCGTCAGACAGTGTCTTGATGGTTTTGAAGAGTTTGACGTAATATCGCTATATTACACAATCAGCGCGATCCGTCCTCTGAAGAGAATGAGTTCTGTCGATACAAGGAATTGTAGTGGTCTAGACAAAGTAACGAAGTAATTATGTACTCTCCATCAGGATTTCCACTTTGAAAGAGAAAATTATTTGATAATCTTCCTTTGTATTTTATATGACTCGGGTCTAGAAAATTCTTAAGACGTAAACTTAGCTCAGAGCAACGAGCTCCGTACTCTGACTCTCGTGATCCCGGAATGAAGGCGGGCTGGACACGTTTTTGCATCCCCACTTCCTCGTTCCTTCACCCCCACCCGCTCAAAATTTGTTCTCATTACAGACAAATTAATAATTATTTAAAGTTCTAGAATAATGCATCAAGGACAGCGAGGTGTGTCACTCGAACACGTGCGCTGTCGGCATTTTGATACAAGAAGAAAGTTTTGGCGAGTTCAGTACCGCTTTTTGATCACGCCATCACAAAGTGAAGAGATACAACGGCTTTTTCGATTTCAGATTTTTGTTAGAAAATTGTTCAACTATGCGAAATGGATTCTCTTATCATTTGTCGATTTTAAATATCAATGTTGCTATTATAAATAATATACTCCAGAGTCTACAATATTTATAAGTTCGCCCACATTAGTATTATCAATAGACTTAATGTTATAAGTTAGTCCTTATTATATCACTTAAGTTTATTCGGATTATATCGAGATTCGTTCAGTGTGTTCGGGAAATCAAAAGAATATGGTTACCGCAAACTATTTTAAGTTTGTCTATGTTGAAAAGCTAACGAAGTCTTAAAAATTTCATTGAAATCATTTATGTTATTGAAAGTGTTACTAATTCACTTTAAAACAATACAAGTCAATTGATGGAACTTCAAAGTGTATAGAATAAAGAAATAAAGACTTTTTTAACCAATTATAGTCAATAAAACTGAGGGGTTGTTAACTATATAGTATGGTATATGTACGCGGTAAAATATAAAAATCGTAATTGTCTAAGTCCATGTTTTCAGGCACATCACATTTTTTTGATAAGTCCCTTCAAAAAACTAAAATGTAAAATAAAAAGATCTAAGATTTCACCATAAGAAGTTCTGATGACTTCCAAAAACCAAAAAGAACAAATTAAAACTTTTTTTTCAATACGTAATCCATCCAAACTAGAATGATTAGTGGCCTACATATTATGAAAGTCAATTAAATAAAATTTATTCAAAAAAATACCAATTCTAGACTTTAAACGAGAGCCATCCAAAAACTAAAGTTACAAGGGCTCCTGAGGCCGGGGATATTTTTTCGTTTCAAAGTTTGTGCACCTGCCGTGTAGGAGGGATCCTAACGGTCAGTTTGTTTGGTCCCGCGTGTTTGTCGGCCATTTTGTTCAGTCACAGTAAATTCTTCCAATGGAGAGGTCGTCGTGCGTTCCCGCCAACTCTCGTCCGTGCGAGACCCGCGCGGTCATCAGTTTTTTGACTTTGCAGAAAAATACCGCTGCTAATATCCATCGGAAGCTCGTGAAAGTTTATGGTAGTGATGTGATGAGTCGACAACATGTCACGAAGTGGGTTAGGTTGTTCAGAGAAGGCCGTACTGATACTCACAACGAGGCAAGGCAGTGATTTCAGACGAATTTGTGCAAAAAATTGAAGAACAAGTACAAAATGACCACCGTGTGACGCTTGATGACCTTTACAAGGAATTTCTTGACATTTCTTAAAGTCTCCTTCGTAATATTATGTCGGAAAAACTTGGTAACAAGAAGTCGTGTGTGAGATGGGTGCCAAGAATGCTCACAACGGAGCAGAGGGAGAAGAGGGAGAATCTTTTCTGGACTCTATCGCAACGGAGGATGAGACGTGGGTATGTCACTATACCCAAACAATTTTTCAACGATCAGGAGGTCGAGAATGCTGTGAAGAAGTGGCTGAAAGAGCTGGCGGTGGAGGTCTATGACACTGGCATACAAAAGCTGATGCTCCGACAACAGAAATGTTTCAATCTTAATGGCAATTACGTTGAAAAATAGTTTAATATATTTGTCAAGTATCCTGTAAATTTCAAATAAATAGAAGCATTTTTCGATCCTACATAAATGTTGTAATTTTATTTTCTGGATGAACCTCGTATATTTAACAATCGATATACGAATATAAGTAGAAAAATTTCCCAAAAAATAAGAAACACAACATTCATTGGACGCGATAAAAATATGGCGTTTAGTAAATAAAATATGTCTTGCAAAGGACAACCGAAATACATATGATATATAGTTTCATGATTCAAACCACAACACTCACAGCTGGGATTTTTCAGAATATTTATTGTGTAAAGGGGACTAGCCCCCACGCAGTGACCCGTTCGCAAACGACACATGTCTGACATTCCATCTTGTTAATTATTTTTATATTAAACCATGATTCCAAACCGATAGATTGTTGCATCAATTTATATTTAGAGCTCTTAATTATATCAGTTTTATCCCAATCCAACGACTATCGATGCCAAATATAATATTTGAATTTTATTTAAAAACATTGGTTATTGGTTATGATTGAGGCTAACCGGTTGAACATACTTCTTTTGCCAAGAAACTAATATATTTATTACCCGTGATGTTTGAAGCAATCCAAGCTAGAAAAAATCTATATTTTTTGACATCAATTGGAATAACTTGGCATTGATTGAAAAAATAATTTCTTTGCATGAGTAACTCAAACAATTATCTGCAATTAAATGAAGATCATATAAGAAGAAAACAATTTACACTACAGAGTTTTCAAAAAGTTTAACGACTTACCAAAGACTGTGAGGAAGCCAAGAGCAACCAAACTTTTTACTATCTATGTATTGGGTGTACAAATAAGTCACCGCCGTTTGACAAAAGTTGGCGCCACCAGTAAGTTATGGTTAAAATTGTCAGATGTAAAATGTCATTATCGTAAGGTTGGACATCTGTCAACAACATGACCTTGAAATATTAGTGAATTTTTATCAGTATAACATATTTTTTTGTGTTCGAAAATGTCAAGTTTTGAGCCGAATAAGCGTCATTTGGGGAAACTTTTGATTTACTTCTCCAATTTGAAGAAATCTGCAGCTGAGGCGCATCGATTGCTTGTAGAAGCATATGGTGAGGCTGCCTTAAGTAAGAGAAGTTGTCGTGAGTGGTTTCAAAAGTTTAAGAACGGTGAATTTGACATCGAAGACAAAGAACGTAGCGGAAGGCCGAAAGTGTACGAAGACGCGGAATTGGAAGTATTATTGGATCAAGATTCGTGCCAAACGCAAGAAGAACTTGCACTTACATTAGGAGTGACTCAACAAGCAATTTCACATGGGTTGAAATCATTGGGAATGATTCAAAAACAAGGAAATTGGGATTCATATGAACTGACACGGAGAAACTTTGAATGCCAATTTTCCACATGTGAAATGCTGCTTGCCAGGCATAAACGAAAGGGTTTTCTGCACCATATAGTCACTGGTGATGAAAAATGCATCCATTATGATAATCCAAAAAGGAAGAAATCATGGGGATCCCCTGGTCATGCTTCAACATCTACGGCTAAGCCAAATATTCATGGAAAAAAACTCTTGTTGTGTATTTGGTGGGATCAGCTTGGTGTCGTGTATTATGAGTTGCTCAAACCGAATGAAACCATTGCTGGGGCTGTCTACCGAACATAATTGATGAGATTGAGTCGAGCACTCGAGGAAAAGCGCGCCCACTACTACGCCAGACACGACAAAATTATTCTCCTGCATGATAATGCTAGTCCACATGTTGCGGCACCGGTCAAAACCTATTTGGAAACACTCAATTGAGAAGTTTTACCCCACCCGCTGTATTCACCAGACATTGCTCCTTCTGATTACCACTTGTTTTGATCGATGACGCATGGCCTGTCTGAGCAGCACTTCACATCATATGAAGATACCAAAAATTGAGTCGATTCGTGGATAGCCTCAAAAGATGATGATGATGACTGACGCGGTATTCGTATGCTGACAGAAAGATGGGGAAAAGTAGTGGCAAGCGATGGGTACTACTTCGAATAAAACATGAGGTTCCGTTCTTTCACAATAAATGCCCATTTTTTTATAAAAAACGGCGGAAACTTATTTGTACACCTAATACTTTATGTTAACACTTTGTATCTTGATCCCATATTTTCAAGTGATTGATACTTCTTCTCTTGATCCCATATTTTACGTGATCAATACCTCCTCTCTCGATCTCATATTTTCACGTGATCAATACCTCTTCTCTCGATCCCATATTTTCACGTGATCAATACCTCCTCTCTCGATCCCATATTTTCACGTGATCAATACCTCCTCTCTCGATCCCATATTTTCACGTGATCAATACCTCCTCTCTCTATCCCATATTTTCACGTGATCAATACCTCCTCTCTCGATCCCATATTTTTACGTGATCAATACCTCCTCTCTCGATCCCATATTTTTACGTGATCATTACCTCCTCTCTCGATCCCATATTTTCACGTGGTCAATACCTGCTCTCTCGATCCCATATTTTCACGTGATCAATACCTTCTCTAAATAATGACATATTACTGACGTCTAGCCAATTTTTTTAAACAATTGAACCTTTAAACGATTGTCTCGGGATTTCCAGCATCGACAATACACTTGGTAATGAAAATATAGGTATGCCTGAATTAATTTATGGTAGAGATTTTGACGTCGTGCCATTTGTGTGCAGTGAAGTGTAAGATATTGACGACATCCCTCTTAACTCTTCCATCATCTGAGAAAATACTACAAAACAGCAGAATTCCTGAACTTGCTCCAAATTTTGCTCCAATGATAAAAAAGAGATTTTCAATATTATTTTATGCAATATAATACTTTGTCATCCTTGATTTAGATAAAAATTAGTTTATAAATATTTTTTAAACTAAATAAAGAAACATTTCCTGTTTAACAGTGGTGCTTTAATAGTTACTTTTTATTTTATGACCAATTAAAACATTACAAAGCAAGAAACATTTGAAATCCCACCACTGATGTTTCTGTCACCTCAATTCTTTATTTTCATAAAGTTTTTGGTGAATTTTTTTTCTCCGATATTTTCGCTTTGTGTTTCCGTCTCGACAAACTCCGTATTTCCATATTAGGAAAATGTTGAGAAATAACCTTACACCCGTATCGGGAAAATCGAAAGAGAATATTTAATATCACCCTGAAACAAGCTAATTTCGTTCCCAATATTACAAATGTGGGAGGTTAAACAGGTGAGGACTGGAATAAAGTCACCAAGATAAGGGAGAGGGTTAAAAAAAACAGAGTTTCAATCAATAAAATTGACAATGTCTTGACTTTTGTCAACGTGTTCGATATTGTGCTTTTAATATATTTTTTATTAAAACAGCACGCCAACTCATCGATTAATACACACGAAACCGATACTACCACGAAACCGAAATCATGTCACAAACATTAAATGTCTATGTTTGAATTGAGAAAAGAGAAAGATCCAGATTTTCTTACCGCGACACATATATTAAATCTCTTCTACATCTTTTCAAACAGCTCCTACAATTCTTCTGACTCTATACAAATAAACATTGTAAAAAATCCGCCAAATGTCCATCTCTTGCAGCTCCACAGATGTCCACTCTTTTGTCAAAATTTTCGATGACATTTGGGTATAATTGCGGTTCTAACTCATCGCTCATAACGCGAATAATTTTGCTAACTCATAACGCGAATAATTTTGTCCTTCAGCTCATGAATTGATTGGGGGTCATTCTTATAGACCTAGTTTTTCACTTAACTCCAAAGAAAATAGTCCAACGGTATCAGATCACATGATATTGATGGCCAATCAACATCACCGTTTCCGTAGATTACAATACATAAAATAATTCAACAATTTGAACGCGTTGTTGTATTGTATACGACTCCATTTTTTTTAAATGTCATACATTACACTTCTCAAATATCACAAGACACAGACAAGTTTGCGACGCCATCTGTGTTTCATCGTAAAATTAAAAAAAACGCTCAATTTGAAAGACCCTTTAGTTGTGGGTTCGGGTTCCGAGCTAGAGCGCCCTGGAGGATAGTTTGCTCTCTTAACGGTGGTTTATAAAATTGTCCTTTGAAATGGATAAAAAAATGAAATTTGACAGGGAAACGGCGGGATTTGTGTAAATGTATGTTTAAGATTTTGGTCTTGATTTTCAGATGATAGTGGTGAGGTATTGTGTCTTCACTGTTCTATTATATGTTGTCGAAGGATGGACGCTCACTGGAATAATGAATGAAAAGCTTAAAACTTTTTATATAAGAAGCTGAAGTAAAATGTTGGGTATAAGCTGGATGAACACAAGAAACGAATAAGTTATGAATCCTTTAGAAAAACCCAAAGCAATTTTTAACATAATCTAATTTCGAAAAGACATGGAGATAGAAAAGTGTGAAAGGAAAAATAAATGTGATACATATGGGAGAGTAATGAAAGATTATAACAAATTGAGGAATTCTGTAATGTATGTATTGTACAATAGTATTTTCTCAGATGGTGAAAGATTAAATAGAGATATCGAATTGCGTGAAGCGATAGGAAATAAATGCGATATACGAGTATATGGGAGATTAATGAAAGGTTAGAACAAGTTGAGGAATTCTTTAATGTATGTAGTATTTTCTCAGATGGTGAAAGATTTAATAGAGACATCGAATTGCGTGAAGCGATAGGAAATTAATGCGATATATATGGGAGAGTAATGAAAGATTAGAACAAGTTGATGAATTCTTTAATGTATGTAGTATTTTCTCAGATGGGGAAAGATTTAATAGAAATATCGAATTGCGTGAAGCGATAGGAAATTAATGCGATATATATGGGAGAGTAATGAAATATTAGAACAAGTTGAGGAATTCTTTGATGTATGTAGTATTTTCTCAGATGGTGAAAGATTTAATAGAAATATCGAATTGCGTGAAGCGATAGGAAATTAATGCGATATATATGGGAGAGTAATGAAAGATTAGAACAAGTTGATGAATTCTTTAATGTATGTAGTATTTTCTCAGATGGGGAAAGATTTAATAGAAATATCGAATTGCGTGAAGCGATAGGAAATTAATGCGATATATATGGGAGAGTAATGAAAGATTAGAACAAGTTGATGAATTCTTTAATGTATGTAGTATTTTCTCAGATGGGGAAAGATTTAATAGAAATATCGAATTGCGTGAAGCGATAGGAAATTAATGCGATATATATGGGAGAGTAATGAAAGATTAGAACAAGTTGATGAATTCTTTAATGTATGTAGTATTTTCTCAGATGGGGAAAGATTTAATAGAAATATCGAATTGCGTGAAGCGATAGGAAATTAATGCGATATATATGGGAGAGTAATGAAAGATTAGAACAAGTTGATGAATTCTTTAATGTATGTAGTATTTTCTCAGATGGGGAAAGATTTAATAGAAATATCGAATTGCGTGAAGCGATAGGAAATTAATGCGATATATATGGGAGAGTAATGAAAGATTAGAACAAGTTGATGAATTCTTTAATGTATGTAGTATTTTCTCAGATGGGGAAAGATTTAATAAAAATATCGAATTGCGTGAAGCGATAGGAAATTAATGCGATATATATGGGAGAGTAATGAAATATTAGAACAAGTTGATGAATTCTTTAATGTATGTAGTATTTTCTCAGATGGGGAAAGATTTAATAGAAATATCGAATTGCGTGAAGCGATAGGAAATTAATGCGATATATATGGGAGAGTAATGAAAGATTAGAACAAGTTGATGAATTCTTTAATGTATGTAGTATTTTCTCAGATGGGGAAAGATTCAATAGAAATATCGAATTGCGTGAAGCGATAAAAAATTAATGCGATATATATGGGAGAGTAATGAAAGATTAGAACAAGTTGATGAATTCTTTAATGTATGTAGTATTTTCTCAGATGGGGAAAGATTTAATAGAAATATCGAATTGCGTGAAGCGATAGGAAATTAATGCGATATATATGGGAGAGTAATGAAAGATTAGAACAAGTTGATGAATTCTTTAATGTATGTAGTATTTTCTCAGATGGGGAAAGATTTAATAGAAATATCGAATTGCGTGAAGCGATAGGAAATTAATGCGATATATATGGGAGAGTAATGAAAGATTAGAACAAGTTGATGAATTCTTTAATGTATGTAGTATTTTCTCAGATGGGGAAAGATTTAATAGAAATATCGAATTGCGTGAAGCGATAGGAAATTAATGCGATATATATGGGAGAGTAATGAAAGATTAGAACAAGTTGATGAATTCTTTAATGTATGTAGTATTTTCTCAGATGGGGAAAGATTTAATAGAAATATTGAATTGCGTGAAGCGATAGGAAATTAATGCGATATATATGGGAGAGTAATGAAAGATTAGAACAAGTTGATGAATTCTTTAATGTATGTAGTATTTTCTCAGATGGGGAAAGATTTAATAGAAATATCGAATTGCGTGAAGCGATAGGAAATTAATGCGATATATATGGGAGAGTAATGAAAGATTAGAACAAGTTGATGAATTCTTTAATGTATGTAGTATTTTCTCAGATGGGGAAAGATTTAATAGAAATATCGAATTGCGTGAAGCGATAGGAAATTAATGCGATATATATGGGAGAGTAATGAAATATTAGAACAAGTTGATGAATTCTTTAATGTATGTAGTATTTTCTCAGATGGGGAAAGATTTAATAGAAATATCGAATTGCGTGAAGCGATAGGAAATTAATGCGATATATATGGGAGAGTAATGAAAGATTAGAACAAGTTGATGAATTCTTTAATGTATGTAGTATTTTCTCAGATGGGGAAAGATTTAATAGAAATATCGAATTGCGTGAAGCGATAGGAAATTAATGCGATATATATGGGAGAGTAATGAAAGATTAGAACAAGTTGATGAATTCTTTAATGTATGTAGTATTTTCTCAGATGGGGAAAGATTTAATAGAAATATCGAATTGCGTGAAGCGATAGGAAATTAATGCGATATATATGGGAGAGTAATGAAAGATTAGAACAAGTTGATGAATTCTTTAATGTATGTAGTATTTTCTCAGATGGGGAAAGATTTAATAGAAATATCGAATTGCGTGAAGCGATAGGAAATTAATGCGATATATATGGGAGAGTAATGAAATATTAGAACAAGTTGATGAATTCTTTAATGTATGTAGTATTTTCTCAGATGGGGAAAGATTTAATAGAAATATCGAATTGCGTGAAGCGATAGGAAATTAATGCGATATATATGGGAGAGTAATGAAAGATTAGAACAAGTTGATGAATTCTTTAATGTATGTAGTATTTTCTCAGATGGGGAAAGATTTAATAGAAATATCGAATTGCGTGAAGCGATAGGAAATTAATGCGATATATATGGGAGAGTAATGAAAGATTAGAACAAGTTGATGAATTCTTTAATGTATGTAGTATTTTCTCAGATGGGGAAAGATTTAATAGAAATATCGAATTGCGTGAAGCGATAGGAAATTAATGCGATATATATGGGAGAGTAATGAAAGATTAGAACAAGTTGATGAATTCTTTAATGTATGTAGTATTTTCTCAGATGGGGAAAGATTTAATAGAAATATCGAATTGCGTGAAGCGATAGGAAATTAATGCGATATATATGGGAGAGTAATGAAATATTAGAACAAGTTGATGAATTCTTTAATGTATGTAGTATTTTCTCAGATGGGGAAAGATTTAATAGAAATATCGAATTGCGTGAAGCGATAGGAAATTAATGCGATATATATGGGAGAGTAATGAAAGATTAGAACAAGTTGATGAATTCTTTAATGTATGTAGTATTTTCTCAGATGGGGAAAGATTTAATAGAAATATCGAATTGCGTGAAGCGATAGGAAATTAATGCGATATATATGGGAGAGTAATGAAAGATTAGAACAAGTTGATGAATTCTTTAATGTATGTAGTATTTTCTCAGATGGGGAAAGATTTAATAGAAATATCGAATTGCGTGAAGCGATAGGAAATTAATGCGATATATATGGGAGAGTAATGAAAGATTAGAACAAGTTGATGAATTCTTTAATGTATGTAGTATTTTCTCAGATGGGGAAAGATTTAATAGAAATATCGAATTGCGTGAAGCGATAGGAAATTAATGCGATATATATGGGAGAGTAATGAAATATTAGAACAAGTTGATGAATTCTTTAATGTATGTAGTATTTTCTCAGATGGGGAAAGATTTAATAGAAATATCGAATTGCGTGAAGCGATAGGAAATTAATGCGATATATATGGGAGAGTAATGAAAGATTAGAACAAGTTGATGAATTCTTTAATGTATGTAGTATTTTCTCAGATGGGGAAAGATTTAATAGAAATATCGAATTGCGTGAAGCGATAGGAAATTAATGCGATATATATGGGAGAGTAATGAAAGATTAGAACAAGTTGATGAATTCTTTAATGTATGTAGTATTTTCTCAGATGGGGAAAGATTTAATAGAAATATCGAATTGCGTGAAGCGATAGGAAATTAATGCGATATATATGGGAGAGTAATGAAAGATTAGAACAAGTTGATGAATTCTTTAATGTATGTAGTATTTTCTCAGATGGGGAAAGATTTAATAGAAATATCGAATTGCGTGAAGCGATAGGAAATTAATGCGATATATATGGGAGAGTAATGAAATATTAGAACAAGTTGATGAATTCTTTAATGTATGTAGTATTTTCTCAGATGGGGAAAGATTTAATAGAAATATCGAATTGCGTGAAGCGATAGGAAATTAATGCGATATATATGGGAGAGTAATGAAAGATTAGAACAAGTTGATGAATTCTTTAATGTATGTAGTATTTTCTCAGATGGGGAAAGATTTAATAGAAATATCGAATTGCGTGAAGCGATAGGAAATTAATGCGATATATATGGGAGAGTAATGAAAGATTAGAACAAGTTGATGAATTCTTTAATGTATGTAGTATTTTCTCAGATGGGGAAAGATTTAATAGAAATATCGAATTGCGTGAAGCGATAGGAAATTAATGCGATATATATGGGAGAGTAATGAAAGATTAGAACAAGTTGATGAATTCTTTAATGTATGTAGTATTTTCTCAGATGGGGAAAGATTTAATAGAAATATCGAATTGCGTGAAGCGATAGGAAATTAATGCGATATATATGGGAGAGTAATGAAATATTAGAACAAGTTGATGAATTCTTTAATGTATGTAGTATTTTCTCAGATGGGGAAAGATTTAATAGAAATATCGAATTGCGTGAAGCGATAGGAAATTAATGCGATATATATGGGAGAGTAATGAAAGATTAGAACAAGTTGATGAATTCTTTAATGTATGTAGTATTTTCTCAGATGGGGAAAGATTTAATAGAAATATCGAATTGCGTGAAGCGATAGGAAATTAATGCGATATATATGGGAGAGTAATGAAATATTAGAACAAGTTGATGAATTCTTTAATGTATGTAGTATTTTCTCAGATGGGGAAAGATTTAATAGAAATATCGAATTGCGTGAAGCGATAGGAAATTAATGCGATATATATGGGAGAGTAATGAAATATTAGAACAAGTTGATGAATTCTTTAATGTATGTAGTATTTTCTCAGATGGGGAAAGATTTAATAGAAATATCGAATTGCGTGAAGCGATAGGAAATTAATGCGATATATATGGGAGAGTAATGAAAGATTAGAACAAGTTGATGAATTCTTTAATGTATGTAGTATTTTCTCAGATGGGGAAAGATTTAATAGAAATATCGAATTGCGTGAAGCGATAGGAAATTAATGCGATATATATGGGAGAGTAATGAAATATTAGAACAAGTTGATGAATTCTTTAATGTATGTAGTATTTTCTCAGATGGGGAAAGATTTAATAGAAATATCGAATTGCGTGAAGCGATAGGAAATTAATGCGATATATATGGGAGAGTAATGAAATATTAGAACAAGTTGAGGAATTCTTTGATGTATGTAGTATTTTCTCAGATGGTGAAAGATTTAATAGGGATATCGAATTGCGTGAAGCGATAAGAAATATATGTGACATTTATGGGAGAGAAATGAAAGATTAGAACAAGTTGAGGAATTCTTTAATGTATGTAGTATCTTCTCAGATGGGGAAAGATTTAATAGGGATATCGAATTGCGTGAAGCGATAAGAAATAAAGCTTATGGGCGCTAAAGTATAAATCCTCTAACAAAACAGTATCCAAATCTGTCAAGATGATAGTCAACAACATAATATTAGTATCAACTTTGATATTTGGTAGTGAAACTGGCGAGAGCTGAAAATAGTCAAATAAATAATGTAAAAATGCTTGCACTTAAAAGATTTTATATTTTATTTATTTATTTTACACATGAGAAGAAATATACACAATTTGCGAAAACAAAACAACAAGTAATTTAATTAGGACACACAATTTTAATGGATCTGGGTTTGTTGCCTTTCATTTATCGTGCCCTCAGTAAACTAGGCTTTTGCCTGTATCTCACTGAGGGCATATAGCATGAAAAATCTAATTGATACTTCTTTTCGATTTTTTATCAAATAAAACCCCGTTGCACATTCTCATCAACCTGACAAACAGTGACACTCAATTACATATGATGTATATATACATCACGCGAATCAAACACCTCACGCTTCATCACTCCAGACCGACCAAAACATTCCTACAATTACAATTACATGGGGTAAAAATGTGTCACAGAATACGTAATGAAATTATTTGAGACGAATGTCAACTTAAGGACCATGTGTTTGAATAATATGTAAAATTGTACTATGAGATGTTTTACGTATATAGAACGAATTAATGGACAAATGTTTCAAAGAAGGCGGAATGAAGACAGAAATAAACGCATGGATTAAATACATATTTGAAGTAAGGATGAAAAAAGGAGATTACAGATGGTTTGGACATGTGGAGAGAACCAATAATGAAAGAATGACTACGCAAGTATACAAGTCATAAATACGTGAAGAGGTAGACCAAAGAAAACTTAGCTAGACCAAATGGAAAAGATTGTCCATGTCGAGATATAGGAAAGTGGAGTAGATGAAAGTTGTGTGCTTGGATAGAAAAAGTTGGAGATTTGTGTTCTCTGTGCTTACCTCGTAAGGGACACGGCTTGATGATATATTTGTATGTACGACTAAATTAAGACTGATATTAAAAATATTGGAAATCGCTATTAATGAGTATTTGATGCAATTTTGCATTTGAATTTACCTAAAAAAACTAAATTACTTTTCAGACAACCTTTTAAAAGACTTACCTATTGTATAATGTACTCACAAAAGCAGCCAAGTGCTACATTATTATCACGAAACTGCTAATTCGAGTGTAAACTGTAAGAACTTGAACAATAGACTCACCTATTGTATAATATACTCCCAAAAGTAGCCAAGTGCTACATTATTATCATGAAACTGCTAGTCGTGTGTAAACTGTTAGAACTTGAATAATAGACTCACCTATTGTATAATATATTCACAAAAGCAGCCAAGTGCTACATTATTATCATGAAACTGCTAGTTCGAGTGTAAACTGTTAGAACTTGAATAATTTCTATCGTTAACATTGGGGGATGATGGACAACGGAAAAGGTGTTTTTTTTTTCAGATTTTTTTTAGCTCCCGAAAAGATGAGATGTTCCCGACTGCTTCATCAATTTTAGAAGATTGAATTTAAAAGGGCGGCTGGTGGGGTCTCACTCGCCTGGCTGTTAATTGCGACAACGGCCTCAGGCCTTCTGGATCCAACACCCCTTGAATATAAGGCTTTACCCTTGACCATATTCACAAAAAATACATAAGAATATATTATCTCGTACTTTATAACCCTTTCAAGATTTCATCGTGAAGACTTAAGTGGTTGAGTCTGTCATCCGTGCTGTCAAGTGACACAAACCCTCAAACGGAGCCTTGATAACTTCATATATCAATAAAACTTACCCAAATTGTCCTCTTTATACGCAGACATTATTTTATTACTTTCATTGTACATAGTAGAACTTGGTGGGCTTATTGGCATGTGACATTATCTTCCTGCCAACCAGAAAGGTGTTAAAGAGACTTAAAGTAAAAACCAGAACTGAGCCCACAACCCCTGGGTTGACAGCTAGGTGTTTTATCAACAAAGTATTGGATATCATCGTTAACTTAACAAGATAGAAATATCTTCTTCTGGTTTGTTATACTCTTAACTGGGCCATCATAATTACTGGACTTGATCTTAAGAGCGAATTGACAGGACTGCAGAAAGAGTGATACACCTTCATTTTTCAGTCACTAGTAGTTCTTCTACTCTTGGAATGAGCTGATGGCTGCATTCCTTACCTGGTATATCTATCGTGTTCCTGATCTATCTCATGATCGAGAACTTTCTGGTCTCCTTTGAATGATCAGCCTCTCCATTGTATATATATTTTTGACAATATGGTCGAAATACCTAATATATACTCAAAGAAGGAACCTAGCAACAAAGAACACCTTCAATAATATATACTCGTATAGCTCACTGAAGCTAATCTCAAAGAACTTTGACTTATGACCGCAATTTTTTTTTTTAGTCCACAACAGTTGATTGATGATATCTCACTTTATATGAAAAGGAATGTTCGGGTGATTGCCCATCTTTGTGGGGTCCGTGGGCATATGCTCACGTATGTGTTTATGGATTTCGTGGGGATAGATAGTCATTTGAATGATGTATGCGACCAAGTAACTTGTTTCATTTACTTTTGTCTGGTTGGCTGGAAGATATTGCCGTCGGGCAATAAGTCCGCCAGATTGTATTTGCCATAAAAATGTTAAGTAAATAAATAAATAAACAGTGTTTTAGTATCGTGGAAGTGGAAAAGGATGAAAGAAGCCGATAAAATGGTGTAGAAATGATGCACTGAGAAGAATACATGGGGTGACAATGCATGACGGAATATGCATTGAAGTGATTAGGGATTAATGTAAAATTAAGGTTGATGTGTTGAGGAAGTGGAAAAAGTACACTATAACGTGGTTTGAACATGTAGAACTAATTAATGAAAAAAGACTAACAAAACAAACACATAATGCAAATGTGAGTGGAAGGAGTGGTGGTATTCGACCAAGAAAAGTATCGAATGAATAATACGAGTATATTAACATTTTACTTCCGGTGTTAAAAAATGTCGCGCGTTACGGTGATGTGTATTCAATACACGTGTAAAAATGAGCGATTTAAAATCGGAAAATAAGAATATTCATAGACTTCTTCTTCTTCTAAGTCTTGCGATCTGTTTAAAATGATTTATAAATATTCATAGCCAATCGCTTAAATTAATTAAATTTGAAGTCAAAAGTGATAATAATTGAAATTGCTAAAAACATGAAAAAACATCAACCGACGCGTCGGCTGATGTTTTCGACGTTCACAAAACGGGGGCAGAGACCATTTCATATGAATGCTTAGCTACTGAGACGGGACTCGGAACACTAACACTGTGTATGTTATACCTCGAAGGAAGAAAACTGCAAACTGAGATTTTATTTCTTACTTTCCTATATACCGAAGTAGAGTGAGAGTGAGACGTGAATACACCCATAGCGGTTTTTTTAGAATGAATATACATACGTCACACACTGGCACACGTTTGATTGTGTTTGTGAATTTATTCCCGATTTTCACAATATATCTCTGATGTGGCCGATAAGTTCTAATTATTATTATTTCATTCAATGCGTAAATATATATGACATTATAGAGTAAAACCTTAAATCTGAACCCAGTATTTATTATAATTATAGAGATATTGAAAGTTTTAGAAGCAATTTGTACTAGTTACACATCACAGAGAAGGAAGGGTTATAGGAAATAAATCTGAAAAACCAAAGATATTGTGGAAGCTGTGTGAGAAGTTGTACAGACGTAAAAGTGGCGATGGATGTGTGTCGACGTAGGAAAGTCAGACGTTCTGACTTTTGGCCTACTTCAACAGATAAATCGCGTGATGGTATGTATGTACGAGTATATAACTTGTTAATTTATTTTATATGTGACATTCAAATTACATGTAAAACTAATGTTATACGTAGCACTTTTTTTATATTGATATACTTGTAGTATGAAACTATCCTTTTAATTGATACAACTCTATGAATATACTCGTAGTATGAAACTGTCGTTATAATTGATACAACTCTATGAATATAGTATGAAAATGTCCTTATAATTGATACAACTCTATGAATATAGTATGAAACTGTCCTTATAATTGATACAACTCTATGAGTATGGTATAAAACTGTCCTTATAATTGATACAACTCTATGAATATAGTATGAAACTGTCCTTATAATTGATACAACTCTATGAATATAGCATGAAACTGTCCTTATAATTGATACAACTCTATAAATATAGAATGAAACTGTCATTATAATTGATACAACTCTATAAATGTAGTATGAAGATGTCCTTATATTAGATACAACTCTATGAATATATTATGAAACTGTCGTTATAATTGATACAGCTCTATGGATATAATATGAAACTGTCCTTATAACTGATACAACTCTTTGAATATAGTATGAAACTGTCCTTATAATTGATACAACTCTATGGATATAGTATGAAACTGTCCTTATAATTGATACAACTCAATGAATATAGTATGAATCTGTCCTTATAATTGATACAACTCTATGAATATATTATGAAACTGTCGTTATAATTGATACAACTCTATGAATATATTATGAAACTGTCGTTATAATTGATACAACTCTATGAATATAGTATGAAACTGTCCTTACAATTGATACAACTCTATAAATATAGTATGAAACTGTCCTTATAATTGACACAATTCTATAATTTAGAAAAATAAAAACATTTAAAAATAAACCAGTTTGCATACGATTGTTTAAGAAGCTTTATATAAAAGATCTTTATTTTAACTTTGAAATATCCAGAAATTTAAGAAGTTTCTCGATACATCGATTACATCTCCTTATTCCCCGGAAACCTCATCGTTAAGTACAATATCAATTCAGAGAATCACAAAGAACCGATTGAAATAAATTAACAAACTTTTATTAAGTTCTTTCTTAAATATTCCATCTGAACTTTGGGATATTATTTGTTAAATAAGATTAAAAGTTTCATTGCATAAATTTCGTATACTTGTAGTTAAAATTTCATTAATCCACTAAAACAAGTTAAATGAAATTAAACAAGTATAAAAGTAACTTAACAAGGTGGATTAAACGATGAGTGTAGCTGGTGTTAAGTGTATAAATTCAAGTGTTGAACGGTATTGTTTAGTCTTGACTTAACTCATACAAGTTCCTAACAAACTTGAAAATATAACATTCATGCAAGGAAACACACAATCACGATGTATCTATGTCTGGGTAGGCCGAGGACAGAACGCTAGACTTTCCTATGTTATCGTCTATGAAGACTGTTTTCATTAGTTATGTATCTAAAGGGTCTTTCAAAATAAGCGGGTTTTTTTTATTCTTGGATAAAACACAGATGGCGTCGCGAACTTGCTTGAGTCTTGTGACATTTGAGAAGTGTAATGTATAACATTTATAAAAATGGCGTCGTATACAATACGACAACTATAAAATTTATTTATCAGTGAGATGCAGGCAAAAGCCTAGTTTACTGGGGATACGACAAATGAAAGGCAACAAACCCAGATCCATTAAAATTATATGTCCAAATCAAATTACCTGTTGTTTTTTCTCAAATTGTGTATATTTCTTGTCATGTGTAATAATAAAATAAAAAAATAAAAATTGTTATCTCCTGAATTGGTGATGTTAATTGGCCAACATGATGTGATCTGACACCGTTGGACTATTTTCTCTGGGGTTACGTGAAAAGCCAGGTCTATAAAAATGACCCCCAATCAATTCCTGAACTGAAGGACGAAATTATTCGCGTTATTTATTGGTGAGTAAGAACCGCAATTATGCTAAAATATCATCGAAAATTTTGACGAAAGAGTGGACATCTGTGGGGCTGCAAGACGTGGACATTTGGCGGATATTGTTTTTTGTGTTTAAATGTCATACATTATACTTTAATGACGAATAAAAAGTTTTTTGAAATCAAAGCAATTTGTGTGTTTTATTGAAGAATTTAAAAAATTTTAATAAAAAAAACTGCTCAATTTGAAGGACCCTTTACTTTAAATTATTACACATTTTGAGTAATAATTTATTTAAACATACTATCCAATCAAAGAAGGACAATTTAGTGTCACTAAAAGAGGAGATTCATTTTAAAAAGACATAATGACGTTGGGTATAAAATATTGACGTGGAAAAGACAGATAGATGCCGAATAAATGTTGTAGAAACGCGTTCACTAGGGAAAATACATGGGGTGATAATAGAATGGGGAATGAAGGTATAAAGAATGAATGTGAACAGCTGATGTTTTAATGAAGATAAAGAAGAGCACATTTTTTAATGTTTATACAGATTAATATGTAAAAGAACTAAAGAGGTCATGGAATATTAAGATGAAGAGAGCGCTCTCAAATTGTTTGGGCTCGTGGAACAAATGAACAAAGAAAGACTTATTGCAAAACAAATATGGGAGAAATCAAGGAAAGTATGACTGGATCAAGAGAATGATATGTTGAAAGAAGGAAATGTTAAAAGTGAGAGAAATCGTAGAATTTTTTTAGAGAAAGTATTGAGGCTTAGAAGAGATGAAAGATGCGTGTCGCAATAAGAAAGTTTGGCACTTTGTCTTTTCTGTCTACACCAAGAGGTAAACACTAACCTGCAATCAAACACGGGACGTCTATAGACGAAGCAAGCAAATTAAAGATTAGACTACAAACTCCGTGGCGTAGTTGAGGTGCATAACCGCGCAATAACGCACTGAACTTCCGTGCGGAAGGTCGTTGATTCGAATCCCACGCAGTGTTACAGGATACAGATTTTTTTCCGCCTAATATCCAGGGATATAAGAATACCTTTGACTTCGGTCATATCTATTCGTAAACAAATGGAAAACTGGTGCGTAATCGGATCCAGTATAGTGGTGTGGAAGATGAGTTTGCTGGTGTGCAACAGATCACTCGCTTAAAGAGGAGAAAAGGAATAAAGATATAAAACTGCACGGCACGGCTTCGCTTTCTAACTGAATGACGTAATGGCAAGGAGATCCTCGACTATAAGGCCCAGCAACCACGAGGTGATAGGATGACTGTCTTCCGAATCGAGGCTTATGGGTTCGATTCCTTTTGGAACTCAATTTATTTTCAGTCTAATTTTCCTCTTTCTTGTTGATCAAAAGATCCGCCAGGTTGTACTATGCACAACGAAAGTGTAATAGAATATGACAGATATGTAAACATAGATCAAATTAACAAGTATTTTGAATTTCAAAATTAAACAAGTATCAATAATAATACTTCTTAACTATCCAAAATACGCATTATGGCGGTCAAGAATGTCTCCGTTACCTCTTCCAGCCGCCGTTATGCTAACGGCAGGTGATCCGTTAGCGCCGTTAATTGCGACCACTAACGACCAGCATCCGTTCTCTGGATCCCAAAGTGGACAGAATTAATCGTTACCGAACAGCCTGCGATCAATTCCAACCTTCCCTGAGGTGATTTTCCATCCCTGATTGGAAGATCATATTCCTTGTTTAATCAACTTTTGATGAAAATTATTGATTGCTTTTTGGACACATTTTAAGCACTGTTGTGTCATTTTAAAAATTATTTTATCAAGTTAGTAAGTTGCGATATGCGATAACGCATACTGAATCACAGATTATCTTTACGGTTTTTATCAGGCTAGAAGGTCCAATATAAAAATATATTGTAATTTATTTTTATCAAACACGGTTTATTGCACAAAAAAAGTGGAATAAACAGTGTTTGATAATAATAAATTACAATGTCTTTAAACTTCCACAATGTTAATGCCTTAACTATTAGCAACATAAAAATATATTAAAAACAATTTATTTAGTAGTCGGTGGTATACCTAGTCACGCCAACTTGATGAATGAAATGTTAAAATCGACCATTCGCTGGCAAGCAAATATTTACGAAGAAATAAAAAAATGTATCTACAAATTTATGAATATGCTTCTTCTTCATCTTATTTTAGGCCTGTTGGCCTGTTATGGTCCTTCATCATTGTTTGCCTCTTGCGACGTCAACTACCAGCTGTCTTTCCATCTTTAGGTAGGTCGTCCTGGAGGTCTGCTTGCTTGGGAGATAATGTCCCCGGCCATTCTTACGGCTCTTGGTTCCGCCATTCTGGATACGTGCTCGTTCCAGAACCTTCTTCTCTGTCGTCCCCATCTGACAATATCTTCAACTTCGCACGTCCTTCGGATTTCTGTGTTACTCTTATGAATATGCAATAAAATCAATTCAATAAACACGATTCGCTCATTTTTCTTCGAAGAATCTGGCGAATTATATTAAAAGAATAACTTAATATACATTTATTTACAAAGCGACACCTGTCTTCGAAAAATTTTCATCAATATTTTTACTCCCGAACGGGTGTCGATTTTGACATTTCTCAATATACTCGTTAGTGTATGTAACAAAAATACTGAGAAATGAAAATCTTTAAAACATTGTATTTACGAAATGTATTCTTACCATAAATGATTTGCTATAAATAAGGAATGTTACGAATATACACATTCATAAATAACTCACAGTTATCAGATTTCAATATACAGTATTTCGAGACGATATCAAAATCGACCCCATGTGAGCGATCCCCTCTCTGAAAGAACATTGCTCTGACATACGAGTAGATTCAAAAGATACAAAAAAGGCATATAATTTAGGAAATTGAAAATAAGGACACGAAGTTTTGTATTATAACTGATAGTGTTTTTTTAACTCTGTAAAATCATTATCAGAAATAGTATAAATTTCCTTCTATCACATAGTATTTATCTTTTGATGGTCCTACAGCCCATATCGAGCTTTGGCCTCCATCAATCTTCGCCTCCAACTCCTCCTGTCTTCCGCCACGATCCTCCAATCCTACTCCTGCAGCAGCAGGGTTGCGTCCCTCTCAACTTCGTCCTCCCATCGCAGCCTTGGCCTGTCGACTCTTCTTCTCCCACACGGGTGTTTTTCCAGTATTATTTTGGGTGCTCACGATGACGGCATTCTCTGCACATGTCTGGCCCATCTCAATCTGCTCAGTCTGACATGTACAGATAGCCTGGGAGCTTTGTAAATATTATACAGATCGTCGTTGTATCGTATTCGCCAGGTTTCGACGTCATTCACGGGGCCCAGGATCCTACGTAGTACTCTTCTCTCGAAGGCATCCAGCAACTCTGCTGATTTAGTTGTCAGTGTCCATACTTCGCATCCATATGCTATCACTGTTCTAATAATTGTTTTGTACAGGGTGACTTTGGTTTTTCTGTGGACATTTCTGGACTTGAACACCGGCAGTAGGGAGAAGAATGTTTACTGTATATTGTATGTACATAGTATTTATACCAATGTATATTACTTAATTTAATACAACTCATCTTAATGTTTAATATGCTTAATGAGCATTTCAAGTGGGAATATAATCATATTAGAATTGTTTATTTATTTAACACTTTTATTGCAAATACAATCTGGCATGTTTATTGTCAGGCGGCAATCTCTTCCAACCAACCAGACAAAAGTAAATGAAGCAAGTTATGTGGTTACACAAATCATTCAAATAACTATCCATCCCCACGAAATCCATAAACATATAGGTGAGCACATGCCCACGAACACCAAAAAGACGGACAACCACCCGAACATTATTTTTCATATAAAGTGAGATATCATCAATCAAAAGGAAATGAAGGGATGGTGGAGAGGAAAGGAAAAGAAAAATCAGGAATGAAACACGTTATTTTACTGGCTAGAAATTAAGAATTTTTTCAGTCGCTTCTTAAAGCATGCCAAGGACGTAGCGAGTCTTATATTGGTTTGTAACTGATTCCAGAGTCTCACTGCATGGACAGTAAAGGACGAGTTAAAGAAAGAGGAGCGGTGAACTGGAAAGGCAAATAAACTATCTCTGTTTGAGCGTAGTGCTAATCCATAATTGGAAAGACGTTGAAAATTCTCGGCGAGATAAGAGGGGGCGGCGGGACAGTTAAGGATGGTATACAATAGAGACAGTATGTAAATTTGGCGTCTATTTCTAACATTCAACCAGTTCAATGCCTTCTGGTATGAAGTTATATGATCGTACTTACACACATTTGAATACTTTGTAGATATTTTTCGATTTAGATAAATCAAATACGATAAAATTTTCTTTCTTTAAATTTAACATCGCCGAAACAGATAACGAAAGTCGGCCCAAACCATAAACCTATTTAGCACCTCAGGCCCTGTTAAGTGGACTTGGCCAGGACTCTAACGATCGGGCAGTTTAACGGAAAGCTCCGTTATAACGGTCCGTTGGGAGTCCAGTTCTACCAATAAATCAACTCGCAACACTTGGACAATCCTACAGTGGAACTGAGAAACAAAGAATATAGAAAAACTTTCAGGGTATAAGTTTCTCATTGTATTTCAATAAATTACACTTTTATTGTTCACAGTAAAACCTGGTTGTTTTTTCCCTTCCACGCGTTAATTATTTGATTACAAGTCTTCAAAATGGAATGGCAAGTAGACGAAAGTGAGCATTTTCGACGCTTCCTTCCGTTCACGTTCAATTGAAGGAATAAAACTGTCAAAACTGCTCGCGAAATCATCATGAATAATATGGTTTAAGCGGTCCTCATCGAAGTCCACTGGTCGTCCGGAACGCTCCATGTCTTTTAGGTCGAAATTACCGTCTTTGAAACGTAAAAACCATCGACGAGCTGTCCTTTTATTCATAGCATCTTCACCGTACACTTCGCAAATATCACGATCAGCTTTGGCAGCTTTGAAACAGAAGGAAGTGTCGAAAATGCTCACTTTCGTCTACTTGCCATTCCATTTTGAAGGCTTGTAATCAAATAAAATAATATATGTAACGTAAAAGCAAACATAAAATCTTGTAGAGCAGAAATTTTTCTTTTGAATGACGTATAACCTTTACCGTTTTGTTTAACTTTTGGTGCTCATTTTTAAATTGAAAAAAAAAACGGACACAACTTATGTGAACACCCAATATAACCTCTCTTCGTCTTCGAGGTAGGAGGTAGAAAAACGTGTCGCGTAGTATAATAGTATTAGTTAAATAACAAAGTGATTTATTATTAAATATTTTAATAAAAAGTTTCGTAAAGTTAAAGTCTATTAATTTTTATAAATTACATGTTTTAAAACTGTGTAAAAAAAAAAACAACCGCTAATCCACATTCAAATATTTTCTTAAGTTCGGTAAAAAAAATATAATATTTATTAAATTTATCATTGCTTTCGTGACAAACTACGACCCTCGGGATAGGAAATTGAAACACGTATCACGTAATTAAGTGACTACTGTAATAACAAAGTTACGTAATGTTTTGTATTGTGACACGTGCTAAATATTTGTTTGTGTTATCCCTCCAGACCTACAAGCCAACATCAACAATTCAATTGTATTATATTATAGTTATCAAGCAACTACATAATAAAGCTGCGTTGGCTGAAACAGTAGTGGAAATGTTAACAAGAAATTTCAATACATAATAAGTTTTTGTTGTTTTCGTATGAAAGTTAGAAAACTTTTCTTCCTAGTTACGTACTTACTATACATTGACATTTTAATTTGCAACATGTCACAATCGGGGGCGTATTATAAAAATGTACCTGCAGATCTTAGAATGAACCTCGTGATGCCGATGACAGCTGCCCCGAGGCCGTGTATCGCGTTTCACGTAATCACGGCTGGGTTGATTCTTCTTATTCACACCTTCAGGTATACCCCAGTGTTGTCAGATGGATGATCATTAAAAGTTTTCCCCTCGAAGTCGTGTTTTTTTTTTCAAAATTAAAAAAATGTTCATCTCATAATTTTAAAATTGTTTTTTTATTTGATTTATGTTAATTATTTAAGGGAGTATTCTACTCTAGAAATTTAAGAAAAATCGTTTTTTTTTGCATATTCTTAAAGTTTAGACCTTTAAAAATATGTTCTCAAAAGATTTTTTTTTAAATTCTCAATATTTACGAAGTTAGAGCTATAAATGAGGCAGCAATTACGCCGCACAGGAATTGACTCAGACAATAATTTTAAAACTTTAAAGGTCCGTTCTCACGGTTCAAGTTTAGTTGACCGAATAAAATTGATCAACAAAAGTTGAACACGACTTGAATCAGTTTTTGTTCACACGTTTTAATAGAAACTAATTCAAGGACCGTTCTCACGGTTCAAGTTTAGTTGACCGATTAAAGTTGATCAACAAAAGTTGAATTAAATCTGTAGTGAGAACCTTGGTTTCAATAGAGTTGATCAACTTTTTTGTTGATCAAGAAAAGATTAACCCAGTCAAACTTTATCGTTCAAGTTATGAGTCATCCGCCATTTGCTTTCACGTTGAGACCTGTCTTGAAACGTGTGAACATGTGAATTCAAGTTGATTGTGAAGTTCGCTTTCAACTCGATAAATATAAAAATAAAGATGCAAGAGAAAATGCTTTCGACGCCATTTTGAACTGAATTAAATTGAAACAGTTTCTTGAATCAGTTTCTATTGAAACGTGTGAATAAAAACTGATTCAAGTCGTATTCAACTTTTGTTGATCAACTTTGATCGGTCAACTAAACTTGAACCGTGAGAACGGGCCTGTATTTACATTTTGTTGATCAACTATTATCGGTCAATTAAACTTGAACCGTGAGAACGCGCCTTCACTACAGATTTCATTCAACTTTTATTGATCAATTTTAATCGGTCAACTAAACTTGAACCGTGAGACCGCGCCTTAAACGCGTTTTTCTCAAAACTACTTTTTTCGACCTAGTTGACATAAAATCTCAAGTTCTATCCAACCGATTGCCTTTAAATTTGGTGTGAAACTTAAGTAGATATTGTTCTATCGTTCCTATCTTGGAAAATTCAAAACTATTTTTAAAAAAAATTAAAAAATGGGTAAAAAATTGTTTTTTTTTCAAAGAGCCACCATTTTACTATTACGACATTATTTTTAATTATGAAACTGCGTAAGATTTTAGTTTTAAATTTACGAAAGAGCTTTAATCATGTCGACCAGTTTACTCCCTTTTTTACAAGATACAACAGCTGGTAGCATCTTGAATTTTCCTTTTTTTTTTCAAATTTTTCGTTGTACATTCTCAAATCATCAATTGGCCAACTGTAAAAAATTCATACGAAAAATATTTTTTGTTTTTTTTTTCATTTAGCCTGAAAAAACGCCCGAAATTCACGCCTCGAGAGTAGAATACGCCCTTAAAGCCTCGTAAAAGCCTTGTTTACTGGGGTCGCGATGGGGATACTTATGACAACAAAGCTTGATGAATATTATTGGAGACCATCCATAGAAAATTGCTTGTTTTTTTTTCCATATTTTTCATACAAATTATATAAAATTGACATACGAGTATAAATAAATAAATAATACTTCATACTTGTATTAAAAGCTGCCGAAGTGTGATTAAGTCCACTATACTTCGATTTGGCCTGAACCTTAATTGGGAATCTGTTAACAGCGGTTCCAGCGATGGGGATACTCTCTAAAATTTCCAGTCAATAAGAGTCGTTCTTTTTTTCCAGGTGAGCAGAAGTATAAAAGTCTGAGGTTGTTTTTATGTTCTAAGTACCAAAGGTAAAGTGCTATGTTGTTCATATTCCTCACAGTGCATCCCTTGCGATGCTTCGCTCGAATTAGCTCCCTTACCCGGAGATCCGAATCGATGGGGGGTATTTGACCTCCGGATGTCAATTGAGTCCTATCCGAATGATCTATCATTGATAATTAATAAAGTTCCGGTTCAGACTTATTCGGTCATGGTCCCGATTGAACTTGGGCAGAAGCTCTGCGTTGGTTATCCTGCGACACAGAAGAACTGGTAATTTATATTTTTTTCATTCAATACGTAAATGTATTATGGAGGAATGCCTAAAATCTGAACCCAGTATTTATTATATTTATAGAGATATTAAAGTTTTTAGAAGCAATGTGTACTAGTTACACATCACAGGACAAAAAGGGTTAATAATTTACTTCATTTATCTTTACTCCTTTTTACTTATGTAGTTAAACAATATTAGAAGTTATCATAAAACGGCCTTCGTTGCCTTGTTGAATTTCGACAGGCGATTTCGAATTTGATTCCCGATGGACTTTTCTTCTACAAATTTCTACAAATCCTTGTTAATGGAAAATAGTATTATATATATATATATATATATATATATATATATATATATATATATATATATATATATATATATATATATATATATATATATATATATATATATATATATATATATATATATATATATATATATATATATATATATATATATATATATATATATATATATATATATATATATATATATATATATATATATATATATATATATATATATATATATATATATATATATATATATATATATATATTTAATTCACATAAGGGCGTATTTTTTAATCACCCTTTAGTTCGCGTATTGTATTCACATTCCTGCCTATTTCATCCCTTATTGTTTTCTTCTTGCTTTGCACCTGGGTACTTGCTAGCTAGCACAATGTTTCTGTTGTCTGTTGTTCAAAATATATATTTTCAGTACTGCATAGTTATACAAAAATGACCTGTAATCGCTGTGAAATAAGATAGAAAAGTGTTAAAGTTTGCGTGGGAGAACTTTAATAATATAAAGCTAACTAGTTTGGCAACACTTTTTCGCCTGTTTTTTTTATTATTAACTAATTTATTTTTTCATTTCTTGGAACACCGATCAAACGAAATGTCAATTTTAGATTAAATTTACACGATTATTTTCTTCGTCTCCATCGCGTATTCAATAATGTGCGTTGTGGTCCTCTGAAACCCATTTATAAAACCATTTATAAAGTTTCACACCAAATTTGAAGGCAGTCGGTTTGATAGAACTTAAAATTTTATGTCGACCAGGTTGAAAAAAGAAGTTACGAGAAAAACGCGTTTTACTCCTAAGTTTTGAGATTATTATCTGAGTCATTCCGGTGCGGCGGCGTAATTGCTGCCTCATTTATAGCTATAACTTCGTAACGATTTACAATTTTTAAATTTCCTTTTGAGAACATATTCTTAAAGGACTGAACTTTAAGAATATGCAAAAAAAAACGATTTTTTCAAATTTCTTGAGTAGTACCCTATTAAATATGTATTTATTTCGCTATATTTTTAACCTGTCAATAATAATGGTTTCAAAACCCGAGTTAGAGCGCCCTTGAGAAAAATTGGTTGTCTTAACGATGATGTATAAATTGTCTTTTAATTTTTATTCTTATTATCAAACACTTTCACTGCACGATACCCCATGAAGACACCATATAAACTGTAAACCCCAAAAAATGCTTAGTGAAAACGCTGCTACTATACGCCACATTAAGTCCCTTGAGCATTGGAAAACCCATGAAATTTCCTCCTGTTAAGTGGATATTCCAGCGCTCTTCTCAAAGATGTTAATAAAATCGTTGAACTTCGCACTATCGTTCAATGGACTTTTATGTTTCTATTTCTAAAAAAACGTCTATTTTACTTTCGTTTTCTCATTGTTTGCTTTTTGATTTTTGTCTTTAGAGACTTTTCAAGTCCCACAAGACTACTTTACAACGGATATCTTTATTGGCTTACCATTCGTCTGCAAGAAATTTCCTTTGGACTGGACTCTATTTTCTACCGAATTTCAAAAGAAAATCGTAAGAGTGAAAGAAAAAGTAAATTATTTTATTCAGCATACGTCAAAGTGGATTGTGGTCTTTGTGGAACTTATAGAGTGATAATGATTATTAAAATATTTCATTGGAAGGTGATTGATTATTAGACAATATTTTAAACAAAAAAACAACCATAAGACCACATTTCACATACGAAACGATCATTTGACTATATTCCATACGCGAAACGACCATTAGATCATATTTCTAACGTGAAACAACTGTTAGACCATATTTCACACGCAAAACGACCATTAAACCATATTTGCCACACGAGACGACTATCTTTCAAATGCAAAACGACCATTAGACAATATTTCAAACAAAAAACCACCATAAGACCATATTTCACATACGAAACGATCATTTGACTATATTTCACACGCGAAACGACCATTAGACCATATTTCACACACGAAACGACTATATTTCAAATGCAAAACGACCATTAAACAATATTTGAAATACGGAACGTCCATTAGCCCATATTTTAAACTCAGAAAAGAGGCATATTTAAAATCCTAGATATCCAAAAATCCTTAACAAAATCCATGTAAAGACCCTAAATTGCTTAGTAAAAATATAAAGCAACGACGAATTCCACCTCCAATCAGCATGGTACACCATAATCCAATCGAAGAGACAGCTAAATGAAAATTAACAATTAGTGCAACCATAGTGGAAGCCATAAGTTTGTTATTCCGTGATAAGATGGAGCCATGCGCTCTCGTTACGGTTGAGATTCCGTTACAGGTCAGGCGGTAGCCAATGCGCCGCTGGATTAGACACGAAAATTAGCGCACGTGTAACCAGACAAACACTTTTATCATTCTGGTAACCTTTTTTAATTTTTTTGGTACCATCGAGAATCGAACCTGACACCTCGGAGGTGAATTCAATCCAGTTGACAGAGTTTACTTGCCATACATAATTACTAGCTAAAATTGTTTTAATTGGACTCGGCTGTTTCAGAAGTCAAAAAACTTCAAATTCAGAATTTTAAAGTTTCTTTAATTCGACTGAAATAAGAAGTTCATTTAACTAAACTTTAAACTAAACTTTGTTGTTAACAGACCTTATTTCTGAACAATACAGAAGTTTAAATAATTGAATATTTGTGATAATAATTTAATAGAAGTTAAATGTGTACTTGTTCTGCGTATCATTGAAACGTTCGTTGAAAGATATGTCAAAATTGAGAAGTTATTTTATTAACCAACCATTGCATTACATGAACTAGTTTTTCGAAGAGAACGTTTGTACTTGAAAAAAAATTGTGCACATCTCTATCTGTTATTTGTGTGCGTGTTTTATTTTTCGAGATGTGTGCTGTATTTTTGAAAAAAAAAAGGATATTTTTTTAAAGATATGAATTTTAGTTGAAATATTACATAATTTAAACTCGATTAAGAATCCGCGCGTTCCGGTGCTGTGTATTCAATACACATCAATACACATGCAAAAATGAGCGATTTAAAATCGGAAAAATAAGAATATTCATAGCCAATCGCTTAAATTAATTAAATTTGAAGTCAAGAGTGATAATGAAATTTAATTCTGAAAACATAAAAAAATATCAGCCGACGTTCACAAAACGGGCAAAGCGACCACCTCAAACGAAAGCCCGCGAGCTATGAAGCGAGAGAAACGAGCGAACTGAGATTATATTTCTTGCGTTCCCATATACGGAAGAAGAGTGAGAGTGAGACGTGAATAGCGTCGCTTTTCACCCATAGCGGTTTTTTAGAATGAATATACCTACGTCACACACTGGTACACGTTTGATTGTATCGGTGAATTTATTCCTGATTTTCACAAAATATCTCTTACGTGGCCGATAAGTGCTAATTATTATTAATATTATTTTTTCATTCAATGCGTAAATGTATAACGGAGGAATACCTAAAATCTGAACCCAGTATTTATTATTTATATTTATAGAGACATTAAAGTTTTTAGAAGCAAAGTGCACGTGAAAACATGAGACCGGGATTCAACGCAAAATCTTATTTACTACCTTGATCAAAAACTTTTAAGACCAGCCACCGTGTGGCGCTGTCAGTCACCCGATTGGAATTTTTTTTTGTTAGGTTACCACATCTATCATTGACACTTCTCTCCGAATTTCAGCGTCGTAGCTTGACATTTGTAAAAGTTACGCTGTACTGAGAACATCTACCTTTGTGGGTGTTTTCTATTTTTTACAAGTTTGAAAATGGCATCAACTGTGCATCAACGAGTTTGCATTCAATTTTGTGTGAAAAACGGATTTAACGGTCCGCAAACCTTGGAAATGTTGGAGAAGTGTTTTTTGGTGGAACGAACGCTTCAGAAGGGGCCGTGATTCGGTCGAGGATGACGAATGCAGTGGCAGTCGAAAACCGATGAAAACATCGATAAAATCAAAGAAATGTTGGCCGAAAACCGCAAACCGTATCCAAAAAATACGGGATCGGAATACGTATTGTTAATTGATTAACAGATTTACTCTTAGCTTGAAATTCCTTCTTCATATTAAATGCTGGTGTCGTGAACCTCCCCTTCATCTGAAAATTGGTGCAGCATCTATTTCCATATTTTCTAGTCTTGAATCATGTTGAATGCAGCGTTTAAAGAGTACCTTGTTCACTCCTTTATAGTACATGTATCCTTAACAAGATATTTTACTTATTCTTTATTTTCTCCTCAATTGCACCCATGATCAACAGCTTCTCCAAACTTTTGTCATCTGTCTAGCAATATGCTCTTAGTTTGTGACAATTATTTTTCTGCATAGTATGGAACGTCTTTTGGTAATATGCTCGTATGTAATTGGATGGCATTGACAATGATTTTTGGTCCATGGGCTGTTGCGTTAAAACGCAGAATTCTTAGAATTTGTACATCACATGCCAATTTGAGAATGGTTAGTGTTATTTCTTGCTATTGTTGTTTTTTTTTATTTTGTTCCTTGACCTATAAGTGTTGATCTCACCTATCTAGATTGTGTTTATGTTCTTTTCGGTGATGACAGCATTTAATTAACACATTCGGTAAACTTGTTGACCTGAAACAGCCATTCCTTCTTTAGTCAGCCTGGTTTGCGGTATTTATTTATTTAACACTTTTATTACAAATACAGTCTGGTGGACGTATTGCTAGGCGGCAATCTCTTCCAACCAACCAGACAAAAGTAAATGAAGCAAGTTACATGGTTGCATAAATCATTCAAATAACTATCCATCCCCACGAAACTCATAAACACATACGGGAGCATATGCCCACGAACCCCACAAAGCCGGGCAGTCACCCAAACATTATTTTTCATATAAAGAGAGATATCATCAATCAAAATAAAAGGAAGGGATGGTTGAGAGGAAAGGAAAAATTGGGAATGAAACATGTGATTTTACTGACTAGAAATTAAGAGTTTTTTCAGTCGCTTCGTAAGGCATGATAAGGACGGAGCGAGTCTTATATTGGTTTGTAACTGATTCCAGAGTTTCCCTGCATGGACAGTAAAGCACGACGTAAAAAAAAGAAAAGCGGTGAACTGGAAAGGTCAATAAACAATCTCAGTTTGAGCGTAGCGTTAATCCATGATTGGAAAGACGCTGAAATTTTTCGGCTAGATAAGAGGGGGTGGCGGGACAGTTAAGGATATTATACAATAAAGACAGTATGTGTATTTGGTGTCTATTTCTAACATGCAACCAGTTCAATGCCTTCTGGTATGAAGTTATATGATCGTACCTTCGTAGGTTGATAATAAATATCCTTCGGTATCTGAGCATAGTAACTAAAAATTGTATTGTATTTCATTCAACATGCATTTTAACCTGGTGGGTGTATTGCCATGTGGCAATCCAACCAACCGAAAATATGTTAAAAAGGTCTTAAGTGAAAAACAGACTTGAATTCTTTTTTTTTTAATTTTAGTTTCAGCAGAATTCGAACCCGCATCCTCCGGGCTGAAAGACAGGCGTTTTACCAATTAAGGGAAAGGATAATATGATTATTAAAATGTATGCCGTAAACTTCTGCTATTTCATTTTTGTGTATTATTTTGTCATGTTTAATAAATTATTATAGTAAAATGAAATAAATACGTCTTGTAAAAAAAGTATAAATTAAAATATTTTTCTGTTTTGTTACGTCACTGCCTAAACCAGCACGTTTGCGCTCCCCATCTCAGCAATGTAACGTATTTATGCATGATTTATACCTGCTAATTTATCTTGGGCCAATTTTTCATTCCGGGTCGGGGTCGCGGCTCATTTTGCAGTGGTTGCTAACCTTCGCCCCGAGACCCACATGTTTTGTATCTCACAGTGATTACCACTTTAACGCAGCAGTGGTGTAACACATCGCTATACAAGGTGCAAATCACTTTATTTTCGTGATATTATTATGAAAACAGTTTTAAGATATGATGTACGTGAATTGATATGGATATTAAATAACGCATGTCTATTGGTTTTTTTTTTTGGCACCAAAACAACTACAATAACACTTTTATTTAATTTTGTTGAAATAGAATAGATTTTAAATTATTTATTTGAATATTTACTTAACACTAGGTTTACGGCCATTTTTTTTATACCTATCTCTACGGGCACCCGTCAAATTGACAGATAAACACAATTATTTGTTTTTTTTCTTTTTAAATTATTTATTTAACTTAAATAAGACTAAAATAGACATAATCCATCCATCCATGGCTCTACAACCCAGGTCGGGTCTTGGCCTCCCGCAGAGCTTGCCCCCATGACTGACGGTCCTGTGCAGCGTTACGCCAGTTCCGGATACCGATGTTGTTTGCATCCCTCACCACTCCATCCAGCCAGCGGAGATTCGGCCTTCCAACTGCCCTCCGCCCCCCGGGCGCACCATCCATGATTCACCTTGGGATCTCGCCCTCGCCCATCCTCTGAAGATGTCCGGCCCACCTCATTCTTCCAACTCTAATCTCCTTCACAACAGTAGGATCCTTGTACAGATCATAGATCTCGTGATTGTAGCTAATACGCCACTCTCCGCTGTCACAGATTGGGCCATAGATTTTGCGCAACACCTTTCTTTCAAACGTTTATAGAGCCTTTTCATCGACCTTACTGATTGTCCAATATTCCGACCCATATGTGAGTACAGGTCGGATGAGGGTCTTATAAAGAAGGAGTTTGGTTTTTCTTGTAAGGTGACGAGATTTCATGTGCTTCAGTAGGCCGTAGTAGCACCGGTTTGCTGCCACTATTCTTCGTTTGATTTCGGTGGACATATTATTGTTGTTTGTTACCATAGTGCCAAGATATACAAACTCGCTGACAGTTTCAAAAGTACAATCATCAATCTGTATGTTGGGAGGGTTCTGGCGTGATGAAAATAGACATAATATACAAATAGAAATATTATTACAAGTAAAATGGTAAAGGGAGTGACCATAAAAATAATATATTCAACTATTCGGAACATTTCTTACAAACACATTTTCTTTTCTTAGTACATTTTCCACTCACAATCTTTTTACATTTTGTAGATGCGTTATTTGCCAGCCTATTTGACAACTTTTGCGTATTTGAGAAGTGGTGTTCCGTGACTGAAGAGAAACAGATGGTGTCTGACGCGGTTCATTATCACCCTTGGCTAGTTCCTCGGCCAATTGAAATAAGAAGTCCTTTCTTGATACATTAAGTCCAGTGCATTCTTTATAAAGTATCCATGTATTTATTGCTGTCAAATCCAATATGTTGAAGAAAACTTGAAGGTACCATCTAACACTTCCTGATTTGTCGGAGTATTTTCGAGCCATTTTGGTCAACAACATCTACACCACACTTGGTCGTAGTATAGTATAGTATAGTATAGTATAGTATAGTATAGTATAGTATAGTATAGTATAGTATAGTATAGTATAGTATAGTATAGTATAGTATAGTATAGTATAGTATAGTATAGTATAGTATAGTATAGTATAGTATAGTATAGTATAGTATAGTATAGTATAGTATAGTATAGTATAGTATAGTATAGTATAGTATAGTATAGTATAGTATAGTATAGTATAGTATAGTATAGTATAGTATAGTATAGTATAGTATAGTATAGTATAGTATAGTATAGTATAGTATAGTATAGTATAGTATAGTATAGTATAGTATAGTATAGTATAGTATAGTATAGTATAGTATAGTATAGTATAGTATAGTATAGTATAGTATAGTATAGTATAGTATAGTATAGTATAGTATAGTATAGTATAGTATAGTATAGTATAGTATAGTATAGTATAGTATAGTATAGTATAGTATAGTATAGTATAGTATAGTATAGTATAGTATAGTATAGTATAGTATAGTATAGTATAGTATAGTATAGTATAGTATAGTATAGTATAGTATAGTATAGTATAGTATAGTATAGTATAGTATAGTATAGTATAGTATAGTATAGTATAGTATAGTATAGTATAGTATAGTATAGTATAGTATAGTATAGTATAGTATAGTATAGTATAGTATAGTATAGTATAGTATAGTATAGTATAGTATAGTATAGTATAGTATAGTATAGTATAGTATAGTATAGTATAGTATAGTATAGTATAGTATAGTATAGTATAGTATACAGTTATCAGATTTATATAGTTGTGAAGAAAACAATTGCATTTTATCTTTTTTCTCTCTTACTATTTTTGGAAGCTCTCTTTTGTTGAATCGAATGGTTCCAACCAATGTGGTTTTTTTCCAATAATAATTTCTTGGCAAGAGGAATACTTGTGAAAAGATTATCAGTTGTTATGGTCCTCCCTTCCCGTAAATATGGTTGGGTTAATTTTAAAACTACGTGTTCACCTAAAGGTGTCGAGGATCGGGTTTCTTCTCTTCCCAAATAAGGAAAACCATTTAAAACATATTTCAATTTCATATCGACTGCCAACCAAAATTTTATACCAAATTTATGTGATTTATTCGGCATATAGTATATTGGGTAAATCGGCACCTAGCTTTTGTTGGGAATAATTGTTCATCAATAGAAATTGAAAAAACAAGATTGAGAGTTTTTTATAAATCTATTCCAGATCGTTCTGTTTTTTTTTTGTCGATTCGTATGAATCGATGTATTTTCATGAACTGATCTCTGGGCATTGTTTTTGAAAAGAAAGGTGGCCCCCATTTTTTGGACCACAAATATGAAGCTTTTAACGATTTCGCTTTATATGCCCACCCTGGCATATAAAATCGCTATAAAAATCTTCAATTGTTCAAAAGAAATTGTCAAATCCTTTTTTATAATACGACGCGCTTCTGTTTCTGTGCAGTATTTGATATGTTCTAAAGTATTAGTTCTAAAGCACTTTGCACATGACCCGACATCAAATTGGTTTTGGAATATCCAGTAGGTCCTGCGACACCTTTATATGTTGCGTGAATGGGCAGTCTACCGCTGGACCCACCTGCTTCAAATCCTACCCATTGTGTTCCATCAACTGCAGTTTCTGTTGCATTGGTTTTGAAGGTGGTGAGAGCTGAAGATCAACTTCGTCAGGCTTCAACCCTCGAAGAGACCTTTTTTTATACCAGTCGTTCTCTCTAGAATACTCATAAAACTCGATTGCCCCATAAATCATAATTCACCATATGTGTAGGTAGCCCATGGCATTTGGCTTTGAAACAAAAAAATCCTTCACACCAATGACATTCTTTCTTTTTTGCTTTACACAAATTGTAACACTATGATTATGTTGTTTCAAAAGTAATGATTTCACAAATGGGTCAAATTCAATAGGGTTATTTATTAAATTACCAACCCCGTCAATTTGACGTGTGTCAGCAAAGATAGGTATAAAGCGAAAAAAAATAAAAAAATAAGAAGTTTCCAAAATAAGAAGCAGATAAAAATAAATTAAATATATTTGCATTGTTCAATTATAAAAAGTCGTACAAAAAAAAACCATGAAAAATACTGTCTGTTTTGTAAAATTTTCAAAAGCAAATCAGAAACCCGTCAATTTGACAGGTGCCGTAAACCTATTGTTAAAAGTGGAACACGACATCAAGCGCCTGGTCTTGAGAATCAATAGGTAAAGAACCAAGTTGATAGTAATAGACCGCAGTAACGAACTGACACCAAATAATGTGAACCATGGTCTAGTCTAGAAGTAATAGCTGACAAGGGCGTCACAATGAACCCTTACATATGATAGATAATGTTTTTTTTCCTATCTTTACATACCTATGATAAAGTTTTATTCATAAATTAGGCGCAATATTAGATTAACAATGATAATAAACTCGTATTAATAGAAAAATTAAAAAAATATAACAATATCATTTGGGCCTCGACCACACAGGTAGGAACCTCGCTTGGTACTTAAAGCTACGCTGCAAGCTAGGTGACATATCCTAGCAAACCTAGGCACCGCATATTATCGCAATGGCCACACTGCATGCTTCGCGCCACGCTACGTGACGATTAGTCACCTAGTGAATCTCCTAGCGAACAGACGTGCTGGTTAATTTTATTGTGTCTCCGAGTGATTTTACAAGATGGCGGAAGTTTTACTAACAGCTGTGTATAAAAGGGAGCCTTTGTGGAACCCATCGAACAAATTATACAAAAATGTACCTGTAATAAAATCACTTTGGAATGAAATTGCACAGGAAGTAAATAAAGTTTTTTTTTAAATAGGATTCCAGTCTGCTTTTCACTTAAGGCCTATAAAAACATCTTTCTGGTTGATTGGAAGAGATTACCACATGGCAATAAACTCTCCAGGTTAAAAAAAAAAGATGGTAAGTTGTAATGAAATTGGTTAGTTTTGAGAGTGGCAGCGTTTGTTGACTCAACCGCTCCCAAACGTCAAATGAATTTGTGCGAAGCACTTTGGTGTGGCCAAGCATGAAATCACCTAGTCTATTAGACATGGATCACCTAGCTTAGCACCTAGCGAAGCACCTAGCGAAGCACTTTGCTGTGGTCTCGGCCTTAGTTGTTGTTATAATTGTTTTATTTAAAATAAACATAAACGTTTATATCCTTCTCTATTTTCATTCACCTGCTAAGATGATAGTCCACAGCAGTGTTTTAGTACCAACCTTGTTATGTTATATGGGAGCGAATCATGGATGTGTGAAAAGATTGAAAAATGCCGAATAAATGCATTCATGGAGAAGAATTAGGGGTGAATAGGGATGAAAGTAAATTTAAGACTGGTGCGTTGCGTGAGACAAAGAGGAACATTGTGAAATGGTTAGGTATGTGGAATGAATGTATTAAGAAATATTAACGAAACAAATATTATATAACAGTGCTAATTTGAGTAGAAGGCGTGGTAGAAAAAAACCAAGGAAAGTATAATTGGATGATGTAAATACTCGTACTTTCGGAAAGAAGAAAATGTAAAAAGTCGTATAAGTTCCATGAAAAGGTGTTTGGATGTATAAAAGGGGAAAGATATGCGTCATGACAGGAAAGCCTGGCGTTTTGTCTTCTGTATCTGCATCGATAGGAAAATGGCGTGTTGATCTGTTTTTTTTTTCTTGTTATGATGTGAAAGATCACTTTTTTTTATTGTTATGATGTGAAAGATCATTTTTTTATGTTGTTTATAAAAGTGGAATTAAACAGTGTTTGATAAAAATAAATTACAATCACTTTTTTTTTATTGTTATAATGCTAAAGATCACTTTTTTTATTGTTATGATGTGAAAGATGCAATATGATGAAAAGACATAATCACGTAGTATTTGATCACTATTGACTTTCTGACAATATGCTGGAATCCTCTATTTGGTGTATTCGAAACGATTCAACCTATAGAAGATATGGTTGTAAAGGCAAAATTGCGGTGGACCGTGCATGTGATACGCATGGGTGATCATAAACTCCGAAAACGCGCCTTTACGGGGAAGTGGTGGGCAAGCGAAGAGTTGGTGGGCAGAGGAAGCGCTATAAGGACAGTCTGCGAGAGTCGCTTACATTGTGCGGGTCGCCTGAGGACTGGGAGCGGATGGTTCGGGACCGTAAAGGGTGGAGAGCCGTATACTCTTGGGTTGATGGCTTTTCAGCGACTAGACGTGTAAGAAACAGTCAGCGCGCTACGAACATATGTCAGCATGGCCAGGCGGCTAAGCAGGGTCCACATGTCTGTGACATTTGCAGGAGGGAGTGCGCATCTAGGATCGGGCTGTTTTCTCACAGAAGATCACATGATTGACGTAGAAGAACGGTTCAAGATTAACGTTGGCGTAGCGTGGAGATGATTGACTACGAGGCCCGACAACAACGACGACCGTGGATAACTGAAACCGTGGATAGTGAAACCGGCGATATTAAACCGTGAATAGTGAATTTGGGGAAATGGAGACGACTGTAACATACCATATATCGATTTGTATTATTGTATAGCATTATTTTTTAATCAATATTTTTTTTGTTTACATTGTTCAACATGATACATATGGCGGGCTTATTGATACACAGCAATATCTTCCAAAAACCAGCTCAAATTAAATAAACAAAACTGTTTTTGTCCTCGGCATCTCTCCTTTGCAAATACCTTTTTTTTAATCCAACGGAAATCGAACTGACAATTTTTAAGATAATGACGACTCTCGTAACTTAATTGGTAAGATGCATATTTTCTGACTAGGAGGTTGCGGGTTCGATTCCTACTTAAAACCAGATTTTTTTTAAATAAAAAGTGATTCAGTCTGGCTTTCACTTGACGCCATTCAAACAATCAACTGTTTGATTGGAGGGAGGGAATTGCCGCATGGCAGTAGTCTTGCAGGGTTGTTCTGTGTACAAAGAAAGAGTTTTCACGATTCACTCTGGAGCTGATATAGCAGCCAAATGGGATTTGTTTAAACTTTCTCTTCCTATGCTAAAGAAAATCCGTGCGTTCCGGTGCTGTGTATTCGATACACATCAATACATATGTAAAAATGAGCGATTTAAAATCGGAAAAATAAGAATATTCATAGCCAATCGCTTAAATTAATTAATTTGAAGCTATAAGTGATAATAATTGAAATTTATTAGCTGAAAACATGAAAAAAATATCGACCGACGTTCACGAAATGGCAGAGACCACCTCAAACCCCCTCACCTACGCCCGAGAGCTACTGAAGCGAGAGAACTGATTTTATTTCTTGCGTTCCCATATACCGAAGTAGAGTGAGAGTGAGACGTGAATAGCGTCGCCTCCTCACCCACAGTGTTTTTTTAGAATGAATATACCTACGCCACACGTTTGATTGTATTGGTGAATTTATTCCCGATTTTCATAAAATATATCTGATGTGGCCGATAAGTGCTAATTATTATTAATATTATTATTACACATGACAAGAAATGTACACAATTTGCGAAAAAACAACAGGTAATTTGATTTGGACATACTCGAACAATTTTAATGGATCTGGATTTGTTGCCTTTCATTTGTCGTATCCCCAGTAAACTAGGCTTTTGCCTGTATCTCACTGAGGATACTTAGCATGAAAAAATAAATCGATACTTCTTTCCCATTTTCGATTACACAAAAACAAAACCCCGTTGCACGCTCTCATCAACCTGACAAACAGTGGCATGGAATGAAAAAATATTATTAATATTATTTTTTCATTCAATGCGTAAATGTATTACGGAGGAATACCTAAAATCTGAAGCCAGTATTTATTATATTTATAGAGATATTAACATTTTTATAGGCAATGTGTACTTGTTACACAGCACAGGGGAGGAAGGGTTAATAATAGTGGATTAAAGTCCAGAGTTAAAGTGCCCTTTAGGAGAGTTTGCTCCTTAAACGGCGTTATATAAAATTGTCCTTTTGATAAGATTGAATAAAAATCAAATTTTTTTTCCAAGTAGACCAGAAAGGTTGTCATATTTAAATTCTTATATCAAATAACTATATCTAGTACGCAGATTTTAAATAGCAAAATAAAATAAATTATTTTACACTTAACATGATAATTTTGGGGACAGGCTGTAAAACTTTAAACTGATCGATACGGTGTTTATTTAATAAGCAAAGTAAACCTTTTTTGGTTCACTTTTGAAAACAGCAGCAGTTGTACCGTTTCTTGGCCGTCAGCTAAACAAATGAAACAAATTTCTGTTCATGACGTTTCCAAAATCGCCCGATTCACTGGCGCGCCTTGTATTCATCCTACAGTATAAAATAACCTTCACGGTTGAAGGGGAGGAATGGAACCCCAGACCTTACCCTTCAACACACTGTACTGAAATACTATGAAAGACGATCAATCAAGATTATAGAGATTCTAATCTTCCACGGCATCTTATTAACCCTTCATTGGTTCAATATTGATGTTGATAGATAACGATTTGTGTGGCTTAGTAGATATGACGTCTATCTTTTAGCCCGGAAGTTTCTGGTTTCGATTCACGTAGATATCACATTTTTTAAGGGGTATTGAGACTAGTTTTTACTTTTAACTTTATAAAATCTTTATGTTTGGTAGTAAGAGATTGTCATACGGTAAAAAAAACCGCCAGTTTATGCTGTAATATGTCACAAAAATTTAATACAAATCATACTTACTATCATGCCGTTTCCTTATCAAGGTAATTAGAGAGGACATAGCGCGACTTTTTTATATATATTTTTTTTAACCTGGCGAGTTTATTGCCATGTGACAATCTCTTCAAACCAACCAGAAAGATGTTTTTATAGGCCCTCAGTGTTAATCTGGGTACTAGCGAGGATCGAACCCGCAGCCTCCGGATCGGCAGACAGGCCACGGAGGTCGTCTATCTCAACACACATCCTTTTCCTCTTCCGCATCTATACACCTTCTCATAAAACCCTCACGATTTCTCTGACTTTCTACATTTTCTGTTAAACAAATAAAATTTACTTAAAAAAATTGTTTTTGTCTTTCTCAACCACGCCTTCAACTCTCATTTACACAACATATTTGTTTTATTAGTATTTCTTCATTCATTCGTTCCACATGCCCAAACCATCTCAGAGTGATTTTTTTCATCTTATTCAACACGTCAGTTACATATATCCCAAATCAATTAATTCCGATTTCTGCCAAACATTGTACCCCTATTTATTTTCCCAGTACCAACATTTCTACAGCATTTGTTCGGTTCCTTTCAGTCTTTTTCCATGTCCACGTTTCATTCCCATGTCTCAAAGTTGTTTCTAAAATACAATTCACTACAATGTGGAAAAGGGATTTTTTTTGTTCATTGAAAAACAAGAATACGTTTTCTCTGTTTACCTCGCAAGGGACACAGTATATATCTGCTTACCTCGCAAGGGACACAGTATATATCTGTTTACCTCGCAAGGGACACAGTATAATGAATTATATGTAAATATTTTCTTTTTACGTTCCTAAATATGGTTTATCGATAAAGCTAAAATAGAAATATATAAAGGAGCATGAAATATTAAATATTACAATAATAAATAAGAAATATTTCTTAAATTGAAACGAATATCCCCATTGAAAGGAAGCTTAAAATACTGTCAAAAACTTTTTCCAAAATGTTTAAGATGCATGACTATTTTTTTTTTTTATTTATTTATTTTACACATGACAAGAAATACACATCATTTGGGAAAAAAACAAGTAATTTGATTTGGACATACAATTTTAATGGATCTGGGTTTGTCGCCTTTCATTTGTCGTCTCCCCAGTAAACTATGTTAGGCTTCTGCTTGTATCTCTGACGACATATAGCATGAAAAAATAAATCGATACTTCTTTCCGATTTTTGAATTTATAAAAACTCGTTGCACATTATCATCAACCTGACAAACAGTGACACTCAATTACACATGTATACATCACGCGAAATTAAACTCCTCACACTACATCACTTTAGATAGACCTAAAACATTCACCCCACAATGTACCACATACTCGTATAATCATAAAAATTAAAAAACTTAAATATGAGTATAAAACAATAAAAAAACACCACACTCAAGAGATCACACAAACCTTTTCCACAAGTCATTCCTCTTGCAAATCCAAGTACTCAAACTCCTGTCGCAATAACAACCACGGTCCGATCGACTGCGTAAATAGTTTTCCTCCCTTTGCCTTTATTGAATTCGGCACCCCACTCTATGTCATGGGAGCTAAATAGGCATATTGCCTCTGGGCAAAAGATGTTTTAACTCTAGACATGGTGAACATTTGATCAGTGGCTATACGTGTCATGTCTCTCTGCTGAGTAAATGAATAATCAAACAACCCCTAGTAAAATAATTAGATTATATTAGAAAAGTGGCAGGGTACAAACGGAAGCAGTGTGTAAGAGTGGATGAAGAAAAGATCCAACCTATATCCACTTCAGGAGTTGACTATGCTGATGATGGAGATATTAGAATTGCTTGATGCAGTTAGTTTCTGCAGTCAGGTTTTATACCTTATTGTTTAATAATTTCAAAAGCTTGTCACAATATTAACAATCCTTATGTTTTTGTCGACAAAACTTAAGTTTATTGGAATCAGTATTTTGGCAGTGTGATAATATATATTAGATCAAGAGAGCTTTCTTTATAAATAAATAATAGGTTAGGGTGAAAAATTATGATGCAATATGGAATAAAGTGATAAGGGATGAATGGGAATGTAACACTGATAAACAAATTAATGGGAAAAAATAACAAAACACATAATTATATAGTGCAAATAAAACTTAAAGGGATGGTAGAGAAAGATCAAGAAAATTATGATTAAATTAAGGAATATACTTTGAATGAAGTAAACGTAAAAGTGGGAGAAATCGTAGAAGGTTTAATCAAATATATATGGATGTGGAAAGGTGAATAATTTCTGTCAAGATATGAAATTCTGGTTCTCTGTTTTCTCTGTCTACCGACAGAGAAGTGTGATGAACAATTTTCAAGACGGAATTTAACACGTACTGCCAGGATATTTTTCACAAAAATCACTTGAGGTATATTTAAAAAAAAACAAAAAGTATTTTGTGGGTTAGGTATTTCTTTATAATATTTACAGGATGACCCTTCAATCGCGCTCCAGTTTCAAGCACACACATTTTTCAGGTTTAATGGTCTTGCCTTTCAAATTATCTGAAAAATTGAGAATTTCACAATATAGAACAAACGACAATGGTCGAACTTTATTGCGCAAATCGAAAGTTAATAATTCTTAATACTTAACTACTGATTTAATGATAACATAAAGCACATATTGACGCTACGCTTTTACTAATGGAGATTATCCAGCAAATTTGACAATTAAGAGATTTATTATACATTTTCAACAGCAGGTAATTGGCGTTTTTCTAGCCTTAACTCTAACTATTCGTATTAATGAGAATATTCAAAGGACACAGAGAGTGTTGCTGATGATCAAGCAACTCAACTGGATGACGTTCAGCTCAACTTGAAACCCTCCAACAGTATTGCAACAGATCTTGAGGAACTATTTGCCCCTTTCATATAAAATTCAGTTGAAGCCATCAACTCCACAACAACGCCTAGGAGTATTGGAACGTGACTTATGGGCCTAAATATGAGTTATATCGTGTGTATAAATGAATTTTGAAATATAACCAAAACGTAAGTCAAAAACAATTTTGTGTACGACTAATTTGAACAGAAATCTAAATTTAAGAAAAAAATAATCAAGAACATATTTTTCTTTATATTCACTACCCATTCCAAAAACATCTGTCTTCTTCATCAGGGGATGGGAAAAGAAGGCACATTAGTTAATACTCCTAACATATTTCACTTTGACCAAATCTCTTTTGACAATTAATGCATAAATATTTATTTACATACATATTTATCTAAAAATACGAGTATATTCACTCAAAATAACAAATTCCAACTTTAACTTTATATGTATCTGGATTTGTCGCCTTTTATTTGTCGTGTCCCCAGTAAACTAAGATTGTACATGTATCTGACTGACAACATATAATATGGAAAATAAGTTGATGTTTTTTTTTTTGCGATTGTTTATTATTCAATACCCCATTGCAAACTTTCATCAACTAGATCAATAATGAAACTCAATTACATGTATGTATCACGTGAGTTAAACCCCGCATACTTTATCATTTCAAACAAACCAAAAATGTTCAGCACACAATCACCACACCAAACTCTACAGTTCACACAAAACTTTACGACAAATCATCTCTCCTGCAAGTCCAAGCACTCAAACTCCTGTCGCTATAACAACCACGCTCCGATCCACTGCCAGATTTTGCAATAAACGTATTCTTACAACAATAATTATTTACAACATAAAATTCCAACTAGAAGTGGTCCTTTCAAAACATTTATCAGTTGATACAGTAAGAATTATAAGCTTAAAGCATTAAAAATGTGTACAACTATAGTATATTTAACTCTCTCTACAATTTAGATTATATATATTTTATTGTCTTGTCCTCAGTAAGATACAGTCAAAAGCCTAGTTTACTGGGCACACTACAAATAAAAGGCAACAAACCCAGATCCATTGATAAAGTGTGTCCAAATTAAATTACCAGTTGTTTTTTTCACAAATTGTGTATACATAGATTTATTGTCATTTATAAATTAAATTAAATTAAATTAAATTAAATTAAATTAAATTAAATTAAATTAAATTAAATTAAATTAAATTAAATTAAATTAAATTAAATTAAATTAAATTAAATTAAATTAAATTAAATTAAATTAAATTAAATTAAATTAAATTAAATTAAATTAAATTAAATTAAATTAAATTAAATTAAATTAAATTAAATTAAATTAAATTATTGTAAATTAAATTAAATTAAATTAAATTAAATTAAATATTATTTTACACTTACTCGTGACATATATTTGTGTTATTACTACACTTACTCGTGACATATATTTGTGTTATCATTGTAAATATTTTTTGGGTATATATTATATACAATAACCACGTTGTTTGAATTCACCCACGGTTCGACAAGGTTTAGTACATGGCAAAACACTGTTACTGAGTTATTAAATAAAGGATATGGAACTAGCAAACTCTCTAATTTGGATTTTCCTTACAAAAATAGATAACAAAGGTATTTGAATGCAGACACCACTACCTTATTCTTATACACAACTATTGATATTTTTTTTTTACATACATACATATCATCACGACGTGCTCATTTCGAGATACGCAGGGAGAAGAGATCCTCAAACGTTTCCTCAAATCTAAGCACAAAACTTTCGCCTCCTCTACATATATAAATCTCATCATGCACAATTTTCTATTGTAATATTTTTACTTATCAATTCACCTTCATTCAAAACCCCATCCATTTGGTCCAGCCACGTTTTCCTCGGTCTACCTTTTTCACGCACGCTTTGCAATTGTATTCTCACTTGGTCATTCTTTCATAATTAATTCTCATATACCAAAGTAGTAAGAATAAGGCGGTAATGTCTTTTTCATATTCTTATGTATAATGTATGCCTTGCTGGTGTCATGATTCATCGAAAGTAACTAAAGTCTATTGACACCGAGGAAATATTTTCGAGTCGCTGTTTGAAGAACAAATTACAGCGTCTTCAAAATGTTAATTCTCTCCACGTGTCCAAACCATCTTAGAACTCCTTTTTAATCTCACTTAAAACATCAGTTTCATCCGTGCATTCATTTCTAACGTCTTCGTTCCACGTATCTCTACAGCGTTAATATTTCTCTTATCAAGTTGCACTTTCATACATCAAAGTAGGCACCAACACACTTTTATGTTTTTTTTTCATTTTCACTACTGTTGATATTGCGCGGTTGTTGTATCTACCTATATATAACATTAAATGCTCAATTTACCTTGCTCTCTGTCACTAACCTTCTTTCAATGTCCCTTTCACGTCGCACATCACACGTAAATATCGACCCAGATAAGAATGTTTTTTTTATATTATTGTTTATAGTTAAGGCATTAACATTGTGGAGGTTTAAAAACATTTTAATTTGCTATATCAAACTCTGTTTATTCCACTTTTTGTAACGATATAACCCTACCGGTTTCAAGGCTTTCACCTCACCTATTTGTTTGTGCTCCCCTGAAGATGAGGTTAAAGCCTTGAAACCGGTAGAGCTATACCGTTACAAAAAGTGGAATAAACAGTGTTTGATAAAATTAATAACAATGTTTTTTTTGTAATATTTTTGATCTGTCAATAATATTGTGTTCGAATTCCGATTTACAGCGCATTCAAGGAGAGTGTGTTCTTTAAATGGCGCTTTATAAATTGTTTTTTTTATTTTTTTTATTGAGCTAAGTAATTCGTTTTGTATGTTAGACTGGTTGATTATCTTCACAAATATGAGAATCTGAAACTAAACAAGAAAAAAATTGTTTAAGAATATAAAACATCAGTTTGATCGTTGTCACCAACAGGGTTCAAACTAATACTGTACCCACTGTCACAACAACATGTCACAGTTGACAATTCATTGGCCACGTTCACCACGGATAAGCACACACTCATACACAAAGCTGGCGCCTCGCTATACTATGTTAAATACATAGCTCGGCACGCTAATTAAAGACATCTTGCTAACGCGTTGCGACACGTGATCAATCCACGTGTCAGCATAAATGATTGCGCTTTGACAAGCATGTTGTGTTATTATATTAGTATGCTGTCGCTCTGGTGCATGAAAATCATATTATAATCAACGAGTACCAGCAAACACGTACCTTAAGACTCACGCCATCGTTGGCTTGCTTATTTATTTATTTTATTTAACACTTTTATTGCAAATACAATCTGGCGGGATTATTTCCAGGTGGCAATCTCTTCCAACAAACCAGACCAACTTAAATTAAGCAAATTATCTGGTCGCATAAATCATTCAAATGACAATCCATCCCCACGAAATCCATGAACAGATACGTGAGCACATGCCCACGAACCCCACAAAGACGGACAATTACCCGAACATTATTTTTCATATAAAGTGAGATATCGTCAAACAAAAGGAAAGGAAGGGATGGTAGAGAGGAAAAGAAAAAAAAATCAGGAATGAAACACTTTATTTTACTGATTAGAAATTAAGAGTTTTTTCAGTCGCTTCTTAAAGCATGCCAAGGACGGAGCGAGTCTTATATTGGCTTATAACTGATTCCAGAGTCTCACTGCATGGACAGTAAAGGACGACATAAAGAAAGAGGAGCGGTGAACTGGAAAGATGGAAAGACGCTGAAAATTTTCGGCAAGATAAGAGGGGGCGGCGGGGCAGTTAAGGATATTATACAATAGATACAGTATGTCAATTTGGCGTCTATTTCTAACATTCAATCAGTTCAATGCCTTCTGGTATGAAGTTGTATGATCGTACTTTCGTAGGTTGAAAATAAATTTTAGACACACATTTTGAAAACGCTGTAATTGGTCCAGCTATTCTTCTGTAACATCCAAGTAACAATAATCCGCATAGTCCAGACTTACATACAGTTTTACATATTAAACGAATTACTTAGCTCAATAAAAATAATAAAAATGCAGTTTATGGAGCGCCGTTTACAGAACACACTCCTTTTAAATGCACTGTAACTCGGAACATATCAAAATTATTACAAAAAAAAACATTCTTATCTGGGTCGATATTTACGTGTGATGTGCGAGGTGAAAGGGACATTGAAAGAAGGTTAGTGACAGAGAGCAAGGTAAATTGAGCATTTAATGTTATATATAGGTAGGTACAACAACCGCGCAATATCAACAGTAGTGAAAATGAAAAAAACATAAAAGTGTGTTGGTGCCTACTTTGATTTATGAAAGTGGAACTTGATAAGAGAAAGATTAACGCTGTAGAGATACGTGGAACGAAGACGTTAGAAATGAATGCACGGATGAAACTGATGTTTTAAGTGAGATTAAAAAGGAGTTCTAAGATGGTTTGGACACGTGGAGAGAATTAACATTTTAAAGACGCTGTAATTTGTTCTTCAAACAGCGACTCGAAAATATTTCCTCGGTGTCAATAGACTTTAGTTACTTCCGATGAATCATGACACCAGCAAGGCATAAATTATACATAAGAATATGAAAAAGGCATTACCCCCTTATTCTTACTACTTTGGTATATGGGAGTGAAACGTGGACGTGGAAAAATACTGAAAATAGCTAAATAAATACAGTAGAAAAGAGTGCACTTTCACATCACAAACTATTGCGCTAAGCTATGATTAGGAAACAAAGTCAATGGGTCACTGAAGAATATATACTTAAACCAAGCAGAGTCAAAATCTGCTAAAATTATTATCTACATATGTATTCTAGTACCCACTTTGATATATGGAAGTCAAACGTAGACGTATACAAAGACTTAAGAAATGTTTGGACTACGAAAAACACATAGAATGATAATGTATTACAGTATACGAAACGAATTGATAAGAGGTGAATATGAACTTAAGGCTAAAGTGCTGAGTAAGATGAAAATGAATTGATAAGGTAAATGAATTGATAAGGGGTGAATATGAATTTAAGGCTTACCATGTAAGTGCTAATTAAGATGATAACAAACACTTTGAGATGGTTTGAGCAAATGAAAAACAATATTTATACGTACTAGCAATACAAATAGAGTTAAAAGTGTGGTAGAGAAGTCCAAGGAAAGTATAGTTGGATCAAGTAAATTATATTTTGAAAGATGGAGATATAAGACGTCAGAGCTGTATGATAATTTATATGGATGTGAAGGCGTAATAAATGTGTTGAGATAGGAAAGTCTGGCGCTCTGTTTTCCCTGCCTAGCCCAGCAGAGAAACGGCGTGACGATATGTATTTTGTTCCACTCAATTTTCTTCTCTAACGTTCCTCTCCTCTTCGGAGGCTGGCGATCATCACGGTTTTCTTGACTTTAGAGTCAGAAGCTCTGAACAAAGAAATTGTACCACATTGAAACCCCTGCCGTAAGTTCTTCAACCGTCTACGTCTTCTTCCTGTACTCTTTTCCACTACTTATATTTACACTATATATTTGTTTTCTTAGTATTTCTTCATTCTCTCGTTCTATATGCCCAAACCACCAAATAGTGCAATGGTTCATCTTATTCAAAACATCAGTCTTAAGTTTGCATTCATCCTTTTTTCATTTATTAATAAATATATGTTTATTGATAGCAATATGGTATGTACATAACCTATTTAACCCTTCCTGTCCTGTGATATGTAACTAGTACACATTGCTTCTAAAAACTTTAATATCTCTATAAATATAGTAAATACTGGGTTCAGATTTTAGGTATTCCTCCGTAATACGAGTACATTTACGCATTGAATGAAAAAATAATATTAATAATAATTAGCATTTATCGACCACATCAGAGATATTTTGTAAAAATCGGGAATAAATTCACCAATACAATCAAATATGTGCCAGTGCGTAGGTACATATATTAATTCTAAAAAAACAGCTATGGGTGAGGAAACGACGCTATTCGCGTCTCACTCTCACTCTACTTCGGTATATGGGAACGCAAGAAATTGAATCTCAGCTCGCTCGCTTCTCTCACTTTAGTAGCTCGCGGGCTTTCGTTTGAGGTGGTCGCTTTGCCCGTTTTGTGAACGTCGGCCGATGCTTTTTTTTTCATGTTTCAGCAATTAACTTTTGACTTCAAATTTAATTAATTTAAGCGATTGGCTATGAATATTCTTACTTTTCCGATTTTAAATCGCTCATTTTTACATCTGTATTGAATACACAACACCAGAACGTGCCGATTTTTTAGCACAGGAAGGGAAAGGTAAAATACACTCCCAAAACACATAAATTGCAAAAAATACATTTGAGAGAGAAGCTATCAAAATATCTGGGCTCACCTAATAACATCCCCCCGGCCAAGTTACACCCCACCAATATAGGGCAAGCCCAGCCACGGGGACACCAATTTTTTCGCCCCACACCTTTGCCGATGTAGAATAAGAAGAAGAAAAACAGAAAATAAATAGATGGCATAAAAAATTGCAAATCCACAAATACCACCTCAGATCAATTCAAACAAATAAATAAAGGTTCCTTGACAGCAACACAATGTGTACATACTCGTACAACACATATAATAAATTCATTCCGAAATATGTACCAATATACAGGGTGTGCCAAAGGTCAACGTCAAGCAGGTATCGAGGAAGAGGCCAGCTTATTACGGTTCAGAATTTTTTTTAAATTCTTGAAAAAACCTTATACTTTTCGAGTTATAGGAATTTCTTCGAAAATTGTGGATGTACAATAGCTACCCTGCGCCAAATGTTTGTACTATATACTGTGACTACAAATTGCCATATTTTATGATTGTATCGCAATCCTAGATAGCCAGCCCGGCTATTAATCGGAGTCAGATATAAAACAAAAAAAATCTGCACGTTCGAAAAAAAAATTGTTTTTTTCCGATCATGAAAATTAATATTTTTTATCAGCTAACTTTAACTAGCAGGGTTATCTAGATTGCAATACAACCATAAAAATCATAAAATATGGCAATTTGTAGTCACAGTATACAAATATTCGGTGCAGGGTAGCTACTTTCACAATTTTCGTAGAAATGCCTATAACTCGAAAAGTATAAGGTTTTTTCAAGATTTTTTTTTAATTCTGAATTTTCATAAGCTGGCCTCTTCCTCGATACCGGCTTGACGTTAACCTTTGGGACACTCTATATACCTTACAGACAATATGTATATACCTTACAAACTATATACCGTATTCGGTCATATATTGTCAATTCCACGTGTTCTTCGCAGTGTATGCTTTCTGAAGTATTTTTCAGCTCTTTCAGTTTTTTTCACGTTCGTTCAATTTATTTTCTTAATGTTAAATTTTGTCTAACAGCAATTTCATACATTTTATTTTACATTTTTGGACTGAACAATATTTCTTTAGAAATTATTGCATATCTCTGTATTTTCTCTTCTATGTTCCTATTCTTTTATCCTTTCTCTATGCAAAAACTCTCTCAGACTACTCTTTTTCATTCTCCTTAACATACCAACTTCTAGTTCTAATTCATTCATAATACTTTGTTATTCTGTCATGGATTTTTAATGTGTAATAACTTTTATGTCTGGTTTTCACTTAAGGCATATATAACTTTTCCCTTCCTGTGCTAAAAAAATCCGCGCGCTCCGGTGCTGTGTATTCAATACACATGTAAAAATGAGCGATTTAAAATCGGAAAAATAAGAATATTCATAGCAAATCGCTTAAATGAATTAAATTTGAAGTCAGAAGTGATAATATTGAAATTTAATTGTTGAAAATATGATGAAAAACATCGGCCGACGTTCACATAGCGGGTGAAGAGACCACCTCAAATGGAGGACCGAGAGCTACTGAAGCGAGAGAAGCGAGCGAACTGAGATTCTATTTCTTGCGCTCCCATATACCGAAGTGGATTGAGAGTGAGACGTGAATAGTGTCGCTTCCTCACCCATAGCGGTTTTTTAGAATGAATATACCTACGTCACACACTGGCACAAGTTTGATTGTATTGGTGAATTTATTCCCGATTTTCACAAAATATCCCTGATATGGCCGATAAGTGCTTATTATTATTAATGCTATTTTTTCATTCAATGCGTAAATGTATTACGGAGGAATACCTAAAATCTGAACCCAGTATTAATTATATTTATAGAGATATTAAAGTTTTTAAAAGCAATGTGTACTAGTTACACGTCACAGGGAAGGTAAGGTTAACATAATTAGAATGGTTGAAAGATATCGCCACTTGGCATTAACTTCGTTGAGTTTTCATATATTTAACAAGAGTGGAATACAAAACAAATTATATTACAATAATATACTCTAAACTAAATAAATAAACAAACAAGAGTATCAAAAAGTTTGTCAACAAATATTGCTCTCGAAAAGTATGGGAGAGGAATCGCTTAGCGTAAAAAGCTTATTAATGCTAACAGAAATATGAAAAGTGAGTGAAACGCATAAGAAAAAAACTTACGCCTGCCGCTGGAAATGGAGCAATTCACAGACGCAAATTTTCAGTTAAAAACATTCCATTAATGTTATTAAAAAGTTCCGCAAAAGTTTAATACGCCACGCATCATCAATTCCCTAGCGCGGCCGCATCGTGGTGAAAGTTTGTGAATCGGAAAAGTTTCGAGATGCGAAATATTATTTTCGTCAAATTTGACAACAAAATAATAATATGGACGAACGATTTATACTCATCATTCTCTCATGGCTGTCAAGTGACTTGCGAAAACTGAATAATTAGCTAATCAATTGTATTCAAACTAGTTATTTGAACCTGGTCCTTATCTTACGTGGTTAAACAGCTCCTAAAGAAATTGCTTGGAAAATAATTTATTTTATTTTCAATATCCGTAATGTACGAGTGTTAAGTTTCACGCCAAACAGCGAGAAGAAACTCTACAACACCACATCCTCGCTTGGACCGTGAAGTTCTTTAAAAGTCAACAAAATCACAGCAATCCCTTAGTCGCTGCCCTGGGGGCTTACGAGAGTAAATCCGACCTACCCTTCCGTTACAAGCACAAGCTCCCAAAGCATTGTCTGTTGCCTGACTTGTCCACCTACAATATTAACTGGGACGACCAAGGTCTAAGTAAATGTGATGGAATACAAGTAGCCTGAACGAGCGAACTTGTTCTTGCTAAATAATTAGTTGTAAGAATTGTTATCTAGTTATAAGTAGTATGTTATATAGGTGTTCATTATTTCTAAGAAATCATATATTAATATTATAATAAATAAATATTGTATAAAATGATATTTAGGAAAATAAGATTAAGTAAGTTCATAAATTATAAAATAATATATAAATAAGATTAGTTAAGAAATAAATTTGTATATAGGCATCTTATTCTTGTCGACCCCATCAGGTCCCCCCGACGTTGGCAATCACTCTGGCAAAGGCTTCTCTATCTTGCGCAACCCGGAACAGGTCCTCCACACGCCTCATCCCCATCCAGCCTCTTTTATTGCACAGCCAAGATGTTTGCCTTCTATCAGGACCACGCTGCCCCTCGATTTTGCCCATCAGTATCAATTGGAGGATTTCGTACTTCTCTCCACGTAAAATGTGACACAGATAGAATATCTTGCGGACCTTGATATCTGTCAGCAGCTGTCTACGGCAATTAGCTCTCCTCAAGACCTCCTAATTGGTGATCATATCAGTCCACGGTATACGAAGCATTCTCCTGTGCAACCACATCTCGAACGCTTCCAACCGATTCATAGTATGAACCTTCAGCGTCCATGTTTCCGAGCCATACAACAGAACATACCAAACATAGCACTTCAACATTATCTGCCTTAGTTTCAGATTCAATTTATCATTGCAGAATATTGATCTCATTCTGTTGAATGAACTACGGGCTGCTTCAATCCTGCACTTCACCTCCATATCTGGGTCGACAGATGTAGTAATCATACTGCCCAGGTACTTGAATTGCTCCACCCTCTCCAACAGTTCCCTCCCAGGCCGCATTGTCATGGCGGAGTAATATATAGGTATAGCCTTGACAAATATTTGTACAATATGTTACTTTGGTAAATAAAAAAAGAAAAAAAAATTATAATAGCCCTCTGCTTAACATGTTTCCAATTTAAAATCCTCCCCTGTCTTATAGATTCATATTCACTTTCACATATTTTTTCCCCGCCCCATTCACTATTGCATTACATCTCTCCCCACTTCACTCCCCCTACCTCACATCTTTTATATTAGGTTATTTACACTTGTACAGAATATATTTTAGCAACTTAGTTTATATTCACCTGACGAAGAAGACCTAAATTAAACCTGTGGTGAACACAAAAATATAAAATAAGTTTTTTATTTTACTTTCCTTTTATGTAAAAACGTTTCATTAAGAAAATGAACTCTTATAAGTATAACCATAAGGGTGGTCGCATATGCGACCGATTTCTGCTTATACCCGTTAAAGGGTTAAGGCTTTAGCGGTTTTTCGTACTGGTTATAAAAGGTATTTTGGAGGGTTGAACCACGTGATTTGGCTTATGATGCCAACGTTTTCAAAACGTTGGCATCATAAACGAAATCACGTAATACAACACTGAAAGGCTTGATACAACTATTTCAAAAAAATTTGCTTTGAATACGTTGGCATCAGTATGAAATATATCCATTGCATCAAGATATTTGATCTCCAATGGACGTGTACACACTATCAAAATATTAATTTAAGAGTTGGTTATCGATTAAATTACTGCACCTGATCATCCAAGGCAAAATAGAAGGCCAAAGAGGTGTTGGCAGGAGGCAATTCTCCAGACTCCGCAATATACGTGATTAGACTAGCACAAGGGGCGTTGGAGATATTTTTCGGGCTGCTGGAGGGGGACAAATATGTCTACTCTCAGGTGATATTTAACGTTAGGGGGACCTGACATGACACTGGGAGGAAAAAGATCGATTGACTGCTATGAAATAACAGCCGCTGGCAATTGACAGGATTCGGTACGCGAAAGGAGATGCATTGCTGGAGTTCAAAAGAGTCGACACAAACTCAGATGTTACTCCACTCTCGATGATCTTGCGCCTTTTAATTCCATTAAGTGTAACTACCTCCGTAATCTAATTGGTAAGATACTATATTTTCACCCAGGGGTGTTGAATTCGATTCTTAATGATACTCGATAAAAAAAAACAGGGTCCCAATCTGGTATAAAAGCTTTTCTGGAAACAATGCTTTCATGCACTTGATTTGTGCGTGTACTTGCATTTTTACCATTGCCAACATGTGCAACGATGAATAGCAAGTTATAAAACCCGAATGCTCGTTTTATAGGGACAAAGACGTTGTTCTTTAAATATTTTTTAAGGCAATTTGAATGGTTTGAAAAGAAACAAATTAATGAACAAAAAAAATCAGTATTTCTGAATTCCATGCATCTGCTGGTCCATCGATTCATTGTCCAACAGTATTTCAGGGCTTCAGTATTTCATGGCTTTACTAAGGCGTCGGCCACACAGGTATGAGCCTCGCTTGGTACTTAGAGCAACGCTACTAGGTTACTACAAGTGATGGATAGCTTGTTCGGAGTTTCGGTCCGATGGTAGGACACCTTACTCCTTCATCGGATAAGTTCTGACTGTTAAGATATTTATCGGAAATTTTTGGATCTTTTTGGGAATCGGGAAAGGATAGGTTTGTGGTAATTGTTTTGATTTTATGAATGATTATGAGAAATTATAAACGATTAAATACATATATAAATATGATGATATATACATAATATTAAATACAAATATACATAAATTTGTGTCGTCACACACTGTTTTATATTGAATGGGTGAAAAAAAAAAAAAAAAAAAAAAAATGAATTGTGAATAAATTATAAGAATGAATATAGTATATGTAGATAAGTAAATGAGTGGGGAAATGTGTGTGACTTTTATAAATATATTAAGGCGTAGAAAATGTTTATTGAAGGTGAGAAATGCTGTTGCCTATGGGGGTAAACTGTCTGCCGGAGGAATTATCGATGATGGGGTGTTCAGAGTGACAATCGGTGGGTCATTTGGGGGGATGATTAGAGTTAAAGAGGGGGGGGGGGTCGGGGGGATGTTTCGCAATATTGATTTCGGACGAGTGTGTCTGTAACTGGTGTTCGCGTTGTAGTTATCTAAGGCTTTTATGACTGGGTTGGGATGACGGGATATGGTTACTATAATAGTCACGTTGCGTGGCGCGAACCATGCAGTGTACCCATTGCGATTGTATGGGGTGTGTTGGTTCGCTAGGATATGTCACCTAGCTCGCAGCGTAGCTCTAAACACCAAGCGAGGCTCCTACCTGTGTGGCTGAGGCCTAAGTTATTTGCCTCCTTAAGGCTTTAACATGCTTGTATTTATTATAACTGTCAATTTAGACCATTAATAATAAGGACACAGCGTCGTTAAAAGAACACTCTCTTAAAAAATGCTCTAACTCTAGACTCAAATCCACGATTATTGTCAGATTTATTATATTATTAAATAAATATTATTGTAAATTAAGTTTGAAGTCAGGAAGGTGGTTGCTGTGACCATTAGATAAGGTATTTCGCGTCATCTGCGTATGTTCAATAGAACACATTTAGTGAGAAGAACGCAGAAAACTTATCAAGGAGAATTAACAACGTTAATTTTAACGAGCATTAACAACGTTAATTTTAACGAGCACTTACAACGTTTATTTTAACCATTTTAAAAAGTTTTTTCGAGCATCAACTCAAAAACGAATCGGTACAGACAATGCTATAAAACTCATGCAAAATTTCCGTTTTTTTTTTCTCTTATGCTTTATTTCTTTCAGAACGTAGAAACATACTCGTATAGACGCTCATATACTTTTCCTTCACAATCACCTTTAATTACTTTTCTTTCCTCGAAATTTATGTTTCCTTTTAATTTCCAACATTTATTCCAAAATCAAGCAGTCCAAAAAACAAGTGTGTAAAGTGGGTGGCAAGGGATAAAATACTAAAATTTCGTTGAACTGAATTCTTGAAAGAAAAAAAATCATTCGCTTTTTTATTCCGATCATAATTGTTAGTTCGTCATCTGCGACCCCTTTAGAACATTATAAACCGTATAACAATATCGTTGAAGAATTTTCAACCCAAGTCGAGTTTTATACGCTACAAAAGATTTTCAAAGCAATTCAATTAGTCATTGAAATGTCTCAATTTTCCTCAGAACTCTCGAGAGGACAATTCTATTATTTATTGTTTTGTGCATCCAATTATACGGAGTTACAAATCTTTTCAAAATTGATATAAAATATTTTGTGTTGCTAATACCCTTTGCCTCTGAGCTTTGCTAAAAAAATCCAGAAAAAAATCAGAAATGAGGTGTCTATTGTATTTTTTTGATTACAACTTTCCGTTCTTCTTTCAGTTCATGAAAATAAATTTTTTATTCTATCGTTTGATTTTTTATTTTCAATTATTTTTTTACATTGGTAGTCACAAGCATGTTAAGTTTCTGCCATTTTACGACTTAAAAATTATATTTTTACTAACAAATAAAATTTACGAGTCTTTGAAATATTTATTTTAGAAGACTTAATCAATATTACATTAAAAACCCATTAATAGCTATGAATTTACATTGTTTGGAGCCTTTTACGCCTTTTATAGTGATTCGTCTTTCATAAGATAAACGTAAGCTTATTTATTTATTTAACACTTTTTAATCAATACAATCTGGCGAGCTTATTGCCAGGTGGCAATCTCTTCCAACGGGCTTATTGCCAGGTGGCAATCCCTTCAATAAACGTAAGCTTATATGCAGTTCCTGGAAATATCCTTTGATCCCAAGTTCTGATTTTATTTTTTCATTATTCATACCTTTCCCTGTCAGGGCAGGCAGAGAAGACAGAAAACCAGACTTTCCTATCTTGTCACTCATCCTTAATCTCTTCCACATAAATACACCTTCTCATTCAACTCCTACTTTTCTACGTTTTCTTACTCCAAATTATCATTCACTTAATCCAACCAAATTTTTATAGGTTTTTTTCAGCCAACCCTTCTTTTTCTACCGAGAGACGTTTTGAACATTAAACTAGGGCGCAAATCAACACCATACAAATAAATAACAGACCAACAGAAAACTCAGTCACTTATAAAAAAAAAGCACTCATCTCTCTTACAGCATTATTTTGAAGATAAAAAAATGTAAATTACTTCTGAATTTCCAAATAAAAATATCTTTTCAAGTGTAAGGGTTAAAATGGGGCTATTTTCCCCTTGGCGTGATAATTTAGGAAATTCAAATCTCACATTTTCATTGCTGTGGAGGGTGGCTGGCTCCCTTATTTCTTAATTCTCAAATTCAATTCACAATCAACTCAATTCTTTTACCAAATTGATGGTGCAGGGGTGAATTTGAAAAATCGACACATATTTAAAAAGTATTCAAAAATTGGTATTATGTCTGGATGTCTTAAAAAGAGTAAGTGGAGAAATAAGTACAATGCAACAGAAAGTAAATTGAGATGAAAGATGGAAACTGCAACGTTATCGAAAGGTTGGCATCGTAAGACAAACCATACAACAAAACATTTAAAAAACCTTATCTAAATGAGTACATTATGGATATATTTAATATGTGACAGATATTAAATTAATATACTCGTATGCTTTTGAAACTAAAGCTGACATCGCACAAAAAGAGACACTTTAGAACGAGCATTGCCGTGATATTACCTTGGTTGGCCATATTCTGTCTGACAGAAGCCGTTGAGGTCCAGAGGATAAATTATATACTCGTATGCTTTTGAAACTAAAGCTGACATCGCACAAAAAGAGACACTTTAGAACGAGCATTGCCGTGATATTACCTTGGTTGGCCATATTCTGTCTGACAGAAGCCGTTGAGGTCCAGAGGATAAATTATATACTCGTATGCTTTTGAAACTAAAGCTGACATCGCACAAAAAGAGACACTTTAGAACGAGCATTGCAATGATATTACCTTGGCTGGCCATATTCTGTCTGACAGAAGCCGTTGAGGTCCAGAGGATAAAAACTAATAAAATACATACTACCGCACGATTTCCCTGTGGGGGTAGGCACAGAAGACAGAGTGCCTGACTTTTTAATCTCGTCACACATGTATACACCTTCTCCGATTTCTTTAATTTTCTACGTAATGTTCTTTCAGAATATAATTCGCTTGATTCAGCAATACTTTCCTTTGTCTTCCTCTCACATGCCTTCCACCAACATTTATACTACGTATTTGTTTTATTAGTGTTTCTTCATTCATTCGTTCTACATGCCCAACCCATCTAACTCTTCTTCATCTTACTCAACACATTAGCCTTCAGTTCAAATCCCTTCCAGTGTCTGTCATACATTGTTATTCCCTGTATCCTTCTCAAAGCATGCATTTTTACAGTACTTATACGGCTTCTATCAATACTTTTCCATACATATTTCAAGTTTCAATTCAATCCAATTCAAATAACAATTTTATAAAGCGCTAATTTTAGAGCAAACTCTTCGAAAGAGCGCTCGAAATCGGGACTAGAACTCACTAGTATTAAACAAATCACGTCTGGCATATATAGCAGCGCACGAACGAATCATGTCTTATATTTTTTTACATACAATACAGCCTTATTGGATTATTGCCATATGATAATTTCCTCCAACCAATCACAGACATCGTCAAATACATCAATGTTGACCATGAAATACTATTAGGAACTATCGTCTTAGCAGATTTCGATACTGTCGAGCTCGGATATAAATGTTTCTTGTTTTCTATCGCTACACGCTGTTCGATATGCTTCTTCACTTTTCTTTTATCTGATAAAATATTTATTCTTAAACATTATTCTTCCACTTGCGTTAACCTTTCATTACTCACCCATCTATCACATTTACTTTTCTTATCACATTTTTGTTTTTTACTATATAAAATAAAAACAGTTAAAAAATTGACCGCATGATGAAGTTTTTGATGAATGATTGACGAAAGAGTGATAAATTTGACGACCTCCATGACCTAATTGGTAAGACCTGGGAAGTTGATTGGATTCATAGAAGCCGAAATTAATTAAGGTGTCATATTACATCGCGTAACGAAACATATTTGGTTGGTTCACTCGTGCTGCTGTAGCGCATCCGGCATATTCACAAAAGGTAGAACGCAAGGCTTTGTGGCCCTGCCGAAACATCGAAGGGTGAATATGAAAGAGAGGAAAACATGTGCCACCAAACGAGGTGACTCGTATTGTGATGTTGTGGTGTATTGATGTATGACAATATAAAATGTGTTATAATTAAGGAGGAATATGAACTACAAACTGATATGTTAAATAGGGTTAAAAAAGTGGTTTGGATATGTTGAATGGATGAGTGGTGAAAGACTGACTAAAGGGTTAAATGTTCCTAACAATTATATTAGACTGCGTTGGCAGGAACTGTTCTCAATCACATACAAAAGAACGGGTCTCCCAGCCGCTATGCCTATTGGAAGGGCCTTAACTATTGAACGGGACTGTTTCGTCATAATGTCATGTGAAATATTTCTTTCTTTACGTCGTCCTTTACTATCCATTCAGTGAGACTGCAATCAGTTACAAACCAATATAAGACTTGCTCCGTCCTTGGCATGCTTTAAGAAACGACTGAAAAACCTTTTAATTTCTAGTCAGTAAAATAACGTGTTTCATTCCTGGTTTTTCTTTTCCTTTCCTCTCCACCATCCCTTCCTTTTCTTTTGATTGATGATATCTGACTTTATATGAAAAAAAAATTTCGGGTGAAAAAAAAATGTTCGAGGTCCGTATTTGTGAGGTTCGTGGGCATGTGCTCACGTACGAGTATATGTTTATGGATTTCGTGGGGATGGATAGTCATTTGAATGATTTATGCGACCACGTAACTTGCTTCATTTACTTTTGTCTGGTTGGTTGGAAGAGATTGCCGCCTGACAATAAGCCCGCCAGATTGTATTGCAATAAAAGTGTTCAATACCCCTTAGCATACTTAAAATGCTTATTATACCTATGAAAAGCTCAAATGTTTTTAATAAATGGAACAATACTTCAGGCATACTCTGTTCTCAAAACTAACCCAAAAATAGCAGATAAAAGTGTTAGTATTTATTAAAAAAACTCAACACTGATTTCGCATCTGGCATAAATATAATATACGTGTACATATTGTATATAATTATCAATGCTATTTTGGGCGTTAAAGCCGAACTAAGAACTGGCCTACTATGTGAGGATTTGTCAATTAAATTTTATACTTGAAGCTTCGACTTTTATATTCATTTGGTGAAATATGAATTACAATTTTTACACTCTGTAATTTTAATTATATCATACGTTTAATTAAATTATACATTAATAAAGTTTATGATTAATTTTCTTAATAATATATAATTTGTTCTTAGATTGACACCATTGCAATTCAAAGAAAACTTAGTGACATTTTCGATAATCTTTTTTTTACTTTTTAATTATTACTACTACTTTTTTGTATCTAAATGTTAGTTAAAGATAACGTTTTGTAATTGTGTCAAAATTTTTAAGTATTCGTTTTATCTAGTTTTATATGCATTTGTTTGTAAAGATACTGTTACGTCGTAAATTAATTAAATTAATCGTTCTTCTCCCTGGCTCCATCCCAACTCACTGTCTGCGAAGACTGTTGGGGTCAACTCTCCTCGTCCTCAGGTTGTATGCTCTTCTGTCCCGGACTACAACCCCCAGGCCAGGCCTCTGCATCAAGTTATCTTTTTGCCCTATCCATGAGTTCTTTGGTCTTCCTCTGGTTGTTATTCGAGGAAGATCCATGAAGATTGCGTGGTTCACAATGTGATCGGGTGCTCTGCGTCCAACGTGCCCATACCATCTCAATCGCCTCTCCTCCATCTTGCTATTGATGCCTGTAACACCTAGGCTTCCACGAATGCGTGAGCTTTTTATTTTGTCTCTTAGGGACACACCAGATTACCATCTAAGCATGCGCATTTCAGCAGTTTCTAGTTGCCTAGAGTAAGAGTTATACATCGTCCAGCATTCGGAGCCATAGACGAGTGCGGGTTTGACAATCGTTTGGTATACTTTTCCTTTTAACTTTACTGGCATTTTCGGATCACATAGAACTCCCGTCATTGATCTAAACTTCATCCATCCCACACATATTCTATGTGTTACATCTGCTGCACATCCTCCGTCGCTATGGATGAGTGATGGAGGATGTGCAGCAGATGTAACATATAGAAATTAATTAAATTAATCAATTAATTAATTAAAAACAACCCAGTGTTCTTTTGGTTCAATTATACCTTAAAGATCATACTGCGATTTATTATTAATTTTCGTATCTTAAAGCAAAGCTATGCAAATTTACCTCAAATTTTAAGACATTAAATTTTGACACTTAAAAGCCTTTATGATTTTAAAGAGTTATGACTGTCACGTTTATGGCTTAAAGACCACAAAGTGACACTTTTATATTCTTATGCCTCAAAAACAACAATACGGCATTTTCAAAACAATTAAATGTAATTAATGACAAGACCAAAAAATTACACACAAATTGGTTTTTACATCAAAGGTCACATACGAGTTTATACATTACTGTTACTTGAAAGATTAAAAAGTGACAATTGCATTTTTTGCTGTTGATTCTCTTGATTGGAATTTTTGTCGCATCTGTGCCTCACAAATCACAAAATGATGATATACACTATTTTGCCTACTAGAACACAAAGTGGATTTGTTAATAGTTTTTGCTCAATGATAAAAAAATATATATTGTAAACTTGTATGCATTCTAGCCTACAACGCGACTTTTGTAAGCGTGCATTGGAGTTAAAATAAATCACGTATTAAAGTGAACGGTGTCTTGACTGAGTGATTTAATATTGCAAAAGGGATAAAACAAGGATGTGTTATGTAACCTAGATTGTTTAATGTTTACGTAAATTCAAGTGTGAAAAAACTAGAGGTTAATGGGTGGCATATGCGAATATATGTCGAATGGGAATATGTGCGAATTGTTACGGATATATGCTGTGACATGGTAGTAGTAGCGAAAAATGAAGATAAATGACTGGGTTTGATAAGTTAATTGTATTGTATAAAAGATGCAAAGAAAAAGATTTGAGAATAAGTTTTGCAATATTCAAAGTCGAGGTGATAGAAAAGTGTGGAAGGAAAGAAAATTTGATATATGGGTGAAGAGTAAAATATTGGAGCTAATTGAATTATTCTAATATTTGGTGAGTATTTTCTTAAATGATGAAAGAGTTACTAGGGATTTCAAATGGCATGTAGTAATAAAGAACAAAATCAAAGGAGCCCTTAAACGTATATACTCGAATTGGATAGCATCAAAGTCTGTCAAGACGTTAGACCACAACAGTATTTAAGTTGATGAGTAAAAAGGGGACGTAGAAAAATAGTGAAAGGTGTCGAAGTAAAACGTGGACGTATAAAAATAGTGAAAGGTGTCAAAGTAAAACGTGGACGTAAAAAAATAGTTAAAGGATTCTTTTCATATTGCTAGGCGGTACCGAGAATATATCAAGTGTCATATACAGTTGGTTCAATATCTCTATACCATGCGTGACAGAGTGTTTAGCCATGATATTCGTCCTGTAAGTTGGTATGTAGAACAGAGGGTGATTCCTTGCTCGGCTATATTTATTAGGTACATATAAACTTAGTGCTTCTAGAATCGCGGGACAGTTAAAGCAACCTTATGCCTAACATACCACAGGGAAACCTTTTTTAATATGTAAATCAATATCTTGTCAGCTACCACTATGATTGAGAGGGCAGGTATCAAAAAAATAGTGAGTCGTTAGACTCTTGTTGAAAAATGGTTACCCTATTTTATAGTTACGAGTATATGGGATTATATGACAGCGGGGAGTGAGTTACGTGCCTTTGAAGTGGTTCATAACCAAAAGGATCAACTTACGGGGCTGAAAACAATATTATCCACAAGTGGGGAAGTCCACGTTTGGTTTCATATATATTTTAAATGAAGATAGATGCTTTTGAATTAAGAAGACCCTTCTTTGAAATTTTCTCAATCTTAGAGGCAAAGAGACCGGTTCTTATATTGTATCTGAAAATAATATATTTTTTTGCAATTGGCTACATAATTCTGTATTTTCGATGACCTTAAATTTTTTAATTTGTTTTCTTGCTCAAGTATTATATTTTTTGATTGAATTTACATGCATATATAGTACACCATCACATCGTTTCTCTGTTAGGGTAGGCAGAGAAGAAAAAGCACCCGACTTTTTTATCACGATACACATCTTTCGTATTTCCTATATACACACACCTTCTTATACAGGTCCTAAGACATTTGTATTCCCTTCTTTTCAAAATATCAATAAAGTATTCCTAAGTCTTTCTCTCCTAAGATTCATACTCATGTTTAAGCTGTTTATTCACTATACAAATCTTTTTGAATTAAATTTAATTCATTGTATTTGATTATTTTGTTGACTTCTCACGTTATACTATACATTGATATTTTGTTGACTTCCCACGTTATACTATACATTGGTATTTTGTTGACTTCCCACGTTATACTATACATTGGTATTTTGGTGACTTCCCACGTTATAGTACATACATTGGTATTTTGTTGACTTCCCACGTTATACTAAACATTGGTATTTTGTTGACTTCCCACGTTATATTGTACTATACATTGGTGTTTTGTTGACATCCCACGTTATACTATACATTGATATTTTTTTGACTTCCCACGTTATACTATTCATTGGTATTTTGTTGACTTCCCACGTTATACTATACATTGGTATTTGTTGACTTCCCACGTTATACTATACATCGGTATTTTGTTGACTTCCCAAGTTATACTATACATTGATATTTTCAATCATAATATTTATGTAAACAGAATAGTTAGCTGTATTTTGTCAGATGAAAGATATATTTTGGTGTTAATTTTGTTAAAGTATTGTCATTATTGTTATTTTGATATGTAAAGGACACTTTAGTGTCGTTTATTTTGGACCGGACAGATCAAAGACGTTACCAACTCCACTCTGTGCGAGGCTTCACATATGGTCAGAGACCGCAATGAATAGAGAATTATTATGCGGGCTGCATCATGAAGATAACAACCTTCAACCAAGAGGATGACGACTTAAGGGGTATTCTTTTATAGAAATTTGAAAAAAAAAACTTTTTGCATATTTTTAAAGTTTAGACCTTTAAGGATATGTTCTCAAAAGGAAATTTTAAAATTCTTAATATTTACGAAGTTATAGCTTCTAATGAGGCAGGAATTACGCCATACCGGTATGACTCAGGCAATTATCTCAAAACTTTAAACGCGTTTTTCTCAAAACTACTTTTTTCGACCTGGTCGACATAAAATTTTAAGTTTTATCCAACCCATTGCTTTCAGATTTAATATAAACTTTAATAAATGTTTTTATATCTTTCCTACCTTGGAAAATTTAAAACTATTACTTTTACTATTTTTAATAAATTAAAATATTTTGAAAAAAAGGGTAAAATAATAATGTTTTTTTAGACAGCCGCACCAATTTAACGTTTTTTTTTCTTTGGTACCAACTATAACGACATTATTTTTTATCAAGAAACTGTGTATAATTTTTGTTTTTAATTTACCAAAGGATTCCAATCATGTCGACCAGCTTTCCCCCTTTTTTTTACTAGATATAACAACTGATAATATCTTGAATTTTAAATATTTTTTTGATCAAAAATTTTTTGTACATTCTCAAATCATCAATAAACAAACTTAAAAATTAATGGGGAAAATGTTTTTAGTTTTTTTTTATTACTTCTGAAAAAACGCCCGAAATTCACGCCTCTGGAGTAGAGAGAATACACCTTTAACCCTTCCCTTACGGTGATAAATTTGAAACGCGTGCTCCGGTGTTGAGTAGTGAGTACGCGATCAAAAATTAGCGATTTTAAATCGGAAAAATAAGAACATTCATAGATAATCCCCTTAATTAATTATAATTGAAATTAAAAATTATAATAATTGAGATTTATTTGCTGAAAACATTAAAAAACCATCTGGCAACGCTCACGGAACGGGCGTACGTCTAACCTATTTCCAAGCCTAGAAGCTACTGTGGCGCGGAACGTCAGACGCATACCCCGGCGCTTACGCTTATGCTTGCGACGTTGAGACAATTCAGCTCCTCGCAATTCAGTGGAGTATGCAAGAGTGAGATGCGAATATAGTGTCACGCTTCCCGCATACTCTTTACCTATCGTCAAGACACAAGGTCGAGGCACTCACAGCGTTTAAATGCGAATTTGTTTCCGATATCTTCACAAAATACTCACGATGTAGTCGATAAATTCTGATTATTATTAATATTATTTTTTAAATCAATGCGTAAATATATTATGGAGGAATACCTAAAATCTTAACCTTGTATTTATTATATTTATAGAGATATTGATGGTTATTAGAAGCAACGTGTAGAAGATACCCAACACCGGGAAGGAAAAGTTAAGAGAGAGATGTTATCACTAGAAAATGAAGTAAATATCGTATCTGAGGCATCTGGGTGTACGACATCAGATGTTGTTCAGCCCTTAAGGAGTGTCTGTTTTCTAAACGGTGCTGTATACTTGTATTATAAATTGTAGCGTTATTATTTAAAATATAAAACAGAATATATTTTATTTCTTAAAAAAAAATTCGTATGTTGGAAACCTTTTTAAAAATAATTATTTGAACCAGCATGTCACGCGATACTCCAGCAACACACGTATTTGTTTTATCCTCATTATAGGAGGTTAACGGTCGTATTTTGTCTTCTTTTTTTCACATTTTTTGATATCCAAAATAACATTTGTATGGTTAAAATAGATATTTTTTTCAAATTGGCCGAATTAGAGAAAACTCGTTGATATTTGGTTCCTACCGATATATTAAAACAGTTTTTTTTTTACCATATACGAGAGTCATCCAGAAACTAAAGTTACAAGGGCTCCTGAGGCTGGAGAATTTTTTTTATTTAAAAGTTGGTGCACTTGGCGTGTAGGTGGGATCCTAACGATCAGTTTGTTTGGTCCCGTGTGTTTGTTTGTCATTTTGTTCAGTCACAGTAAATTCTTCCGATGGAGAGGTCGTCGCGCGCTCCCGCCAACTCTCGCCCGTGCGAGACCCGCGCGGTCATCAGTTTTTTGACTTTGCAGAACAATACCGTCACGAATATCCATCGGAAGCTCATGAAAGTTTATGGTAGTGATGTGATAAGTCAATGTCACGAAGGGGGTTAGGTTGTTCAGAGAAGGCCGTACTGATACGACGAGGCAAGGCAGTGATTTCTGACGAATTTGTGCAAAAAATTGAAGAACAAGTGCGAAATGACCGCCGGTGACGCTTGTCGACCTTCACGAAGAATTTTCTGTCATTTCTCGAAGTCTCCTTGGTAATATTGTGTCGGAAAAACTTGGTTACAAGAAGTTGTGTGCGAGATGGGTGCCCAGAATACTCACACCGGAGCACCGTCAAAATCGCGTGACCGCCGCGCGTGAATTTTTGGATCGTTGTGCACATGAGAGAGAAGTTTTTCTGGAATATATCGTGACGGGGGTTGAGACGTGGGTGTGTCACTACACCCCAACAATTTTTCAACGATCAGGAGGTCGAGGAAGCTGTGAAGAAGTGGTTGAAATAGCTGGCGGCGAAGGTCTATGACACTGGCATATAAAAGCTGGTGCCCCGACTACAGAAATGTCTCGATCTCGACGGCAATTACGTTGAAAAATAGTTGAATATATTTTTGAAGTATCCTGTGAATTTCAATTAAATACAAGCATTTTTCGATCCTACATAAATGTTGTAACCTTACTTTCTGGATGACCCTCGTATATACATATCATAACGCCGTATAAGATGCACAGTAGGCAGAGATAAGACATGTTCAGACTCTTCTATCGAAACACGAAGCTTTCGCCTCCTCCACATTGTACTGTTGTATTACAGACAGCCAAGTTGATAGAGAGTTGCTGACTAATATTTAAATCCGAAAGGTGTCCACTTGGGTCATGTACTTAGAGGAGCAAAGTACAAATTACTGCACCTGATCATCCAAGGCAAAATAGAAGGCCGAAGAGGTGTTGGCAAGAGACAAATCTCCTGGCTCCGCAATACACGTGATTGGACTGGCATTAGGGGCGTAGGAGATCTTTTTCGGGCTGCCGGGGACAAAAATATCCATTCTCAAGTGATATTCAACGTTGGGGGGCCCTGAGATGACACTGGGAAGAAGGATATTACAGACAGTGGCGGCTGCTCTCGGGGTGCGTTGGGGCGCATAGCCGGAGAAATAATTCGCAAAAATTAAATTATATATTCGCAAACATGATTTCCAAAAACGTTAAATATTTGTATAGATTAAATATGTATACTGACAAATAATACGAGTATTTTTATTTTATTTCATTAATTAAAAAAAAATAAAGTAAAATTTTAAAAAATATATTCCTTTGAAATTGACCTGCTAAGTTTGCCAATTCATACTGGAGCGATCTCGAATATGCATCCGACGGAAACGCAGATTCATATAGGGCAGACAGATAAATACTCGTACAATAAACCGTGAGATTATTTTTCTATATTGCGAATTGTTCCTCCGGTTTGGCACGACAGCGCACTTCGGGACCGGCCGCCGCTGATCACAGATAGAGCTAAAAATCCCCGAACTATTGCTTTTAATTAAGAACCCAATAAAGAAAGACGCAGACAAGCTGCAAGTACCGAAGCTCATTGTCCCATAAGCAACAGGATATGCCTATCACAAATTAGCTTTTATAGTCATCTCCTGTGGCACCTACGTCAAATACCGTGATACCCATTTTATATTGTGCCTTCTAATATACTCGTCACAGGTAATGGGCATTTAGTCATTCATACAGTACAATCTAGTGGGTTTATTGCTTTATGGCAAACAGCGGCGGCTGGTCTCGAGGTGCATTGGTGCGCTGAGCACCAACGCACCTCTAGACGCTGAGCTAATATGAAATATTTGTCAATTCCTTAAAAACTATCGCTGACTCACGGTTTACTGTATGTCTCTGTCTACCCTATATGAATCTACGTTTCCGTCCGGTGCGTATTCGAGATTGCTCCAGTATGAATGGGCAAACTTGGCCGGTCAATTTGTAAGGAATATTTTTTTAAATTTTACTTTCATTTTTTTTTAATTTTCTCTTAAAAAAGCGTACTATTTGTCAGTATTATTGCGAATATCATAAATAATTTAATGACTGCGAATTATTTCTCCGGTGCAGCGCACCAACACACCTCGAGACCAGCCGTCACTGATGGCAATCTCTTCCAACCAAATAGATAGGTTTTAAACAATCAATTTGTGAAAACCATACTACGACCGTTTTTAGAAATATAAATACCAACGCTCAACCCCCGGGGTGGATAGGCACATTATCAACTGAGCTTCGGAGGTCAATTCAATCAGGGAGGGTTGTTCCAAAAGAAAAAAAGTAATTGTTAAATGGTTAAAAGCATTACTTTTTTTAAATAAATTGTTTTGAATGTAAAAAATATATTCGTGGAATAAGATGAAAGAGAGCTTCTGAGATGGTTTGGGCATATTCAACGAATGAACGTACCAACAAATTAAACATACAGAATACCGAGAAAAGCATGGTTAGATCAAGTTATATTTTGGAGAAGGAAAGAATCAGTACAGCTTTAGGAAGCACTTGGACACAGTCCTTTTTGGGAGGTTTTATCACATTTTAGGTTTATATGTATACAATACACACATACACTACACTACACCTCAAGCGGAATGCGTTAATATCATATATCGGAAGATCTACAAAGGTTTCATTAAAGTTCGACTTTCCTTGGAAAGTTTTCTGGGGCTGTTACACCAAATATATTTTTCTTAAAACATATATGGTCGAGGAAGTTCTGTTCGAATGATCTTCTTATTCATAAACTCAATTTACTCGTATATCTGTTTTGAAATATTTTTTTATATATCAATAATAGTTGGTTCGAATCTCGAGTTACGAGTCTTTGTGTAGAGTCTACTCTCTAATCTCCAGTTAGAGAGTCTTTATGTAGAGTCTTCTCTCTGATATCTGATATGATAGACCGAGAAAATGTGGGCCGGGACCTAATTAATGTGAAGAAATAGAAAAGGCTGTATGAGGAGATGTCTGAACGTGAAGGAAAAATCGTTAAAATTCAAAATATTGCAAATAAAGAGTCTTTCAAATTGAGCGGTTTTTTTATTCTTGGATAAAACACAGATGGCGTCGCTAACTTGCCTGGGTCTTGTACAATTTGAGAAGTGTAATGTATGACATTTATAAAAATGGAGCCGCATACAATACAACAACGCGTTCAAATTGTTGAATTATTTTATGTATTGTAATCTCCGGAAACGGTGATGTTAATTGGCCACCAAGATCATGTGATCTGACACCGTTGGACTATTTTCTCTGGGGTTACGTAAAAAGACAGGTCTATAAGAATGACCCCCGATCAATTCCTGAGCTGAAGGACCAAATTATTCGCATTATTGGTGAGTTAGAATCGCAGTTATGCAAAAATGTCATTGAAAATTTTGAAAGTAGTGGACATCTGTGGAGCTTTAAGAGGTGGACATTTGGCGGATATTATTTTTTGTTTTTAAATGTCATATTATGCTTCAATGACTAATAAAGAGTTTTTTGGAAATCAAAGAAAATTGTGTGTTTTATTCAAGAATCAAAAAAAATTTATTAAAAAAAACGTAAATTTGAAAGACCCCTTCTATCAAACTAAAGTAAATGTTTCGTAACTCTTTTCTTAAAAATTAAATACCATTTGCGTCGACTAACCCGGTAACATATTTATTCAGAAAATCTCCACCTGGCATGTCTCGCTTAACATTGTTTTCCAATTGAAAACATCACCAAATCGAAACATAATCTAACTGCATTATTCGAGTTGCAAAGTTTACAATTTGTCACGGAGAACGACAGTTTGCAAATGGCGTTACATTCAGTTGATTTACTATTCAGAGAGTTGCACATGCAAATATTTGACGGCTGAAAGCAATTTCGCATCCCGAACGAAAACTATTCCAATATGCACAGTGCATTCATATTTTCAATTGAAAAGAAAACATATTGGTATAACAATATACTAGAATTACCAACCCGACAGTATACTCGTATACATATCTGCAAACCATTCCCGGACAGAGTAGGCAGAAAGTGGAGTTTTCTATCTCAACATATATATTTCGCATCGTCTCCATCTATATGTTTCAGGGAGTATCGGGTTCTGAACATAGCCAATTAAACCCATTCTCTGGCACTATCATCGAGAAGAAGGGAAGATGCAGACTCAGCAGAGACACGCATGGCAACTGATCAAATGTTCCCCATCCCTAGAGTTAAAACATATTGCCCAAAGATAACATACATACGAGGGTCATCCAGAAACTAAGGTTACAAGGGCTCCTTAGGCCGGGAAAATTTTTTTGTTTCAAAGTTTGTGCACCTGGCGTGTAAGGGGGGATCCTAACGGTCAATTGTTTTGGTCTCGCGTGTTTATTGGCCATTTTGTTCAGTCACAGTAAATTCTTCCGATGGAGAGGTCGTCGCGCGCTCCCGCCAACTCCGTGCGAGACCCGCGCAGTCATCAGTTTTTTTTTATTTTGCAGAACAATACCGCCGCGAATATCCATCGGAAGCTCGTTTAAGTTTATGGTAGTGATGTGATGAGTTGACAACATGTCACGAAGTGGGTTAGGCTGTTCAGAGAAGGCCGTACTGATACTCACAACGAGGAAAGGCAGTGATTTCGGACGAATTTGTGCTAAAAATTGAAGAACAAGTGCGAAATGACCGCCGTGTGACACTTGATGACCTTCACGAAGAATTTTCTGTCATTTCTCGAAGTCTCTTTGGTGATATTGTGTCATAAAAACTTGATGTCAAGAAGTTGTGTGCGAGATGGGTGCCCAGAATACTCACACCGGAGCACCGTCAAAATCGCGTGACCGCCGCGCGTGAATTTTTGGATTGTTTTGCACAGGAGGGAAAAGCTTTTCTGCACTCTATCGTGACGGGGGATGAGACGTGGGTGTGGCACTACACCCCAACAATGTTCTAACGATCAGAAGGTCGAGAAAGCTGTGAAGAAGTGGCTGAAAGAGCTGGCGGCGGAGGTCTATGACACTGGAATACAAAAGCTGGTGCCCCGACTACAGAAATGTCTTGATGTCGACGGCGATTACGTTGAAAAATAGTTTAATATTGTATATTTTTAAAGTATCCTGTGAATTTCAATTAAATACAATATTTTTCGATCCTACATAAATGTTGTAACCTTACTCTCTGGATGATCCTCGTATTTAGCTCCCATGACATACCGAAGGGGTGCCGAATACAATAAAGGCAAAGGGAAGAAAACAATTTAGGCAGTCAATCGGAGCGTGGTTGTTATTGCGGTAAGAGTTGGAGTTCTTGGCTTGCAAGACGAATTACTTATACCAAAGGTTTGTGTGTGTTAATATGTGGGTACATTTCATATTCACAATACTCTGTGCCACAATGCTCCGAATGTATTTTGTATAATATTGTTACAAGTTTGTCTTGCCCTATATACTATAAGAGCTGACACTGTATCATTTGATTGTCCGCACTAAATAAACTTAACAGTGTGAGCTCTTGAGTTTGGTGTGGCAATAAGCCCACCAAGTTGTGTAGTATAAAATGAGATTAATAATAATAATCTAACTCTTATTTCTATTATGTATACTATATTGTTCATGATTTTTTTACAAGGAATTAATGATTTGAATATTTATAACGACTATGTAACTTCGTTTTAATTAATTTTTTTCTTGCCGGTTTGAATAAATTACTACCTGGCAATAAGCCCACCAGATTTTTAACAATTGTTAAAATTATAAACGTGTACGATAAACATGAAACTATTTTACGGATAAAATATTTTGATATCAACATTTTCGGCATTTTCATTCGATATAAAGTTATATCTGTAAGGGTGGTGTTCATAAATTAGGAACAGAAAAAACTACCCCCAATTATGGTTACCCGAAGTAAGCAGGACTCTCGAGGTACTATTTGTTCCTGTCAGTGTTGGCCCGTGAATAATACTGGAACAGATAAAGGAATCATTTTTCATTAAACGTATAAATCATACGATTCGAGAAAATAGAGAAAATGAAGGACTTCATACTCCCATTGATCATTTTTCCAAGTTTGTTAAATCCATACAAACCATTAGGTTTTTTTTCCTATTGGGGTAGACAAAAAAGACCGAGTTCCAAATATCCATATGCCAATAACTTCTCATAGAGTTTTTCTTTCTCCTTGCCTTTCTTTATTTCATAATTGCATTCATATTGTCTAACCATACTTTTTTCCATTGTCTTCGAATAATAATAAAAGGAAAATATGTATAGCACCGTTTAGAGAACAAACGCTTCTTACGGGCGCCCTAACGCAGGGCTCGACCCACTAAAGGGTATTTCAAATTGAGCGGTTTTTTTTAATTCTTGGATAAAACACAGATGGCGTCGTCAACTTTCCTGGGTTTTGTGACATTTGAGAAGCGTGATGTATGACATTTATAAAAATGGAGTCGTACATCAAATTGTTGAATTATTTCATGTATTGTAATCTCCGGAAACGGTGATGTTAATTGGCCACCAAGATCATGTGATCTGACACCTTTGGATTATTTTCTCTGGAGTTACGTGAAAAGCCAGGTCCATAAGAATGACTCCCAATCAATTGCTGAGCTGAAGGAAATTATTCGCGTTATTGGTGAGTGAGAACCGTAATTATGCCAAAATGTCATCGAAAATTTTGTCAAAAGAGTGGACATCTGTAGAGCTGCAAGAGGTGGACTGTTTTTTGTGTTTTAATGTCATACATTATGCTTCAAAAAATATTAAAGAATTTAAAAAACCGCTCAATTTGAAAGACCCTATATTTATTACTAGCTGTACCCGGCCACGCGTTGCTGTGGCTCAGTCTGGTTTTTGAACACGAAGTATTTGAAAATTTGATATGCATCATTTAATTTTTAATATTTATTATTTAATAATTTAATATTTATTATTAAATATTTAATATTCTAAATCAACATGAAAATGAGTCGAAATTTATATTGCATGTGTTGCAGTCACGTTCAACAGGAGGTGCTCCCATTATTTCGTATGTTTTATATACTTTTTTAAATACAACTGCATAGAGAAAAAAATATATAAACATGCTTGTATACGAATGTAACCTTTTGTCAATATTTCAAAGCAATGAAAAATAAGACAAACAATTAAAAACGAAATGAAAGAATCGGAAACGTCGAAAATGCAATGTGACATAACTGTCAATGAGAATCGTTTAGTTTGCGTGTGTCGCTGCAGGGGGCGCTCCCGTTATTTCATCTGTTTTATATGTTTTTTTATAAACAACCGTATATAAAAAAAATATATAAACATGCTTGTATACGAATGTAACATTTTGTCAAAATTTCAAAGCAATCGGTGAAGAACTTTCGAAGATTAGAAATTTTTAATATACGAACATTTACATATTTATTTATATAGATTGACTAATAAAAAATATTTAAAAGAATACATATACAAGTTGAGTGTAAGGATAGCAAATAAGTGACTGAATTTTAAATGAGTTTTTTCGACACATCTGTATACTCGTATATTCAAAAAACATGTTTGTTTATAAAACCACAGAAAACTTACCAAAAGAAAACGGACTACAAACAAACCTTTTTAAATATCTTACAAAGTTTTCCTAGTATGTTTGTATAACACCCACTTATTTATTTAAGAATTAATTATTAATATAATACAATTTATTTTATAACAGTAACAATAATATTAAAAATCCAGTAGTGAGTTCTCCATACATAACTAAAGAGAATATATACTATACTCGTATTTCAAAAGGTCTTTCAAATTGAGCGAGGTTTTTAAATTCTAATGTTTGTGATTCTTGAATAAAACACACAATTTGCTTTGATTTCAAAACACTTTTTATTGGTCATTAAAATATAATGTATGACATTTAAACACAAAAAAACAATATCCACCAAATGTCCACCTCTTGCAGCTCCACAGATGCCCACTTTTTTGTCAAAATTTTCGATGACATTTTGGCATAATTGCGGTTCTAACTTACCAATAACGTGAATAATTTCGTTCTTTGGGTTATTCTTATAGACCTGGATTTTCACATAACCACAGTGAAAATAGTCCAGCATTGTCCAATATCACATGATCTTGGTGGTCAATTAACATCACCATCACCGTTTCCATCACCGATTACAATACATAAAATAATTCTCAATTTTAACGCGTTGTTGTATTGCATACGACATCATGTTCTCAAATATCACAAGAATCGGGCAAGTTCACGACGCCATCTGTGTTTTATCCAAGAAATTAAAAAGCCGCTCAATTTGAAAGACCCTTTATATAAAAAAAAATTCAAAACGATAACAATTAAAATAAATGTTAATAAATAAATTTAATTAAAAAATCAAACACTACATATGCATGCAAGTACGACTAAGTACACAATATTCAAAAGCAAAAATCCCACTAGTATAGTCCCCAAAATAATAAGGGGCTTTGCAAAGGTCAACTTGCTCTGCACCGAAACGGGTGTCACTCTTGGAAAAGAGAATAAAGATTGGTTCAATCAAAAATCAACATGTAGTTACATACCACTACCACAAACATAAGCCAAAAATCGTCTCCACAACACGTAATGTCTCAAGATGCGTACATATAACTTTTGAATCTACATAGTTGGAAAAAAAATTTAAGTCAGGCCAAAGATCAATCATTTAACAAAACAAATTTAACAAAATACAAAGAACGGAATCAGACTATTTCGAATTCATAAACTTCTTCTTGCACGGGAACAAATTGAAGAGTCGAAAAACAATTTACTAATGCTTGTATTGTAGGTTTATTTAGTCAGTTATTTATAAATTGTTTATAATTAAGGCATTAACCTTGTTGAGGTTTAAATATATTGTTATTTATTTTAGTCAGTTATTTATATATTGTTTATATTTAAGGCATTAATGTTGTTGAGGTTTAAAGATATTGTTATTTATTTTAGTCAGTTATTTATATATTGTTTATAATTAAGGCATTCACGTTGTTGAGGTTTAAAGATATTGAAATTTATTTTAGTCAGTTATTTATATATTGTTTATAATTAAGGCATTAAGGTTGTTGAGGTTTAAATATATTGTAATTTATTTTAATCAGTTATTTATAATATAAATAACTGATTAAAATATATTATATTGTTTATAATTAAGGCATTAACGTTGTTGAGGTTTAAAGATATTGTAATTTATTTTAGTCAGTTATTTATAGCTTGTTTATAATTAAGGCTTTAATGTTGTTGAGGTTTAAAGATATTGTTATTTATTTTAGTCAGTTATTTATATATGGTTTATAATTAAGGCATTAACGTTGTTGAAGTTTAAAGATATTGTTATTTATTTTAGTCAGTTATTTATATATGGTTCATAATTAAGGCATTAACATTGTTGAAGTTTAAAGATATTGTTATTTATTTTAGTCAGTTATTTATATATTGTTTATAATTAAGGCATTAACGTTGTTGAGGTTTAAAGATATTGTAATTTATTTTAGTCAGTTATTTATAGCTTGTTTATAATTAATGCTTTAATGTTGTTGAGGTTTAAAGATATTGTTATTTATTTTAGTCAATTATTTATATATGGTTTATAATTAATGCATTAACGTTGTTGAAGTTTAAAGATATTGTTATTTATTTTTGTCAGTTGTTTATATATGGTTCATAATTAAGGCATTAACGTTGTTGAAGTTTAAAGATATTGTTATTTATTTTAGTCAGTTATTTATATATTGTTTATAATTAAGGCATTAATGTTGTTGAGATTTAAAGTTATTGTCATTTATTTTAGTAAGTTATTTATATGTTGTTTTTAATTAATTCATTAACGTTGTTGAGGTTTAAAGATATTGTAATTTATTTTAGTCAGTTATTTATATATGGTTTAAAATTAAGGCATTAACGGTGTTGAGGTTTAAAGATATTGTAATTTATTTTATCAAACACTGTTTATTCCACTTGTTTGTAATGGTATAACCCTACCGGTTTCAAGGTTTTCACCTCATCTTCAGGGGAGCACAAACCGGTAGGGTTATACCGTTACAAAAAAGTGGAATAAACAGTGTTTGATAAAATAAATTACAATTCAATCATTTTATATGTCTAAACCACAGCAACGTGCTTCTTTAGCCCTACTTAAAACACCAATTTCCAGCTCACATTCTTCCTAAATAATTACGTTTGATTATTCTACCATACATTGGCACGCAACGTATTAATCTCCCTGCACTGATTTGAACCGTATTTACTTGGTTCCTTTCATTGAATTTCCACGTTTCATTTTTATACACCAACAACTTCCGTAGTCTTGCTGGAAAAAACATTGCGTTGGAGTCCGCTGGTATCCAAACAAGTTTTAAAAGGCACTAGTCTGGTAAAAAAAAGAACGTTATCTGGTGACAATACCTACATACACTGTACGTATCTGTGTGTTGTTGTGTTGCCGCTTCACGTACGGGGTAGTATTTCAAACAAACACGCTGATGAACTGTGAATTCAGTGCCTATTCAAGTGATTCCAAACCCGAAGACTTGATTAATGGAACAGGAGACAATGTTGTCTTTCAGCCATGCTCTTCAATGTATCCGAATATAATAGCCATGCTCTTCAATGTAATAGAATATATTGAAGACCATGATGTTATAATATGAATGAATGAACTTTAATGTATCAATTTTGGCACTGATACGCTGTTGTGAACCATAATTTAGGCAAATCTTGATATTTTTTAGTTTGAGTATAATATTTATTCCATTGAAAATATTTTTTATACGCCAGTAATAAATAGATAGAACATATTTTATTAAACGCCAGTAATAAAAAGAACAAAATATTTTATTATACGCCAGTAACTAATAGATAGAAAATATTTTATTATACGCCAGTAATAAAAAGATACAAAATATTCTATTATACGCCAGTTACAAATAGACAGAAAATATTTTATTATACGCCAGTAACAAATAGATAGAAAATATTTTATTATACGCCAGTAACAAATAGATAGAAAATATTTTATTATACGCCAGTAACAAATAGATAGAAAATATTTTATTATACGCCAGTAATAAAAAGATAGAAAATATTTTATTATACGCCAGTAATAAAAAGATACAAAATATTTTATTATACGCCAGTAACAAATAGATAGAAAATATTTTGTTGTACGCCAGTAATAAAAAGATAGAAAATATTTTACTATACGCCAGTTACAAATAGACAGAAAATATTTTATTATACACCAGTAACAAATAGATAGAAAATATTTTACTATACGCCAGTAACAAAAAGATAGAAAATATTTTATTATACGCCAGTAATAAAAATATAGAAAATATTTTATTATACGCCAGTAACAAATAGATAGGAAATATTTTATTATACGCCAGTAATAAAAAGATAGAAAACATTTTATTATACGCCAGTAATAAAAAGATAGAAAACATTTTATTATACGCCTGTGATAAATAAACAGGTATATATAATACAAAGATAATTTTTTGATTGAGAGTAGTTTCGGGTCTCCAAGTCATGATCGAAGTGTGCATTGGAATTTTGATTGAGAGTAGTTTCGGGTCTCCCAGTCATGATCGAAGTGTGCATTGGAATTTCGATTGAGAGTAGTTTCGGGTCTCCAAGTCATGATCGAAGTGTGCATTGGAATTTTGATTGAGAGTAGTTTCGGGTCTCCAAGTCATGATCGAAGTGTGCATTGGAATTTTGATTGAGAGTAGTTTCGGGTCTCCAAGTCATGATCGAAGTGTGCATTGGAATTTCGATTGAGAGTAGTTTCGGGTCTCCAAGTCATGATCGAAGTGTGCATTGGAATTTTGATTGAGAGTAGTTTCGGGTCTCCCAGTCATGATCGAAGTGTGCATTGGAATTTTGATTGAGAGTAGTTTCGGGTCTCCAAGTCATGATCGAAGTGTGCATTGGAATTTCGATTGAGAGTAGTTTCGGGTCTCCAAGTCATGATCGAAGTGTGCATTGGAATTTTGATTGAGAGTAGTTTCGGGTCTCCAAGTCATGATCGAAGTGTGCATTGGAATTTTGATTGAGAGTAGTTTCGGGTCTCCAAGTCATGATCGAAGTGTGCATTGGAATTTTGATTGAGAGTAGTTTCGGGTCTCCAAGTCATGATCGAAGTGTGCATTGGAATTTCGATTGAGAGTAGTTTCGGGTCTCCAAGTCATGATCGAAGTGTGCATTGGAATTTTGATTGAGAGTAGTTTCGGGTCTCCAAGTCATGATCGAAGTGTGCATTGGAATTTTGATTGAGAGTAGTTTCGGGTCTCCAAGTCATGATCGAAGTGTGCATTGGAATTTCGATTGAGAGTAGTTTCGGGTCTCCAAGTCATGATCGAAGTGTGCATTGGAATTTTGATTGAGAGTAGTTTCGGGTCTCCAAGTCATGATCGAAGTGTGCATTGGAATTTTGATTGAGAGTAGTTTCGGGTCTCCAAGTCATGATCGAAGTGTGCATTGGAATTTTCCAGCCATGAGACCCACTCCAATCGGTTGTATTTCTATCGAAAGATATTTGAAACGTTTTGTGTTTTTTTTACACAATGCCTTTAAACCCCTTTTTAGTTTTTTGAGGAAAAAATACTTCATTACAATAAATCCAACAGGTCCTAATATAATATATGTATCATATATACAACGAAAGATTAACACAAAACAAAATGTGAATTTATATATATTATAGTTAGTATTACTAACCAGAGATATGGCTAAAATATATTCTATATTATGTTATTTTTTATGTGATTTATTACCGTAAGGGCAAGGTAACCAAACTCCGAAGATTATAACCGATAGGGCAAGTTAACAAAACACCGAAGCTTATTACCGATAGGGCAAGTTAACAAAACAACGAAGATTATTACAGATAGGGCAAGTTAACAAAACAACGAAGATTATTACAGATAGGGCAAGTTTACAAAACACCGAAGCTTATTACCGATAGGGCAAGTTAACAAAACAACGAAGCTTATTACCGATAGGGCAAGTTAACAAAACACCGAAGCTTATTACCGATAGGGCAAGTTAACAAAACAACGAAGATTATTACAGATAGGGCAAGTTAACAAAACAACGAAGATTATTACAGATAGGGCAAGTTAACAAAACCCCGAAGATTATTACCGATAGGACAAGTTAACAAACCCCCGAAAATTATTACCGATAGGACAAGTTAACAAACCCCCGAAAATTATTGCAGATAGGGCAAGTTAACGAAACCCCGAAGATTATTGCAGATAGGGCAAGTTAACAAACCCCCGAAGATTATTGCAGATAGGGCAAGTTAATAAAACCCCGAAGATTATTGCAGATAGGGCAAGTTAACAAAACCTCGAAGATTATTGCCGATAGGGCAAGTTAACAAAACCCCGAAGATTATTGCCGATAGGGCAAGTTAACAAAACCCCGAAGATTATTGCAGATAGGGCAAGTTAACAAGCCCCCGAAGATTATTGCAGATAGGGCAAGTTAATAAAACCCCCAAGATTATTGCAGATAGGGCAAGTTAACAAAACCCCGAAGATTATTGCAGATAGGGCAAGTTAACAAACCCCCGAAGATTATTGCAGATAGGGCAAGTTAATAAAACCCCGAAGATTATTGCAGATAGGGCAAGTTAACAAAATCTCGAAGATTATTGCCGATAGGGCAAGTTAAAAAAACCCCCGAAGATTATTGCAGATAGGGCAAGTTAACAAAACCCCTTAGATTATTGCCGATAAGACAAGTTAACAAAATCCCGAAGATTATTTTATCACATATTTTTTACGCTGAAAAAAGTGTGGTGCATCAGAACACAAAAGTATTTGTCGTATAAAGTTTTCCGAAGTCTTGAACCGCGTGGCTTAGTTTATAATTCCGACGTTTTGAAAATGTTGGTATTTTATCTTCAGGGCTTGTCCGTCGGTATCATAAGTCAAACTACAACATTTTAAACCAAACCACGCGGTACAATCCTTCGAAATATTTTTACAATTGATACAAAGAACGCGCAACTCTCAAAATATGTTTAACGTAAAATATTGTTTACTAAGTTAATAAGATTGTGAAAGAAGTAAAGGCAAGGAATAAGATAAATAGAAGAAACTATATTAAAATATGAATAGATGTGGAGGAAGCGAAGAAAGTTTTTCATGATAGATACTTCAGCTCCAAAGGCCTCACGACCCTCCTTTCACTAGACGTGGCGAAAGCCTTCGACACAGTCTGGCTCAACGGACTCATATTCAAACTGCACAAGTCAGGTATTCCCCTCAGACTAGTGCAAATCATCGCATCATTCCTTGAAAATCGCTCCTTCTCCGTCAAAATAGACGGTATAAACTCATCCCCTCGCCCCATTCTGGCAGGTGTGCCCCAAGGTGCACTGTTGTCCCCTATCCTGTATAACATATACACGAGCGATATGCCCCAATTTTCACGTACACATTGTATCACCGCGCAATACGCTGACGACACAGCCTTTCTCTCTTCATCGAAATATGAGTCCGTATCCCACAACAGACTGCAAGACTTCATTCCCATTCTGGAGCACTGGTGCACCAAATGGAAGATCAAAATAAATCCCACCAAAAGCACAGCAGTCCGCTTCTCACGCAGATACATCAAACCCGTCAGAACTCTTAAACTCTTCGGCCAGAGCGTCCCATGGTCAAAACACGTAAAATACCTAGGCCTCACATTAGACAGTAGACTCTCGTGGCATAAACACGCCCTCAATATCAAATCAAAAGCTCACGGAACACTCAAATCATTATTTCCCTTGATCAGTAAATACAGCAAACTAAGCACGCGCACTAAACTCCACCTATATAAAGCGATCGTCAGACCGCAACTGACATACGCCCTTCCGGTCTGGGGCCACGCGAAGAAAACAACGCTACATCACATTCAGATCATTCAAAACAAAGCCCTCCGCATAATTTTAAAAGCACCCTACATCGTCCGTAATTCAAGACTCCACGCAGATACCAAACTACATACTATCCCCGAACATATGCGCGCTCTGGCCGAAAGGTTCTACAGCTCTACATCCCGTCATCCCAACCCAGTCATAAAAGCCTTAGATAACTACAACGCGAACACCAGTTACAGACACACTCGTCCGAAATCAATATTGCGAAACATCCCCCCGACCCCCCCCCCCCCCCCTCTTTAACTCTAATCATCCCCCCGATTGTCACTCTGAACACCCCATCATCGATAATTCCTCCGGCAGACAGTTTACCCCCATAGGCAACCGTATTTCTCACCTTCAATAAACATTTTCTACACCTTAATATATTTATAAAAGTCACACACATTTCCCCACTCATTTACTTATCTACATATACTATATTCATTCTTATACAATAATTTATTCACAATTCTTTTTTTTTTTTTTTTTCACCCATTCAATATAAAACAGTGTGTGACGACACAAATTTATGTATATTTGTATTTAATATTATGTATATATCATCATATTTATATATGTATTTAATCGTTTATAATTTCTCATAATCATTCATAAAATCAAAACAATTACCACAAACCTATCCTTTCCCGATTCCCAAAAAGATCCTGCCAATTTCCAATAAATATCTTAACAGTCAGAACTTATCCGATGAAGGAGTAAGGTGTCCTACCATCGGACCGAAACTCCGAACAAGCTATCCATCACTTGGTTTATGATAGATAAAAATTGCGTTTTAACCTTTCTGTTTACCTCAGCATTGAAATAGGTTGATGGCGTATATGTATTTATTCATTTTCAAGCCACTACTTCTCATATATTTAAAAAAAAAAAAATTTAAGAATAGATATGACCAAAGTCATAGGTATTCTTAATACCCTCGAACACTAGGCGGAAAAAGTGTCTGTGTCGTTCAAGGGGAGTAGCACAGCGCGGGGTTTGAACCGATGACCTTCCGCACAGAAGTCCAGTGCGTTACCACGCAGCCATGCACCTCCATATAGAAGCTTAGATATTATTGGTCAAGTACCGTATTATATTAGACTTTTGTGGTACAAACTACACTCTTCTAACCAACCAAAAAGCTTTTATAGAACCAACCTTACCAACCAAAAAGCCTTTTTTTAAAGCTTGACTAGAACTCTTTTTAAAAAATTGGCCTCCAGTGGGAATCAAACCGCCAACCCCAGGTTGTGAGACATGCATCTTACCAACGGAGTTTAGACAACGTCTATACAATGGAGGTCAAATATTATTCTTTTATCATCTCATCGGATAGAGTTTGTTGTAATTTATGCCACCTTTTTGGATGTTTTGATTAAATTATGACAAGTTTCAATCTTTACAAATTGCTTTGACTATGCTCTTAGATGTTATGCTTTAAGTAGAAATTTTGAAGATGGGAGTCAGCTGCCTCAGAACACGTATTGAATTTACTCATAAAATGACATTGTCAAAAAAAAATTATGTGAACATTACAATAAAAAATTAAAAAAAACGTTTTTCATTCATTTCAAATATAAACAACGACCTTTTTTCCAATCCACACCTGCCGTCGTCTTCCATCAGTTCTCACCCTTAACTATATAATAACCGAGGATTAGGGGTTGTCAGCGCCCTCTCCACCCGCTGAATACTGAATACTGAAACAATCTCACCCCAACCGCACCACTTCTCCGTATTTCAATCAATATTTCTTCAATTTCTTTTACTTCATTTTTGAGGCGCCAAATGTATGAGACACAGTGGAACGTCACAAAATTGTACCTCAAAATATGTCAAGAAAATTTGTAACCACAGTTATTTCAGTTTTTTTTCGTGCAAAAAAACTTTTTTTTTATTGCAAAAAAATTTATTTTTTTACTAAAAAAAATGTTATTTTCTACCAGTAAAATAAATAGAAATAATCAAATTTCGAACAGTCAAAACACTCCCGACGAAATTCGATAACCGTATTAGTTCATACAATAACCGTTTTAGTTCATATATTATATAATTTTGTAAATACAAGCTGTTATTATCAATCTTCTTCCCCTTCCTAGTGTCATGTTAGATCCCTCCAACGTTGATGATCACCTAGGAGTAAGCGGCATCTTTGTCCCCGGCAGCCCGAAAAAGATCCCCAACGCTCCTTATACGTATCCTCTTGAATGTATTTTTTTTGTCACCTATTTATTTTCTATTCATATACTTATTTCTACACAAATCCGCCTTAACAAATCCTCTAATTTATTCTGAAATGGCTAATCATTGTCACCGTGAAAACCATACTTTTTCGATCGATGATGCCAAATTCTTACATATCAGTAGTAACGGAAATAAATTGGACAGATTAGAGGCCCTACAAATTTCTGAGTCAGTACATCGATCCAAACATCTGTTGAACAGCTATATTCCAAAAATCTCTCCGCTCTTGGACGAAATCGTCCCATGCCTCCCTCACCCCTCAGACCCCAACCGTTGAAGCGTGTATATCGGTACCAGTTCGAACAGCATTTAGTCTTGTTTGTGCTCCCCTGAAGATGAGGTGAAAGCCTTGAAACCGGTAGGGTTATACCGTCACAAAAAAGTGGATTAAACAGTGTTTGATAAAAATAAATTACAATATCTTTAAACCTCCACAACGTTAATGCATTAACTATAAACAACATATTTATTTTCTGTGTTTTTTTTATCTTCTTGTTCTACGTGTTCAAGGGTGTGGGCTGAAAAACATCTGGGGGCCCCGTGGCTGGGCTCGCCCTATATTGGTGGGGTGTATCTTGGCTGGGAGGTGTTATTAGATGAGCCTAGACCTTTTGATAGCTTCAGTTTTTTAATGTATTATCTTTCTAATGTGTTCTTCAAATGTGTCTAAATGTTTTATGTGCATACTATGTTGATATCAATAAACCTGTATTTATTTATTTATATACACATAAGTTGAGTATGGATAGGAAGGTAGTGGTTACGGCCATTCGATTAGTACTTCCCCACATTTACATTTACATATGTTCAGCAAAACATATTTGTTATGAAAACCACGGAAAACTTATTCAACGTTTCAACTGATTAAGCTTCAAAATGACCATTCAAGACAATTCAAAGTTTCAACTGATTAAGCTTCAAAATGACCATTCTAGATAATTCAAAGTTTCAACTGATTAAGCTTCAAAATGACAATTCTAGATAATTTTAAGTTTCAACTGATTAAGCTTTAAAATGACAATTCTAGATAATTCAAAGTTTCAACTGATTAAGCTTCAAAATGACCATTCAAGACAATTCAAAGTTTCAACTGATTAAGCTTCAAAATGACCATTCTAGATAATTCAAAGTTTCAACTGATTAAGCTTCAAAATGACAATTCTATATAATTTTAAGTTTCAACTGATTAAGTTTTAAAATGACAATTCTAGATAATTCAAAGTTTCAACTGATTAAGCTTCAAAATGACCATTCAAGACAATTCAAAGTTTCAACTGATTAAGCTTCAAAATGACAATTCTAGATAATTCAAAGTTTCAACTGATTAAGCTTCAAAATGATAATTCTAGATAATTCAAAATTTTCAACTGATTAAGCTTCAAAATGACAATTCTAGATAATTCAAAGTTTCAACTGATTAAGCTTCAAAATGACAATTTTAGATAATTCAAAGTTTCAACTGATTAAGCTTCAAAATGACAATTCTAGATAATTCAAAGTTTCAACTAATTAAGCTTCAAAATGACAATTCTAGATAATTCAAAATTTCAACTGATTAAGCTTCAAAATGACAATTTTAGATAATTCAAAGTTTCAACTGATTAAGCTTCAAAATGACAATTCTAGATAATTCAAAGTTTCAACTGATTAAGCTTCAAAATGACAATTCTAGATAATTCAAAATTTCAACTGATTAAGCTTCAAAATGACAATTCTAGATAATTCAAAGTTTCAACTGATTAAGGTTAAAAATGACAATTCTAGATCGTAAAGAAAATCCAAGTATTCCTCTCTCGCTCTCTTGTATTCAAAATTCACTTCTCGTATTCTTTCTTTGGCGACAACTGTCGTACGGGCTTTGGCCTATTTATATTATGATTATTATTCTGAGTACATAGGTATCAATGAATATTTTGGTGGTACGAAATACAAACCCATGCATCTAATTTGCCTTATTGCAGACTGATTTGTTTTGCAAATCAAACGAAAGGTCACTTTCAAATCAAAGTCCTTTGTTTTGTCCGTTCTAGACAGTTTTTGACCATTCATAAGATAAGAAAAATAATTAGTTTTTCGTGCTTTTACATATGAAATAATGTAACATTTTCAAACGTTAAAGAAGAGTTTGTTACGAATGGGAAGACGGTCAACAAACAATCCTTTTTATACCTTCCGTTATATGATAGTAATACATTCGGCTTAAGATGTAGTGTATTTATATATGATAGTGTTCACATACAATCATACATTTTAATAAAACCTCTCAAAAAGGGTTTTCCAAGAAAGTAAGGAAACTTTTTATTGAGGAAATGTAAGCAGTGTGAGAAAAAACAGAGTATGTACATACATATGACGGAATCTATGGATGTAGACGAGGCAAACCAATGTTGGTGGGTAGAAAGACGTGATCTGTCCTTTTTACTTATCCCAAAATGCACTTGGCGTAATGTTATGTAAGTATGCATGCCATTGTTTTGCTCATTAGACGTTTTGATATACTGTTAATTTCTAAAAAAAAATAGACAAATCTGTCTAAATACAGGTGTTCACTGTTTTGTGTTAAACCCAATTTTCTCTCGTACACAAATTCGACACCTTCCCCTTCCTGATCCAAGGGGACCAACAGATGTGAAATAAAGAAAAATAATCATTAAAGATCCCTTAATCCACTTTTATGTTTGGGTGGACAAAAGAAAAATACTAGCGTTATGCAAAGTTTAATCAACCCCTGTGATTTAAAACGATAAATAAAAAAAAATAAAAACATTACCACCAGCTTTTATTCTCTATTCATTAATTTTCGCAAAATTAAAGATTTTAGAATAACAAATGTATCACTTTCTTCTTCTTCTCATGTCAGGTTTCCCCAACGTTGAATATCACTTGAGAGTAGATATATTTGTCCCCGGCAACCCGAAAAAGATCCCCAACGCCCATTATGCCAGTCCAATCACGTATATTGCGGAGCCAGGAGATTTCCTCTTGCCAACACCTCTTCGACCTTCTATTTTGCCTTGGATGATCAGGTGCAGTAATTTATACTTTGGTCCTCTAAGTACATGACCCAAATAGGACACCTTTCGGATTTTAATATTAGTCAGCAACTCTCTATCGACTTTGGCTGTTTGAAGAACCCTTTTGTTGCTGACCATATCCGTCCAGGGTATCGGTAGCATTCTCCGGTACATCCACATTTCGAATGCTTCCAGTCGGTTCATTCTACTTACTTTGAGGGTCCATGATTCTACTCCATCCAATAACACTGACCAAACGTATCATTTGACTAACCGTTGTCGAAGTTTCAAATTTAGATTATCATCGCAGAATACGCTTCTCATTTTATTAAAAGTCGCACGAGATGATTCAATTCTGCTGTATCACTTTAACCCTCCGATCGGTGACAGCCCCGGCGGCGTTAAAAAAGTGACAAGGTCTCTAGGGACCGTCAAAAAATTGTATGGTATTATCATCATGCAGGTGTGTCTTGATGGTTTTGTATGTTAGCTTATGGTTGTATAAGGTGCCTAAATGTATATAGAAGGATAAAATATAAGTATAAAGGCAAAAAAATAAGTTTTTTTTTGGTAATTTAGGTTTTATTTGACAGGTAAAAAATAAAAGTTGTAATAAATGTATTATTGTGCTGCTTATTCACGGTCAGCTAACGCAAGAATGCAGGTATCGCACCGATACAATAATGCTGAATGCTCAGCATAAACTGCTTTATTGCAGATATAGCAATATGATCTGGTTTTGCGCTGGCGTCCGTTCTGCGCACGATATACCTGGCACGATGGCCGATTCGTACAGATGCAAATGAAGGTTCAGCTCCTGATTTTGGTCTTGCTACTACCGGAAAATATAAAAAAATAAAAGATGTTATTTCTATGTTTGTGCGTTTCGATATTCAATTTCAATTTTACCTTTACATCAAATGCTTCCATAGAAATTCGAATTTTGGGATAGCACATTATGCGTGTATGGTGATAATACCATACAATTTTAGCTTATGGTTATGTAGCTTATGGTTATGTTAGCTTATGTTTGTATAAGGTGCCTAAATGTATATAGAAGGATAAAATATAAGTATAAAGGCAAAAAAATAAGTTTTTTTTGGTAATTCAGGTTTTATTTGACAGGTAAAAAATAAAAGTGGTAATAAATGTAATATTGTGCTGCTTATTCATGGTCAGCACAAACCGCTTTATTGCAGGTATAGCAATATGATCTGGTTTTGCGCACGATATAAGTTGCAAACGAAGGTGCAGCTCCTGATGTTAGTCTTGCTACTACCGGAAAATATAAAAAAAATGTTATTTCTATGTTTGTGCGTTTCAATATTCAATTTCAACGTTACCTTTACATCAAATGCTTCCATAGCAATTCGAATTTTGGGATAGCACATTATGCGTGTATTGGTTGCTCGTTCTTTGATATTTGGAATTGCTAATTGTTTTGTCAACAATTGCAAAAACGAACGTCGCTTGTCTGTTTTTTGAACAGGCTTCATCTAATCGTAAATTACGAATGCGGTCAATGCAGCAATATCTATCATGTTGTAGAACATTACAAGTGGCCAACGATTTGTTGAACGTTTGCATGAATAAGTGCCGAGCATCTGATCCATTGTGTCCACCCGAGATTTATGGGCATTATAATCCAGAATGACCATTGGCTTTCGCTTATCGGTTTCACTATCTACCGAACAACTATAATGCATTGTATACAACAGCAGGACCGATTTATTTTTCTTCGGCACGGCAAATACAATTCATTTACGATTTCTTTCAATAATGGTACAAGTCAGGTATAAGGTCCCTAAAGATCTTGTACCTGATTCCCGTACAAAATGTTTTCAAACCGTAATAAAACACGAACGAGTGATCTTACCGCTTTGAAACCGATTTTAATCGCTTCAACATGTTTTTTTTTGGAATACATGCAGCATCACGTTTTCAAAACATACAAAGAGAAAGTTGTGAGCAAACAAAAATTGAAAATGTCCCCAGGGACCTTGTCACTAATCGGAGGGTTAAAGAGATAATTCAGTTGAAACTTTGAATTATCTAGAATTGTCATTTTTCAAATTGGTTTTGACTCATATAACAGCATAGTGACTTTATATTGACTCATATAATATTAGGTCCTTACATATGAAATTGGCGTTTTGCCGTTCTGGCAACTTTGATCTCAAATATCTTCTCTTTGGTTAGGAATTCCAAATTAAAATTTATACAGCTATTTACTCAAGTATTTGTGTTTCGAAAATTATAATTCATTTGTTTTTTCCTCAATTGTTTTTTTTCTTTGCGTCACTCAGTTTACAAAATGGAAAACTTGAAATATCGCGTTATTTACGAGTACGAGTTCCACCGTGGCACCAGTGCTGCAGAAACGGCTCGAAGGATTAATGATGTGTATGGCGACGGTGCCGCAAAAGAAAACACAGTGCGTTTTTGGTTCCAACGTTTTCGTTCTGGAAATTTCGACCTGCAGAAAAAGCCCCGTGGACGGCCGGAGACCAAAGTTGATAATGAAGAATTGAAGGCTATTGTGGAAGCGGATCCATCGCAAACCACGTCCGAGTTAGCTGCAGGCTGCGGTGTTAGTGATAAAACTATTTTAATCCACTTGAAGCAAATTGGGAAGGTGAAAAAGCTTGAAAGGTGGGTACCTCACGAATTGAGTGAAGCAAATCAACAAACGCGCGTTGACTGCTGCGTTGCATTACTCAACCGGCACAATAATGAAGGGATTTTGAATCGAATCATTACCTGTGATGAAAAGTGGATCCTGTATGATAATCGGAAGCGCTCATCGCAATGGCTGAACCCTGCCGAACCAGCCAAACCATGCCCTAAGCGAAAATTGACTCCAAAAAAGTTACTTGTGAGCGTTTGGTGGACTAGTGCTGGTGTCGTTCACTACAGCTTTCTTAAATCTGGCCAGACGATTACGGCAGATGTCTATTGTCAGCAACTGCAAACCATGATGGAAAAGCTAGCTGCTAAACAACCGAGGCTGGTTAATCGCTCTAGGCCACTGCTGCTTCATGATAACGCTAGACCACACACTGCACAACAGACGGCTACCAAATTAGAAGAGCTTCAATTGGAATGTCTAAGACATCCACCGTACTCTCCGGACCTTGCCCCAACAGATTACTATTTTTTTCGAAATTTGGATAACTTCTTGCAAGGGAAAAAATTCAACTCCGATGGGGCAGTCCAAACCGACTTCAAAGATTTTATTGATTCCCGTCCGAATGGTTTTTTTAGTAAAGGGATCGATGAACTACCTATGAGATGGCAAAAGTCCATAGATAGCAATGGTACATACTTTGATTAAATAAATATATTATATTAAAAAAAAATCAACTTTATGTTCCTCCCAAACAAAACGCCAATTTCATATGTAAGGACCTAATATTATATTGACTCATATAATAGCATAGTGACTTTAAATTGACTCATATAATAGCATAGTGACTTTATATTGACTCATATAATATTATATTGACTCATATAATAGCATAGTGACTTTAATTCGATGGCACAATCATCCTGGTTTGAGTGGACTGCCTATTTAATAAAAAAAAAGATGATTGAATGGTCGTATTCCGCTTCGCCTATCATCATATCTACTAGGTAAGTCCAGAAAGTAAGTGTACTGAATTTTTGTAGGTTACAATTTTTTTTATTTAAACAAAAAAATTACGTGGTTACCGTAGTACATATGTAAGCTATTTTTCGACATAGTCGCCATTCCTCTCAATGCAGGTGGTGAAGCGGGGTATCAACTTTTTGATGCCTTCCTCGAAGTAGTTTCCCGCCAACCCCTCCGTCCACTTTTCCACCTCCTCCTTTACCTCCTCGTTGGTTGAAAACCTTTTTCCACCCATGTGCAGCTTCAGGAAGGTAAAGAGATAGTAATCTGAAGGTGCTAGGTCAGGGGAATGCGCGGGATGGTTCAGGACATCCCATTTAAACGAGGCGAGCAGTTCCTTCGTGGCGTTGGCCGTGTGTGGTCTGGCATTGTCGTGCAGCAGGCAGACTCTCTTTGTCAGCATGCCTCTCCTCTTGTTCTGAATCACCCTCCGCAATTTTTTTAGGGTCTCACAGTATCTTGCAGAGTTGATGGTCTCCCTTTGAGGCATATATTCAATTAAAATTATGCCTTGACAGTCCCAAAACAATTTCGTCAATTTCGTCAGTCACAATTGAAGGTCTTCCGCTCCTCTGATCATCATGTACAGACGTACGACCGTTTTTAAACTCGCGACACCACTTGTACACACTCGTACGATTTATAGCTTTATCACCATACGCAGTTTTCACCTCATTATAAACCTCAACCGGAGGTTTTCCCTTCCAAACGAGATAACGGATGACGCCGCGTATTTCGCACTTGGCGGGAGATTGGATTTACATTTTTCACGAAACGTGTTGTCGCGTCGACACTTCTCAACGTACTGACCTCGAACCGGTCTCATTGCGGAGGGAAAGGGTCAGGCTACACGGAAGTGTAGCCAACATGTCGAAAATAAAATCCATCCGGTCGTGAGAGCCTCAGTACACTTACTTTCTGGATACGCCTCATAATTTATATCATATGATTGTTTCGCAAACTTTTCAACCTTGTGAACGCCCAAAAGATAAAATAAAATATAAAGACTTCGCAACTCCCTTCGAAAATGTATTTATTACATAACAACGACTTCAACTTTGAACTGTGTTTTTTTTTATTGTGTTCTTTTTTCTCAGAAAATGTATTATATTATTATCTATATTTTCCTTATGTACGCGTAAATTATTTTTGTGTTCACGACCCATCGGTTGAGAACCGATGATTTATGTGATCAGATACTGTATCGTATACCTGCTGGCAGACTTACTAGGTATTCCTGTTTTGAGTCTATCAGCTTATCACATATGTCAATTATATATTCTCATCACTAAAAAGAATATTAAAAATATAATTGAGAAATATAATGGATGAAATGTATTCTTATTTTATTTATTTATTTAACACTTTTATTGCAAATACAATCTGGTGGGATTATTGCCAGGCGGCGATCTCTTCCAACCAACCAGACAAAAGTAAATGAGTATTTTAGTTTAAAGAATAAAAATTTCTCAAATACATAAACGTAGTAAGGTCTAAAAAATTCCAAACCATGGATATAACGTAGGTGATTACATAAATACATACCATCACGCCGTTTCCCTGTTGGGATAAGCGGAGAGGACAAAGTGCCATATTTTCGTACCACGAAACACATACTTAGCCTCTTCTAAAATCTTTCTTCTTTTTTTCCCTTGCCTTATCCCATCTATTTGGGATCAGCTACTTAGACCATGTCCTCCTCCACTTTCTTAAGTATAATGTTCTTGGATCTCCTTTGACATCTATCTGGGAGCTCTCGATTCGTGTCTATCTTAAGAGTATACCCTTCATCCCGCCGTTGCTAGTCCCCATACCAGCATAGTCGTGCTTCTCGGGCTTCAACTAATGTTGGCGCCACTTTGATTGTTCCGCGAATTCGTTCAGATCTTATCCTATCTAGTGACGGCGAGTGACCACCTTTCCTTTTTTTTCTTAACCCTTCCCTTTTGGTGCTAAAATTGAAACGCGCGCTCCGGCGTTGGGTAGTGAGTACGCGATCAAAAATTAGCGATTTTAAATCGGAAAAATAAGAACATTCATAGATAATCCCCTTAATTAATTATAATTGAAGTTAAAAATTATAATAATTGAGATTTATTTGCTGAAAACATTAAAAAACCATCTGGCAACGCTCACGGAACGGGTGTAGGTCTAATCTGATTGCAAGCCCAAAAGCTACTGCGGCGCGGAGCGGTAGTGGCTTACACCCGGCGTGGCTTACGCTTGCGACGATTGAGACAATTGAGCTCCTCGCAATTCAGTGAAGTATGCAAGAGTGAGATGCGAATATAGTGTCGCGCTTCCCGCATACTCTTCACCTATCGTCAAGACGAGGCACTCACAGCGTTTAAATGCGAATTTGTTTCGGATCTTCACAAAACACCTACGATGTAGTCGATAAATTCTGATTATTATTAATATTATTTTTTAAATCAATGCGTAAATATATTATGGAGAAATACCTAAAATCTTAACCTTGTATTTATTATATTTATAGAGATATTGATGGTTATTAGAAGCAACGTGTAGCAGATACCCAACACAGGGAAGGAAAGGTTAGGAAGCAAACACTCAGCTCCATGTAGTAAAGCGGACCTAATCACTGTCTTATAGATCTTACTTTTAAGCTTTATTGGTAGCCATCTATCGCACATAACATCCGTCACTTCTCTCCATTTGTACCAGCCAATGTTAATCCTTTTTTCTTCATCCTGAAACGCCTCCTTATCTATTGTAATGATTGAGTCAAGATATGTTAATAAATTTGTCCTTATTAGGTTAAAAATTGTAATATATTTCAAAATATTCTGAAGTTGTTAACGAAAGTTTTTTGGTTTGTTTCAGGTACATCGAAAGAAGAAATCATGAAGAAAAAAACAGTTTAGTGGATTTCGAACGTAAAAATTTAAATAATGTTATGAAGCATTTAAAAAAAATGAAGAAAACTAGTGACCTTACAAACAACTTTTATGACATTAAAAAGTATATATATTTGTATCACAAACGCTCGATATTATCAAACATCTCATTTTCTGTCTAAAGTAGTTATAAAAAAATTAATTTGATTTCGGTAAACAGTCATAAACTTTTGTTCCGTTTCCCGCCAACCGATTGGCAAATAAATCAACTCATGCTATAATATTCGTTCCCCTTTTAATGATTCGCTCGTTCTTACCATTTCATCATTGTTGAAAATATTTTATTTGTGTTTCAAATCAAAAACTTTCGGACAGATTAAATATTTATCGTTCTCAATGTTCATTTACAAGTGATAGAAGGAGCGCGAAACTTCCAAATAAAATTTATGCGCCTTCAAGTTTTTAAAATTAACTTAGTTGAAAAAGTTAATTTGGAATTTTCATGTACAAGAATACACAAAAAAATGTCACAACTCGCTAAGCCTCCCTGCCTATCTGGTGAGCGTGTCAAAGTTCTTGACCGAGAAACTTTTAATTAACGTCGTGCTTAGCATACGACGTACCTTATAAAAATGATTCACTCGTGACTTTCTTAATTTCAATGATGTCTTTTGGAGAGTATTTTTTCGAGAACGCGAGTCTTCCAGGGTACAGTTGTCACTTGTTGACTGGAAGACTTCAATCTTGTCCAGAACCCAAAGCCGGTTTGGACTGCCTCTCTGATATCTCCAACGATACAATCGACCAAATGTATCCGTCGTATACTTGTGAATTGAATATCGACTTCCAAAATGATACTTTGTACAACTGTCACGGATGTTCAAAAAACTGGACTTACCCGAAATGTATGGAAAGTTTTAATTTGTCTTTTAATGGCATGATGTTTGAAACGGCACTAAGAACGTTATGGTTAAGGATTCCTTCAGATCCTGGTGAATCTTGTTTCATATCGAGAACTTCTGAACATATATCGAAGACCTTAGATTGTTTCGCTAGTGGAATCCAGTTTCTAAATCAAAGTTTTCGGTTAAGGGATGATTTGGAATTTGTGGAATTCGATGGTGGAACTATTATAAGTTCGGATAAAGTTCAGTGCAGTTGGGGTAATAATTCATCGTACGATGACCAAGACGTTTTGCAATACGACTGGAGTTTCTTGTTTGTGATAGTTTTTATTCTTGCCGGTGGACTCGGCAATATCCTCGTGTGTCTAGCAGTGTGTTTGGACAGAAGACTGCAGAATGTCACCAACTATTTCTTGTTGTCTCTCGCGATTGCTGACCTCTTGGTTAGCTTATTCGTGATGCCCTTGGGTGCCATCCCTGGATTTCTAGGTAAGTGGTATTATTTTGTCCTAATATTTGTCAAAAAGTTCTCAATAGAATAATTAAACACAAAAAATTTTAAACAGATAATTATCCAATTACGGTTACGATTTTTGTAAATATTTTAAACGATTAAAATAAATGTGAAATAAAATCCCATTATAAGTCAATTGATGGGTCTGTGGCGGTCGCACACTCGGAACACTGTGGGCGTCCATACACACGGTCAATGACCGATGAAGTGACCTTTGCATTCCTTAGCAATGCAAAACAAACAATTACAAAGTCCACGTGCCGGCCATTCAACCCGTAGCCGGGAGCGGACCGCATTCCATACTAGAGAGAGAACGCACCACGCTTGTCTCGCCAGTTCCGTATTTGAATGATACCTACATACAACATTAATCGTTTTTGCATTCGCAGAAACGAGACGTAGGCATATCGCGAGCGCATTCCCGCGCACATTCTAAAATGATATAAATACCTACCTTACTAATAAAATTCCTCTCTTTCCGCATTGCGATCTAACGAGTTTTATTTATCAACAAATCATCATCATCTCTTCCCTTAAGGACGGACATATCCTAAAGGTCCATAAAAATATGTTTTTGTACTAAAAATTGGTAAATCTGAATATGGGAAAAAACTATTTCCCTTCAGAATAAAATATTGTTTCCCTTACTGTCGACCTCCGTGGCCTAGTTGGTAAGACGCTTGTCTCCCAGCCCAGAAGATGTGGGCTCAAATCCCTCTGGAACCCTGATAAAAAAGAGTATTCCTGTCTGATTTTCTCTTAAAGCCTCTTTTACATCTTTCCGGTTGATTGAAAGAGATTGCCACATGGCAATTACTCCCGCCAGATTGTACTGTATATAACAGAAATGTTATACAATACAAGAAAAAGTGGTACAAACACGCAAAATTTAAACTTTTCATAATTTATTTTATTTTGACTTTATTGTTTTTTTCTTCGCCACATTCAAAATTTCATTTTCAATACCACAACATTGTTAAAAAATATTTCCTACGACATTGCTACAGGATAGAGAGACCTTTTCCAATGTATTCACTGCTTCCGAAAGCGAAACCTTAAAATCAAATGGCATAACTCCATTTAATTATTATATTCTCTTTGACATTAAGATTGCACCAAACCGGTACCAGTTCGAACAGAATTCAGTCTTGTTTGTGCATCCCTGATGATGAAGTGAAAACCTTGAATCCGGTAGGATTATATCGTTACATTAAGTGGAATAAACAGTGTTTGATAACGAATTACAATAAGTTATTTGATAAAACAAATTACAATACACACATAAATTGAGCATAGGAAGGTACGGACTGTGGCCATTATATTACACATACAACTTTCCCACACTACGTATTTTCGGAAAAACATATTTGGTAAGAAAACCACAGAAAACTTACCAAGGGAAGACGAACTACAAAGTAATCTTTGCAGATCTTCAGATATGTGATAGTAACACATTCGGCTTTAAGGTTAGTATAGTGTAGTGTGCATATACCATCATGAATTTTGACAAGACTTTCTAAAAAGGGTGCTTTTTAAGTATTACAAAAAATTGCACGCGTCACGCATATCTCTAGTACCAAGATACAGGCAATTCCACTACACAGGACCAGCAACGATAAAAGCTCTAGAATAATACAATTTCTAAATCCAAAGGCAGCAGAAATGTAAAATTTAGACATAAAAAAATCACTTAGCCGCATGCTAAATTTATTTATTTATTAAACACTTTTATTGCAAATACAATCTCGCGGGCTTATTGCCAGGTGGTAATCTCTTCCAACCAGACAAAAGTAAATGAAGCAAGTGACGTGGTCGCATAAATCATTCAAATGACTATCCATCCCCACGAAATCCATAAACATATACGTGAGCACATGCCCACGAACCCCACAAAGACGGACAATCACCCGAACATTATTTTTCATATAAAGTGAGATATCATCCATCAAAAGGAAAGGAAGGGATGGTGGAGAGGAAAGGAAAAGAAAAATCAGGAATGAAACACGTTATTTTACTGACTAGAAATTAAGAGGTTTTTCAGTCGCTTCTTAAAGCATGCCAAGGACGGAGCGAGTCTTATATTGGTTTGCAACTGATATTGTTTGTAACTGTAAATTATGTGCTGGGCAATTATTAATCGCAATAAGACTGTTTTATCTTTCCATTAGAGCGTTCAAATGCATTAGCTATTTGTTAAGTATTATATTTCACGCTTAATTCAAGTCCATTAATTTGGATTTCCACAGGGGCTATTTTCGTAGGCAAAATGTTCGCTATACTGATTTATTTTTATTTTGTTAAAACACGATTCGTTAAACATAATATTTTATACACTCGTAAATTTGTCTGATTCAATAAAAAATATTCGTCATTCTGAAATTTCGGTATTCGTTATAATGAGATTTAATGTGAATTACGAGTTACAAGTATTTTAGTATTCGTTATAATGAGATTTAATGTGAATTACGAGTTACAAGTATTTTAGTATTCGTTATAATGAGATTTAATGTGAATTAAGAGTTACAAGTATTTTAGTATTCGTTATAATGTGAATTACGAGTTACAAGTATTTTAGTTTTCGTTATAATGAGATTTAATGTGAATTAAGAGTTACAAGTATTTTAGCATTCGTTATAATGAGATTTAATGTGAATTACGAGTTACAAGTATTTTAGTATTCGTTATAATGTGAATTACGAGTTACAAGTATTTTAGTTTTCATTATAATGAGATTTAATGTGAATTAAGAGTTACAAGTATTTTAGCATTCGTTATAATGAGATTTAATGTGAATTACGATTTACAAGTATTTTAGTATTCGTTATAAAGTGAATTACGAGTTACAAGTATTTTAGTTTTCGTTATAATGAGATTTAATGTGAATTAAGAGTTACAAGTATTTTAGCATTCGTTATAATGAGATTTAATGTGAATTAAGAGTTACAAGTATTTTAGCATTCTTTATAATGAGATTTAATGTGAATTACGAGTTACAAGTATTTTAGTATTCGTTATAATGTGAATTACGAGTTACAAGTATTTTAGTATTCGTTATAATGAGATTTAATGTGAATTACGAGTTACAAGTATTTTAGTATTCGTTATAATGTGAATTACGATTTACAAGTATTTTAATTTTCGTTATAATGAGATTTAATGTGAATTAAGAGTTACAAGTATTTTAGCATTCGTTATAATGAGATTTAATGTGAATTACGAGTTACAAGTATTTTAGTATTCGTTATAATGTGAACTACGAGTTACAAGTATTTTAGTTTTCGTTATAATGAGATTTAATGTGAATTAAGAGTTACAAGTATTTTAGCATTCGTTATAATGAGATTTAATGTGAATTACGATTTACAAGTATTTTAGTATTCGTTATAAAGTGAATTACGAGTTACAAGTATTTTAGTTTTCGTTATAATGAGATTTAATGTGAATTAAGAGTTACAAGTATTTTAGCATTCGTTATAATGAGATTTAATGTGAATTAAGAGTTACAAGTATTTTAGCATTCTTTATAATGAGATTTAATGTGAATTACGAGTTACAAGTATTTTAGTATTCGTTATAATGTGAATTACGAGTTACAAGTATTTTAGTATTCGTTATAATGAGATTTAATGTGAATTACGAGTTACAAGTATTTTAGTATTCGTTATAATGAGATTTAATGTGAATTACGAGTTACAAGTATTTTAGTATTCGTTATAATGAGATTTAATGTGAATTACGAGTTACAAGTATTTTAGTATTCGTTATTATGAGATTTAATGTGAATTACGAGTTACAAGTATTTTAGTATTCGTTATAATGAGATTTAATTTGAATTACGAGTTACAAGTATTTTAGTATTCGTTATAATGAGATTTAATGTGAATTACGAGTTATAAGTATTTTAGACGTATTAGACGTATTGACGTGAAAAGGCACAAGTAAGACTTCTCAATTTTGAGCAGAGATGCCTTAGACCCTGTCCAGATGAGGCGTTTTACGCGCGATTCAAGTAGCGCGTTTCGAATTAATTAAGATAAACTAGTTGCAACCCGTGAAATATTCACGGAAATAAAACAAATCCTACATTTATGAAAATATATGTTCATAAATATAGAATTGGTTTCTATACATATCATTTATGCATCGTCCCCTTTTACACCGGCTCAAAAATTATTCGATGGGTATTTAAAATTCGTTTAGTATAGTTTCCATCTTTTCATTTACCACGAACCCACCGAGATTCAAATTTCGAATTACTTTCGGAGAGAATCCAAGTATTCCTCTCTCGCTCACTTGTATTCAAAATTCAATTCTCGTATTCTTTTTTTGGCGACAGCCGTCGTATGGGTTTTGGCCTATTTATACTATGACTAGTTGCAGCCCGTGAAGTATTCACGGAAGTTAAACAAATTCTACATTTATGAAAATATATATTCATAAATGTAAAATTTCTTTATGTATATCATTTATACATCGTCACGTTTTACACCAGTTCAAAAATTGTTAGCTAGGTATTTAAAATTCGTTCAGTATCACGGACCCACCGAGATTCAAATTTCGAATTACTTTCGGAGAGAATCCAAGTATTCCTCTCTCGCTCACTTGTATTAAAAATTCAATTCTCGTATTATTTCTTTGGCGACAACCGTCGTATGGGTTTTGGCTTATTTATACTATGATTGATTTGGCTTCGCGGTATTTATGAAATTAACGAACATGTATGTTTCTGTAAAATGTATTTTTTCTCCTAAGCCAATCGCACGAAAGAAGAAGACATGTTACAGAAACATACACGTTAGTAAATTTCATAAATACCGCGAAGCTACCATAGATCAATTTATCTTGATTAATTCGAAACGCGCTACTTGAATCGCGTGTAAAACGCCTCATCTGGACAGGCCCTTAGATTAGGCCTTCTTCTCCCTGGCTCCATCCCAACTCACTGTCTGCGAAGACTGTTGGGGTCAGCTCTCCTCGTCCTCAGGTTGTATGCTCTTCTGTCCCGGACTACGTCCCCCAGACCGTACCTCTGCATCAGGTTATCTTTTTGCACCACCCATGAATTATTTGGTCTTCCTCTGGTTGTTATTCTAGGAAGATCCATAGATATTGTCTGGTTCACAATGTGATCGGGTGATCTGCGTCCAACATGCCCATACCATCTTAATTACCTCTCCTCTATCTTACTGTTGATGTATGTAACACCTAGGCTTCCAGGAATGCGTGAGCTTTTTATTTTGTCTCTTAGGGCCCTTAGATTAGGCCTACACAACTCAAAATGTAATGATAGCCATGTTACTTTAAGTAAAGCTGCTATCAATTTCTAATGTCCTAATTTACACATTGTTACTTCAAAAAATCGAAGTGTACACATATTCACAGAATTATCTTCGTTTTATCTTTCTTTATCAAAATCCAATCTTCACATGCATACGTCAAGGTGGGTTGTGCTCTTGATGGATCGTATAAGATGATAATAATACGAAAAATACTTAATTGGATAGTGACTGACAGAAGTGACTATTAGACTATAGTACGAAAAACAGAACAATTCATAAACTCTTATATCAGAAAGTAAATTATCTTGAAAAAATCATTCTCGGTACCCTTGGTTCCACAACAAAACATTAACCGCTTTACGATTTACGCAGACAATACACAAGGAAAATAAAAAAAGTTTTTCGCATAAAAATCTCATATATCAAGAAATAATTTCCAAACAGTTCAATATACAAACTCGAACATTCACAAAGAATACCTTAACTTTATCAATTTCACACTATTTGATTTCAATTTTATAACTCGGTTCTGAATCTGCGTGAAGGAACAACACAGGTCAATGGGTAGCATACAAATGTCAAATGGGAATGTGTGCAAATTGATATGTGTTGATGAGATGGTTATGGAAGATGGGAATGAGGATGAATGACAGTCTGATAAGTAAATTATATGAGAGATATGACGAGAAAGATCTGAGAATAAATGTTATAAAATTACAAATAATAATGATAGAAAAGTCTTCTTCTTATCCAACTTTATGTAAACTCAAGAGTCTGTTATTGCATAACTATCCTCTTGTGATGCTGAGCTCCAGCTATCTCTCCATCGTTTCAGGGGGTCTCCCTGGTGGACGCCGTCCATCCGGTACCCCATGCAGAGCTATGTATGGGATTCTTGTGGAATTCATTCTCTGTATATGTTGGTACCAGTATCATCGAGGCTGTCGTCGTCCCCATTTGACCGCATCTTGGACCTCTCGGATTGTGGTGTTCCTTACACGATCACGCAAAGTATTCCCAGCAACATCACATAGAGTTCTCATTGAAAGACAATTGTGAACGGAAAAGTAAATTGTACATTTGGGTGAATAATGAAAGATAGGAGCAAGTTGAGGAATTCTGCTAATTGGGTAGTATTTTCTCAGATAATGGAAGAGTTAAGAAGGATATCGAACGGCATCTAGCAATAGGAACAAAGTCAAAGGGGTACAAAAACATGTATTATACTTTACTTATGTGGTCAGATGGGGACGACAGCGTCGACGATACTGGTATCAACATGTGCAGAGAATGAATTCCACAAGAATTCCATACATAGCTCTGCATGGGGTACCGGATGGACGGCGGTCCACCAGGGAGACCCCCGAAACGATGAAAGGTTAGCTGGAGCTCAGCATAATAAGAGGATAATTCTGTAATAACAGACTCTTGAGTCTACAAAAAGTTGAAGAAGACTTATGTGAGTGAAAGGCGTGGTAGAAGGAGACCAAGGAAATTATAGTTGAATCAATTTAATGATTTGAAATAGGGATCTAATTGTAGGACATGTGTGGATGAAGAGCAGATCGTAAGAAATGTTTTCTGTGTTACCACAGAAAAGTCTGACCCACTGTCCTTTTTGCCTATCCCACCATGAAAATTACATTATGGTATGTATGAGGAGTATGGTCGCGCGGTAACGCACTGCACTTCCATGCGGAAGGTAGCCAGTTCAAGCCCCGCGATGTGCTACTCCCCTCAAATGGCACAGGCATTTTTTCCGCCTAGTATTCGAGGGTATAAGGAAACCTATGACTTTCGTAATATCTATGTTTTCAAAAAAAAAAAAAAATGTCGATGTGCTTCCATCGTTTCACTTCGGTATCAGATTTAGTACAGTGGTGTGACCGGTGAGTTTGATGGTGTACAACAAATCATTCACTTAAAGGAGAGAAAAAAATTACAAGACACAGCTTCGCTTCCAAACTGAATTGACTTTGGAATTGCCAGTGGATCCTCGACTTACGAGGCCCAGCAATGACGATGAAGAGTATGGTATATATGATAATTTGTAAAGACCGCTGCCTCTAGTTGTATTGAAATGTAATATTTTACACTTTAGCTGTATACAGTACATCCTGTCGGGCTTTCCATGTGACAACCCTTCCGACCAACCTGAGATATGTTTAAGAAACCTTTAAGAAGTGAAAATGAGACTGTTTTTTTTTATCTGGGTTATCGCAACCCTTGCGTCTTACCACACAGGTCATGGAGGTAGTTATCGACCAAAAATGACCAGTAATGCAACATTTTCCTTAACTGCAACATTTCCCTTAATAAAAAATAAACATATTTTTATTATTGTAATAGTATCGTAAGATATAAAAGTACTGAATAATTATATTTTATTTATAGTTAAGGCATTAAAGTTGTGGAGGTTTAAAGACATTGTAATTTATTTTATCAAACACTGTTTATTCCACTTTTTGTAACGGTATAACCCTACCGGTTTCAAGGTGCACACCTTATCATCAGGGAGCACAAAAAAGACTTTTTTTAGGGGAGCACAAACAAGTATTGTTTGTGCTCCCCCGATGATGAGGTGAAAGGCTTGATCCGGTAGGGTTATACCGTTACAAAAAAGTGGAATAAAAATTGTTTGACATAACCAATTACAAAACTGAATAATTACCTGTTACAAGTTCAGTAGGAAATGCGAATAAAACAGGAAATATAATGCACTTCTTCTTCTCCCTGGCTCCATCCCAACTCACTGTCTGCGATGACTGTTGGGGTCAGCTCTCCTCGTTCTCAGGTTGTATGCTCTTCTGTCCCGGACTACGTCCCCAAGGCCGTGCCTCTGCATCAGGTTATCTTTTTGCACCACCCATGAATTCTTTGGTCTTCCTCTGATTGTTATTCGAGGAAGATCCATAGAGAATGCCTGGTTTACAATGTGATCGGGTGATCTGCGTCCAACGTGCCCATACCACCTCAATCGCCTCTCCTCTATCTTGCTGTTGATGTATGTAACACCTAGGCTTCCACGAATGCGTGAGCTTTTTATTTTGTCTCTTAGGGACACACCAGCTGACTATCTTAGCATTCACATTTCAGCAGTTTCTAGTTGCCGACCGACAGGAAATATAATGCACTGAAAGAAGATTATTCTGACAAAAGGGAAGGAGTTTATTTATTTAGCTTACACAGAAAGACATAAAATCTAAAGACTTAAAACCTACATATAGTTACATATTATTGAGCTTATTCCCATTTTGAGTAGGCAGAAAGGATAGATCCCCTAACTCACAACAACTACCATACGAATATTATTAGCAATCCGCAAACATTCTTGTTCAACACTATTAATTGACATATTAATTTTTTTTATTCATAAATCTTTGTTAACATTAAAAAATCAAGGTGACATGAAATAGTCTAATTTTACACCTTTTTTAATCAATCAATCAAGGCACCGTTTAGTCTGTAGGGTACCCACGTCCCTAAAATATTGTCAACATGCAGGGTCAACGACCGATGAATCAACCTCTGGATATGTACAATTGTCACATACCAGAAACGTCAACACTGTTTACACGAAAATAATATTTACATCGCATTCCAAGGTAGAAAGAGAACATATCACGCCGTCTCGCCGTTGTATCCGCACTACCCACTGTAGTATCCGCAGCGCTTGCGACCACCTCAACACGCGCAGAAGTGAGATCGAGATATACCTCGGACGCATTCACACGTCCCGTTCTGAAATTCTATATATACCTACTTATCGATGAATAAAGGCACTTGTTATTATTCGCTTGACCATTCATTTCTGTTTACTATTTATTATTATTCACTCTCACTTCCCGCATTCCTGAATCGACGTATTTTATTTTAAATACAAACAAATCAAAATCATCACGACGTATCAAATTAGGCATCCCGCTAAATTGATGATCCCGAACGAAAAGGAACACAGAATTCGACTAAAACGAATATAGCGATATCAACATCAACAACATCAGCACGTCCTACTAGGACACACGCTAAAAGTCTTATAAATTTTGTTCTTTTGGAATATAATGATGCAATATAACGTTATAATATACTATGTTCCGAAGAAAATTAACGAACAAAAATTAATTCAAAACATGAGTTGAAACATTTTTTGTTATACGTTTATTAACACGAATACATTTCATGAATGTAATTATTCAGGAATTGGAGTGTGTGCAAGCAGAATATCGCGATGATCTAGCTTAAATTCTCAAAAGCTTTTACTCAAAAGCCTCCAGAGTTTGTTGCAATATTCGAGCGCATTTCTAACGCATTAATGTAATTAAAAATCATCCAAAACTTTTGATTAATGGAAAAAGTTTGTAGAGAAAATATTGCATAGTTTTTGTGCTTAATATGCAAAAGTTAACTTGTAAATGCCAGACTGAGTTGCAAAAGTAATTTGAAAATTAATAGAGCCTTGTGCACACTCGTATTTGTTTATCTGACAAATGTGTGGATATTTGAAAGTAAAGTTTCTTATTTTCGTCGTTGGACGAAGAAACTGCTCAAATGGTGACGTTCAAAAATATGAAGTTATAGTCTTAGAAAGAGAGATTATGATCGATCGATACCCTCGGGTGCTACTGTAGCTGCCGAACGTAACATTTGAGTCTTCATGAAGCTTTACACAATATTTCATAATATTTGTAATCTGTTTTTAATATTAGTTAATAAAAGTGTATTTTTCGTAATTTTTAAGTGTTTATTTTATTATTATGACAGTCAAATTATTACACTATTTTAATGAATTTATGATCTTTATTTTATTATGCTCGTTTCCTTTAGTTTTATTGTGGTTTATTATATTATAATTTTGTTAGACATGTTATATATAAAACATGCGTCCGCCCCATCATGGCATATGGGATAGAAGTGCGAGCCGATACCAACAGGACAAAAAAACCTTCTCAGAGTGGCGGAAATGAGAACCCTACGCTCCATCGCATGCAGAACTCTTAGTGATCGGATCATAAGTGAAACGATAAGGTCTGTCTGTGGTGTTGAAGACATAATGAGGTGGGGAAGAAGCAGAAGGCGCTTCTGGAGGGATCATGTGGACCGCATGGAGGATATAAGACAGGCAAAAATCGCTAAGACTGAAGACCCTACCAACAGGAGATTACCAGGAAGGCCGCCGAAAATATGTCTCATCCCAGGACAGCCCACCGTCACAAACAGGTCATGTGACCTAGACCAAGAGGAAGACGAAGAAGTTTCTTATTTTCATCGTTGAACGAAGAAACTGCTCAAATGGTGACGTCCAAAAATATGAAGGTATAGTTTTAGAAAGAGAGATTATGCTCGGTACCCTTGAGCGCTACTGTAGCTGCCGAACGTGACTTATATTTATATGCTTGATTAGTCTTAATTCTTTATTTTTTAACCATTTGAGTCTTGGTGAAGTTTTACACAATATTTCAAAATATTTGTAAGCTGTTTTTTATTAGTTAATAAAAGTGTATTTTTCGTAATTTTTACGTGTTTATTTTGTTATAGTGACAGTCAAATTATTGCAATATTTTAATGAATTTATGATCTTTATTTTTGTATGCTTATTTCCTTTAGTTACATTGTGTTTTATTTTATTATACTTTTGTTGTATAAAGCAGTGCTTCCCAAATTGGGAGCCGCGGGATTTCTCGTGGGGGTCGCGAAAATATTCAGTACAAAGTACAAATATTCACTTATGAATATTTTTCCACATAACATATTTAGGAAATGTATATATTTAACAGTTAAAACATGCGATCTCATCTATCGCATTAAATTGTTTCATGTGAGTATAGTTTTTATTAAAAAAAAAAGTTTTTAAGCAAGTTCCTATAATTTTGTGTTGAATATAAATATGTGTATTTTAATTGTAATAATTATTGCCAAATAAATCTTCAACTATAAAAAAAATGTTTTTTTTTTGGGGGGGGGGGGATTTATTACTTCAGATTTAGGGGGCCGTTACATGAAAGTAATTGGGAAGCACTGGTATAAAGTACAATCTAGCAAGCTTATTACCACGAAGCAATCTCTTCCAAACATCCGTCAAAACAGATGTTACAGAGACTTGAAGGTGTGATAATTCATCCTCTAGTGCGATATACACTAGGAGATATAAATCATCTTAATTAATTTTAAGCGCAACGTGATGTAGTGACGAAAAAGGAACTGCCCAAAAAGACTCCTCCGGTGGCGACAAACCAAAGTGTAAAAAAAATGTTGCGACAATGGCCTGACGTCACGCGTGAAGTAAAATGGCTCGCAACCCAGTGAATGTACATATAAAATGGCTTAAGGGTTAGAGTTCAAACATTCCAGCTAATTGCCAATTAGTGGAAGATTAAGGGCGAGTAGATGAAACATGATAAATGGGCGATAGATATTTTAACTTGTGTTAAGACCATATGCAATACAGGATACCCAAAGAAAACATGGTCAATGGTTTCCTCTCTTTTCTCACACGTGCATGTATGATTCATTTTTACATAGATTTTATAAAAGTGGCTTCCAAATAGAGAGTGGCATATTATCATCTTGCATATGATAGAAATCATTTTTGTAACAAATTATTTGGTTAAACCACGACCTAGTAGGAAATGTCCTGCAATATTTATAAATAAATAAATAAATATTAGGTTTATTGACAGCAACATAGTATGTACAAGATCACACCTGAATAACATTTCTAAAAAACACATAAATTGCAGACAATACATCAGACGCAGAAGCTATCAAAAGGTCTGGGCTCATCTAATAGCATCCCCTCGGCCAAAATACACCCCACCAATATAGGGCGAACCCAGCCACGGGGACACCAGATGTTTTTCAGCCCACACCCTTAGACACGTAGAAACAGGAATATATACAAAAAAATAAACACAGAAAATAAATATAGTAGATGCAAAAAAAGAAAAACAGAAAAAAACACATTCAAGAGAGAGTACACCAAAAGGTCCGGGCTCATCCCACAAACATTCCCACGGCCGAGATACACCCCACCAATGTAGGGCGAGCCCGACCGCAAGGGCATCAGGGGGCTTCCATCCCACACCCCCGCATATCTAGATTAAAGAATAAATATAATAAAAAAGAAAAAAAAAAACAAAAACGTATGGCAGAAAACAAAATAGAAAGTAAACCCACATATACCACCTCAGGTTAACTGTCAGCAAGAACGAGGAAAAAAAAAAAAAAAAAAGAAGAGAAATGCCTCAAAGGAGTCCAAATTTTACATAATGACAAATGGGAAGTAAGATAGTTGAGACAACATTGAAATAGTTAGGCAGTAATACATTGAAATAAATAAGCAGTTTTAAAAGAATTAATGAGGAAATGACGCACAAACACGTATGCACAATCCTCGATTCACCACCAGCGAAAAGAAAGAAAATAAAGAAAACAAGAAAAGAAAAGCTAACAAGAGACCGACAAGAGACCCAATAACCACTGAGAAACCCATTAACCACCCAGAAGATAACGCTAGATAACGATATTTCGACCACATCATGAGAATAAAGCCGAAGAGCCTGGAGAAATTTTTGGTCATCGGAAGCGTCAAATGGACGAGATGTCAAGAAAGACCCTTAACCAGATAGAGTGACCTTATCAGGATTGCATGGAATCTTCAAAATCGGATGCTCTCCGATCAACCGGGGACAGATTCAGACGGAAGGAGACCATTAAAAGGGTCATCATCGACTGCCGCCATCCTTAGACATGAGAGACTTGACGACGAATGAAGAGTAGGAATTTATATTTAGATATACCTGTAGGTTTCCCCATTATAGTTTTTTTCTTGTTACCTCCAATTATCTGAATAAATCGATTTAATAGGATGGAATGTTGTGGCATGGTTTATGCCATCGCTGATCCATTGGAATGGTCTGTCGCTAAGTATTATAGATATGGGTGGCGTGTGCAGCTTTAACAAGCACTTGAAGTCAACTTTTTTGTGAGGTTTTATCAAAATACGAGTATATGATTTCAAATTAACACTAAACACATACATTACACTACACCTAAAGCCGAATGTGTTACTTTCACGTATCGGAAGATCTATGTATACAAAGGTTTCTTTTTAGTTCATTTTGGTTAGTTATTTGCGGTTTTCTTACCAAATATGTTTTTCTTAACATATGCTGATTCAAAGAAGTACCTTAGCTAATGGCCGCAGCTACCATCTTCATATCCTCTAGAAATAAACGCAAAATTCACATACTGTCTCTATTGTATAATATCCTAAACTGTCACGCCACCCCCTCTTATCTCGCCGAAAATTTTCAGCGTCTTTCCAAACATGGATTAGAGCTACGCTAAAAGAGAGATTGTCTATTGGCCTTTCCAGTTCACCGCTCTTCTTATTTACATCGCCCTTTACTGTCCATGCAGTGAGACTCTGGAGAATCAGTTACAAACCAATATAAGACTCGCTCCGTCCTTGGCATGCTTTAAGAAGCGACTGAAGAAACTCTTAATTTCTAGTCAGTAAAATAACGTGCTTCATTCCTGATTTTTCTTTTCCTTTCCTCTCCACCATCCCTTCCTTTTCTTTTGATTGATGATCTCTCACTTTATATGAATAAGTGTCTGGCAATAAGCCCGCCAGATTGTATTTGCAATGAAAGTGTTAAATAAATAAATCCAAATAACAAATAACATATATTTTGTTTGTAATATTTTTGATCTCTCAATACTAATGGGGTTGAAATCCGAGTTGTAGTGCCTTTGAGGTAAGTCTGCTCTCTAGACCAGTGTTCCCCAACCTTTTTAGACATGTGGACCGGTAAAAAAAGGAAATTTTTTTCGCGGACCACTAATACTGAAATAAAAATGGTTTTTTATTTAATACTTTTTTAATCTTATATTGTGACAGATGGACATGCTCGTATGTAACTACAATATAATTAACAAATATACATATAACAGTTAAACAATTTTAATTGTAACATTGTCTGATACAATTAAAATTTAACAAAAACAATGGGGTTTTTTCAACAAACTAATTCGAAACCTGCTGTTGCATCTTTGCTAATATTTATTTATTTATTTAATTAACGACACAACAGTGTCTTTATATACAAATGAACATGTGACAGGTTATAAATTACTTAAAATTATTGACAAATAATACAACTTTATCTTTAACTTACATGAAGATACAAAAAGCAGTAGAATAAATTACAGTCATCGTTTTAAAATTATTTAATAATCTTTGAGAATTTTGTGGGAATTTTTTGGATATATATTGAGATATAGAAAACACATGGCCTCATTAGTGGGACGAGATGCAAGTTGCTTTGCAGAATTAAAAGCTTCACACGTGCTGATGCAGGGTTACTCAACTCCAGAGGCAAAATATTGTCCTTAATATTTGGTTTGTATTACGTTATTTATATTAATAAAGGAGAGCACAAAGTTAGTAGCTATTTCTAAATATTGTTGTAATATTCTGGCGAATACTATATATACTTATATTAAAAATATCTAAATTGTTGCAAAACTCGTTTCCAAGTCTTTGCATGCGAATTATAGAGGAGTTGATTTTATAGTTAGTATAACAATTTTCGGTATATATTGAATATTCTTGGTTGCAGTGCTGTCTCTGACATTATTTTACTTGTACTGTTACTCTCACCGGTCCATTCCAAAATGAAAACAATTATATATTATGAAATTCTTGGAAATATATTTAGGTAGGGTTTTGCATCCGAGTTCACTATCCAAGAGCAAATATTTCCGTTCTCCCTAAGTGTATCTGCGAAGATTTATGACTGTCCATTCTGAGAAAACCAGCGACCATCGTGTCGCATTATCAAACCAATTATATTTATTTAACAATCACTAAAAATACAAGTCAACGTGCAAGGGAAAAAATCCTATATTTAATATTTTTGCATGGCGAATTTCTTGAAATTTGACATACTGTTTGCGGCCCGGCGGAAAGTCTCTGCGGCCCGGCACCGGGCCGCGGAATACCGGTTGGGGAACACTGCTCTAGACGGCGCTTTAAAATGTGTCATTTTATTAATAATATTATAAATTGGTTACGTGTTATTTGAAAATTGATTTACAATTCAAGTTTTTTTTTAATAATTGATTAAATTAAAGCCAATCCCTGTGGCGTAGTGAGTAAGAGGCTTGTCTTTCATCCGGAGCTTTCGATTCGATTTCCATTTTTTTCAAATATAGACTTCAAATATTAGTGGAAGGCGTGATAGAGGAAGACCAAGGAAAGTGTAGTTGAATCAAGAAAATTATATTTTAAAAGAAGGATTAGAATGAAAATAAGTACGAGAAATTCTAAAAGCTACCAGGAATAGCAAAAGCTACCAGGAATAGCAAAATCTCATTCATAATAACCCCCCCTATTGGAATTATTTAAAACAACCAGTTCATTAGATGGAGAAGAATTTGACCTTAAAGTTTTTTTTAACCTGTCAAGTTTATTGCCGTGTGGCAATCTCTTCCAACCAACCAGAAATATGTTTTCATAGGCCCTAGTGTTAACCAGACTGGAATCCTATTTTAAAAAATCTGGGTTCCAGTGGGGATCGAACCCGCAACCTCCGGATCGGCAGACAAGTGTCTTACCACCAGGCCACGGACCTTAAAGTTCTACTTCTTTAAGTGTAATTTTTAACATAAATACTGGTACCCTTTTAATTTTATTTTTACAATATCACTGGGGCTCGAACGAGAACCCCCGAATAAATGGAAGTATCTTCCAACTAAGCCACGGATATATATTTATAAATCTATTTAATGTCTTACAACAAAACTTTTAATTTTTGAATCCAACTTTGCGATAAATATTAATTTCAGAAAAAGAAAACATACTTTTCTCATCGATAATTCTAATAAAGTAATTAAACAAAGACATGTACACCTTTGTACGGTGACAACCCTTTGAAAACGGTTCAGTTTCAACCATCGCCCACATTCGACCCTTAACAATTGAGAATATCACACGTCCACGAGGGGATGCGGAGTTTTTATTTAAAAACCCTTATAATCTAATACTTGTAACGAGGCCGTACTTGAAAACCCTCTTATAACACAAAGGATTTAAAGCTTAAAAGTAGGACGAAATGTCGACACTTCAAATAGTGATAAGTATGTATATATTTTTAGAAAAATGGTATCCCTAAGTTTCCGATCTTGAGCCATATTAAACGCGGGGTTTAAATGAATCCTGTTGATTTATTTATTTGGTCCATCCACTTTATAGTAAATTTTTTACTTGCACCTTTTTCCTCAACCCTACCCGTGATCACCAGCTTCCTCAAACTTTAGTTATTCTCTCTGGCAACTTACCCTAAGTAAACAATAATTTTTTTCCTGCATATTGTTGAAAGTCTTTCAGATATTTCTTTCACGTTGGTGAATCTTGTGCTCCATGGGATATGAAACATTCACCCCAAAAATCACATTTTTAATGTTTCTTTCCCATGAGTGCTATGAATCTTCTTCAGTTTCAATCCTGGGGATGGGGGTTAGCAGCAAAGCTCTGCATCTCCTCCTCCACTCCGTTCGGTCTTCAGCGGTCCTCTTGAGCTATGTATAGGAGGTGCAGCCCAAATCGTGGCATATTTGCTCCAGATACCTCGGCGAGGGACCCTCTGCGAATCGATAAATGCTATGAATAACATTAGAAATTTTACCATACGTATTTTGGTTCTTCCTTTTTCAGCACTATTTTTAACTCGGTTTTAGTCTTGTTCTTCTTCTTCTTCTTCCCAGTGTCATGTCAGGTTCCCCTAACGTTGAATGTCACCTGAGAGTAGACATATTTGTCCCCGGCAGCCCGAAAAAGATCCCCAACGCTTCTTATTCCAGTCCAATCATGTATATTATGGAGTCAGGTGATTTTACTCCTTCCAACAGTCTTGTTAAAACTATATAAATAAATCAAGCATTTGTGACAGCCCACCGTCACAAACAGGTCATATGACCTAAACCAAGAGGAAGAAGAAGAAATTAAAGAATGATCCTTTGTAAAAATTAATGTTACGAATTGAAATACTTTTTTAAGTAATGCGATTATGGTGAGATTTTTATACTTGCATGTGACTGATCTACCATACATAATATGTATTGTTTTATAAAGACTACCTGCCTTAAGATGGGCATACGCCTAGTTAGACAGGAGAGAGCTTTGTATATTTCAAAGTATAAATATTTTAAAAAAAAACGTGTAAATGGAATCATATGTACATATGTTATAACGTTCTATGAAAAAAAATCCTCTCGATTTTTTTCTACCAGGTCCTTGTCACAATAATGGCATTTTTAAAATTCGTTTTCCAAATCACGATTTGTGTTAAAAACTCGCGGTGTAATTTATTTCTTTCATGATCGGAGTTGAAAAAATAAGTTCGTACAATTTTTTAACAAATGTCTTTTTTGTACTGCGAAATGTAGATAAGAAGATGCGGCAGGAAGGCAAAAGAGAAACGGGATTTGGACCAAGTACTCGGCATTGTGTTGCAAAACCGCATTTAATGTGAGACGTGGCGTCGCTCATGGGGTAATTTCATTTTTAAAATGAACATTTTCAAATATGAAGTTTTTGAAAATTTTTACTGCGAGAGACGCAGATTATTTTTATCTCCTTACAGTGATCCTCAAACGTGGTGAAGCAGTACCCTTTATGTTTTTTATTCGTTTCCATTCAACCTTCTTCTTCTTTTCAGTGTCATGTCAGGTCCCCCCAACGTTGAATATCACTTGAGAGTAGATATATTTGTCCCCGGAAGCCCGAAAAAGATTCCCAACGCCCCTTATGCCAGTCCAATCACGTATATTGCGGAGCCAGGAGATTTTCCTCCTGCCAACACCTCTTCCGCCTTCTATTTTGTCTTGGATGATCAGGTGCAGTAATTTGTACTTTGCTCCTTTAAGTACATGACCCAAGTAGGACATCTCTCGGATTTTAATGTTAGTCAGCAACTCTCTATCAACTTTGGCTCTTTGAAGAACCCTCGTGTTGCTGACCATATCCGTCCAGGGTATCCGTAGCATTCTCCGGTGCATCCACATTTTGAATGCTTCCAGTCGGTTCATATTATTTACTTCATTCATTCGTTCATTCAATCTCCTTAACAAAAATAATTAATAGAGTTCTTATATTGTGTGATTTACCCTTTTGGTCATACGTACGATACACTACAACACATCTGAAATAGATATTCGGGTATATTAAAGAGACCACATTATTTTTGTTTTTTGTTTTTTTCTTTTTTTTCTATTTATTATTTAATCTAGATATGCGGGGGTGTGGGATGGAAGCCCCCTGATGCCCTTGCGGTCGGGCTCGCCCTACATTGGTGGGGTGTATCTCGGCCGGGGGAATGTTTGTGGGATGAGCCCGGACCTTTTAGTGTCATCTCTCTTGAATGTATTTTTTTCGTCATCTATTTATTTTCGGTGTTTATTTTTTTGATATATTCTTGTTCTACGTGTTCAAGGGTGTGGGCTGAAAAACATCTGGTGTCCCCGTGGCTGGGTTCACCTTATATTGGTGGGATGTATCTTGGCCGAGGGGATGCTATTAGATGAGCCCAGACCTTTTGATAGCTTCTGTATTTAATGTATTACCTGCAATTTGTGTTTTAGAAGTGTTATTTAAATATAATCTGTACATACTATGTTGCTATCAAAAAACCTATTATTTATTTATTATTTATTTTATTTTCAATCAATCGAATTTTCTGGTAAAGAACCATTGCAGTAGGCCAACAATTCGTAGTTCATCATTGCACGTGCTGGAATACTAACCCGCACGAAAAGAGGCAACAATATTTGTATACGTCTAAGGCGTAGGAGTATTGTTACCAGATGAAATTTTATACTTTACCGGACTAGGACCGTTTTTTATTTGTTTTCGGATACCACTAGGTATCGAACCCATGTGGATTTCCACGAATAAGTGGAAATCAAGCGGCTTATCAACTAGGCCTTCGAAGTCATCGTCTCTAGATATACCTTATTTTTCAATGTAATCGTGACACCAATTTTATAGTTATTTACAAACGAAATGTAATCGTGAAACCAATGTAATCGTGACACCAATTTTATAGTTATTTACAAACGAAATGTAATCGTGACACCAATGTAATCGAGACACCAATTTTATAGTTATTTACAAACGAAATGTAATCGTGACACCAATGTAATCGTGACACCAATTTTATAGTTATTTATAAACGAAATGTAATCGTGACACCAATTTTATAGTTATTTACAAACGAAATACAAATGTGTTTTCATACTTAAATCAGAGCTTAATAAGAAAACTCGGAGACTATTTTTAAAGACCTTCTTTTTCTTCTCCCCCTGGCTCCATCCCAACTCACTGTCTGCGAAGACTGTTGGGGTCAGCTCTCCTCGTCCTCAGGTTGTATGCTCTTCTGTCCCGGACTACGTCCCACAGGCCGTGCCTCTGCATCAGATTATCTTTTTGCACCACCCACGAATTCTTTGGTCTTCCTCTGGTTGTTATTTGAGGAAGATTCATGGAGATTGCCTGGTTTTTTTTAGGTTGGTTTACAATGTGATATGGGTGCTCTGCCTCCAACGTGCAACACACCATCTCAATCCATCCGCCTCTCCTCCATCTTACTGTTGATGTCTGTAACACCTAGGCTTCCACCAATGCGTGAACTTTTTATTTTGTCTCTTAGGGACACACAAGCTCATATTAAATCTACTTGTTATTATTTCTTCTCCTGTTTATCACATGCTCTTTTCTGAGCTTCGTGGTCCTCTACTACATCTAGAAGTTGATATAACACCTGTCTCCATCCCTCCCAGTTCTTGACCATATTGAATACAGCGCTTTAAGAAGTCCTTCTTATCTCCTTTATTTGATCCGTTCATCTCAAAGGGCATCTTACCTTTACTCACTTTCCCTCAACTTTCCCTATAGTCACCAGATTCTCCAAAACTTTGAATATTCTTTCTAACAACATACCCAAATTACGTTAAAAAAATTTTGTATGGTACCAAAAGTCTTAGGTACGATAATCTGTAATAATTTGATGATAAAACCGTTGGTGCGCCTTGTGGTCCATATGATACAGAGCACCACGTCTTAAAGGCATCTATCATGTATCTTTCTTTTTTCATAATCTTTCATTTTTCCAATCCATACAGTGCTATGACTAATACTTAAGAAATAAGCAAACAGAACCCTCGCCAAGCCATCTTACCTCCTATCATCCAATCTGGAAGACTCGAGCAAATAGATGACAGGCCGATCGTCGATAAATGACGGTTTTGTTGGACGGAGTGTGACGTTAACACATGTATCTTGTTAGCGACTCGACGGTAGGACTACCAGGGTTTTCCCTGCCTTGAATGAAGTGGTGTACTCTAAACAGGATCAAGTGAGCCGCACTTGAAGTGATATGCACAAATGGGACCTAGCGGAATCGCGTTTCAGTGAGTGCACTGAAGTGCAGACCATGGACTACATCGTACACAGTTGCCCACTGTATGCATTCTCTGGAGGCATGCAGAAGCTACAAAACCTACACCTGGGGCAATTATCTGGTTGAAAAAGACTCACTGTATTGTTAGTCAAACGCATAAGTATTACATGGATTTTGATTTTTATTTTTTGTGTAGAATTAAAAAAGAAAAAACATACATTTGAGAATTTCCGAGAAAACAGCAAAGGAAAAAGAATAATATACAAAAAAAGAGTTAACCGAAAGCTTTCAGCGTAAGTAAGAAAGTTACAGATTTTAAGTTTCGGAGCTTGCGGTTAGCTACGTCCAAAATACTGAAACTACGCTAACAAGATGAGAGATCCTTACCGTGTTCAGGATTTTCAGTCCGGCTGCAGGGACTATTTTAAGCTTTCACAATTTCAGCATATACTCGCATGTATTAAAGAATATCAAACAACTTTGAGAGCAAACAAGCAAGCGTAAAGCGAGATTAAATTCTTCGGGATTCAAATATTTTAATATGAAATTCTTACTTTACAACATTAGTGAAATATTACTCATCATTTTACAATAAATATCGTCAGACAAATGTAAGCCACGAACATTTCTTACCTCATTAAAAAAATTAAGAAGAAGTACAGTAAATAAGAGCTATTTTATATCACAACTCATCCTCTGTGATCAAGTTGGCAAGACAATTATCTCCCAGCTCGAGGGTGGCATGTTCGATCCCTGTTGGAACTCTTTTTATTAAAATGGTTCCAGTCTGGATTTCACTTTGATCTCCAGGACATCGTTCTAATTTAATAGAAGAGATTATCACCACAAGGCAATAAGACCACCAGGTTTTCCTGTTTACAATGAAAGTGTTATACTACTATATTTTGTTTTATCCAACACTATTTATTCCCCTTTTTGTAACGGTATAACCCTACCGGTTTCAAGGCTTTCATCTCATCATCAAGGGAGCACAAAAACTATTTTGTTTGTACTCCCCTGATAATGAGGCGAAAGCCTTGAAACCTGTAGGGTTATACCGTTACAAAAAGTGGAATAAACAGTGTTTGATAAATAAATTACAACGTTTTTTTTAATCTTCGAAAAGAATAGTTTCACATTGTGGTGCCATTTTTTACATAAAATAAAAAATAAATAAAATAAAAAACTTATTTTATATTTTTGTGTTCCCCACATGTATATTTTTTATTTCTTTTAATTTTAGGTTCACAACTAGTTTCGAAGACCACCGTCTTCTTCCTCAGGTGAAAACAGACTAAGTTGTTAAAATATATTCTGTACAAGTGTTAATAGTATAATATAAAAGAGATGAGGTAGGTGGAGTGAAGTAGGGAGAAATTCTATGTATTTTTTTCTATGAAAAAAATCTATGTAATTTTTCTTCTTTTTTAATGTCTTGTATTTTTCAAAGTAATTGGGCTAAGCCTGTTTTGATAAAATAAATAAATATAAAAAAAAGAGAAGGAAGAAACGAAAGTTTTAAAAAACTCCACAGCACAACTTCGCTTTCCAACTAAATTAACGTTGGAATGGCGAGGGGATCCTCGCCTCCGAGGTCCAGCAACGACGATATCTACAAAGTTCTCAAAGGTTTGTCGTTTTGATGGTGCATAATACTTATCCATCGTCATATACACATTCCAATGTGTGATCCTTACTGACTTGACATTACTCTCATTGCCACATTTATAAATCTTCTAGTTTCTTTATGGAGATTTGAGTTAGTACCTATTGTAATTTATTTTTATCAAACGCTGTTTATTCCACTCTTTTGTGACGGTATAACCCTACCGGTTTCAAGGCTTTCCCCTCATCTTCAGAGGAGCACAAACAAGACTAAATGATGTTCGAACTGGTACCGACATACACGCTTCAACGGCTGGGGGCTGAGGGGTGATCGGAGGCATGGGACGATTTCGGCCAAGAGCGGAAAGATTTTTGGGATATAACTGTTCACCAGATGTTTGGGTTGATGTGCCGACTTAGTACCTATTGTATATTCTAGCGACAGAAAATTATGGACAATACACACATGTAGCAACTAAAAATTTGCATACATTAGTCATAATTCAAATCCCTGCTGCAGAGAACATCCTGCTTTTTAAAGAAGGAGCTTTGTGTCCTCTCCACTTTTACTTTAATCTCTTGAGACTGGTCCCATTAATCATTCAGCCAGAATCCTAGATATTATTTATATTGCTGGATAAAATACAAACTCAACAAATACATTTTAATGAGATGACAAATCCAATAAAGGTAAAAATAAGGGAAAAATATTGTAATTTATTTTTATCAAACACTGTTTATTCCATTTTTTTGTGACGGTATAACCCTACCGGTTTCAAGGCTTTTACCTCATCTTCAGGGGAGCACAAACAAGACTCTTGTTTGTGCTCCCCTGAAGATGAGGTGAAAGCCTTGAAACCGGTAGGGTTATACCGTCACAAAAAAGTGGAATAAACGGTGTTTGATAAAAATAAATTACAATGTCTTTAAACCTCCACAATGTTAATGCCTTAACTATAAACAACAGAAAAAATATTGTAATAGGCTTGGTCATTGTTATGACAAGAGTTAGAATACTTGAGAGTACATTGTTATGACAAGAATACTTGAGAATACATTGTTATGACAAGAATACTTGAGAATACATTGTTATGACAAGAGTTTGAATACGGAGTAAATTTTAGTAAAAAATTGCGTGAATTCTTAAATATTACTCATATGTTTATGGAGGAAAATGTGAGCTGGGCTATTAATTTCTGCGAAATGAAGTATTGCCCCAAGGGTTGACTCACGTGGTACATATTTATAATGAAGTCTCACGATTTTAAGCAGAATTATTAATTAATGAAAAAAAAGTGTTAAAAGCAGTATTAACCCATTATTTCTTAAACACTTTTATTGCAAATACAATCTGGCGGGCTTATTGCCAGGCGGCTATCTCTTCCAACCAACCAGACAAAAGTAAATGAAGCAAGTTACGTGGTCGCATAAATCATTCAAATGACGATGCCTCCCCACGAAATCCATAAACACATACGTGAGCACATGCCCACGAACCCCACAAAGACGGACAGTCACCCGAACATTATTTTTCATATAAAGTGAGATATCATCAATCAAAAGGATAGGAAGGCATGGTGGAGAGGAAAGGAAAGGAAAAATCAGGAATGAAACACATTATTTTACTAACTAGAAATTAAGAGTTTTTTCAGTCGCTTCTTAAAGAATGCCAAGGACGGAGCGAGTCTTATATTCGTTTGTAACTGATTCCAGAGTCTCACTGCATGGACAGTAAAGGACGACGTAAAAAAAGAGGAGCGGTGAACTGGAAAGGCCAATAAACAATATTTGTTTGAGCGTAGCGCTTATTAATATGTCCTCTGTAAGATACGTGTAAAACTCGAGTTTACAAGACACAAAAAACTAAAAATTATAAGCCCAGGTCCATAAAATTTAAGAGAGTCCACCTTAATTTTCCACTTTAATTTATGCCAAAAAGTACTTTTCTTTTAGTAGCAATCAAATATTTTGTCTTTGATATATTTACTCTCAAGTCTCTCACATTACAATCCGTGCTAGTCCTGTCCAGTAACATTTGTAGACTCCGCAATAAATTACCCGCAAGAAGAACAGTGTCATCTGAATAAGATTGTCTAATGATTCTAAAAAAATCAAAGAGTTAGATATTTCAAAAATATTTCAAAAGTTCCTTAGTAGTAATAATAAAAGGATAATTTAAAAAGCTCCGTTTAGAGACTAAACTCTCCTCAAGGGCGCTCCAGCTCAGGATTAAATGGATCCATTTAGAGAGTAAACTCTCCTCAAGGGCGCTACAGCTCAGGATTAAATAGCTTCGTTCAGAGAGTTAACTCTCCAGTACGCTCCAGCTCAGGATTAAAAAGCTTCGTTTATAGAGTTAACTCTCCTCAAGGGCGCTCAAGCTCAGGATTAAATAGCTCCGTTTAGAGAGTTAACCCTCCTCAAGGGCGCACCAGCTCAGGATTAAATAGCTCCGGTTAGAGAGTTAAATCTCCTCAAGGGCGATCCAGCTCAGGATTAAATAGCTCCGTTTAGAGAGTTGACTCTTCTCAAGGGCGCTCCAGCTCAGGATTAAATAGCTCCGTTTAGAAAATTAGCTCTCCTCAAGGGCGCTACAGCTCAGGATTCGAACCTGCTCATAAATTTTGATGAGACCTCCCAAAAAAGATCATGTTTAAGTACGTCCTAAAACTGCACATGCCACCCATATCTCTGACACTTGGAGGTAGACTATTCCACGCAACAGTGCCAGCAACGGCTAAAGCTGCACCCTGTTGGATTGATTTGGAAAAACCAAATTATTATATTTTTTTTAGTAAAAACTATTTATTCCACTTTATATAACTCTAATGGTTTCAAGGTTTTCACCTCATCATCAGGGGAACATAAATATGAATTGCTTGTATTCTCCTGATGATGAGGTGAAAATTGGTAGGATCTTACCGTTATATAAAGTGAAATAAACAATGTTTAACTAAATAAATTACAATGTTATTAAACCTCTACAGTGTTAATGACTTAACTATAAATAAGATGATACTTGTAATCAATTTATTAGATGAAAAAAAAATTGACCTCAAAGTTCAACTTCTCTCCGAAAAACCATCCCTCAGACAAAAATTCAAAAGATACAATGAAGAAATCTCATTATGGGACTTGAATACAAAGAGACAATGTTTGAAATGAAATGTTTGAATGTAACTCACAATATTATGTGTTGTAAAGTGTCTTTCAAATTGAGCGGTTTTTTTAATTCTTGGATAAAATACAGAAGGCGTCGCGAACTTGCCTGGGTCTTGTGACATTTGAGAAGTGTGATGTATGACATATATAAAAATCTAGTCGTATACAATACGACATCGCGATCAAATTGTTGAATTATTTTCTGTATTGTAATCTCCGGAAACGGCGATGTTAATTGGCCACCGAGATCATGTGATCTGACACGCTTGGACTATTTTCTCTGGAGTTGCGTGAAAAGCCAGATCTATAAGAATTACTTCCAATCAATTCCTGAGCTGAAGGATGAAATTATTCATGTTATTGGTGAGTTGGAACCGCAATTATGCCAAAATGTCATAAAAAATTATGACAAAAGAGTGGACATCTGTGGAGTTGCAAGAGGTGGACATTTGGCGGATATTGTTTTTTGTGTTTTAATGTCATACATTATACTTCAATGACCGTTTTTTGAAATCAAACAAAGTTCTTTGAAATCTAAGCAAATTGTGTTTTATTCAAGAATTTAAAAAAATTGAATTTAAAAAAAACGCTCAATTTGGAAGACCCTTTATATTAGAACACTTTCGTTGTAAACAGTACAATCTAGCTTACTTTTTGCCATGTGGCAATCTCTCTAAACGAAGAGTTACCAAACTTTTTTCGGCCGCAGACCCCTTTACCAAAAACTTTTAAAACCGTTGAACCCCTAGTCATTTACTTTACTTACTCAAATTAATACGTTTGTACAGTACTCGATATTAAACATTTCACTGGATATCAAACTTTTAATTTTAATCACTTGTAATTAAGGATTGAAAAAAGATAAAACGTCTACGGATTATGGCATTATCGTGTGCAACATTTAATATTGAAATCTGCGCTGACAAAAATTAAAGCAAAAAAATGTATTTTTGAATTATTTTACTTCCTAATTGAGTACCTATTGGAATCCTAGATATTTTAAAGTAACAAACAAATAGCAGTAGTAAGGGGGTCTATTTTTGCTGCCGTCGACCCCCAAATTTTTTTAATGAAATTATCGACCCCTAGAAAAATCAAATCGACCCCAGGGGGTCGATATCGACCACTTTGGAAACTCTTGCTCTAAACCAACAAGAAAAAATGTCAAAGAGTCCTTAAGTAAAAGATGACCTCCGTGGCCTTGTGGTAAGATACTTGTCTGCCGATCCGGAGGTTCCGGGTTCAATCCCCGCTTGAATCCAGATTTTTTCAAATAGGATTCCAGCCTGGTTAACACTTAGGGTCTTTAAAAACATATTTCTGGTTGGCTGGAAGAGATTGCCGCATGGCAATAAACTCAGGTTAAAAAAATGTAAAAGATAGACTATTTTTTTTTTTTAATGTTTATTTTCTAACGGGAATCGAACCCGCAATCCTCGATTCAGAATATAGGCGTATTACCAACTAAGCCACAATAGTCGCCATTTATCAACATCGAACATTCTATAGGTAGACAGACATTCTTAGCTCTTTTGGGCCCCCACATATAACATGTATAAAACTGGAGCAATAATAACTAAAAAAAATGAAAAAACTATTTTCTTAACCAAACGCAAAATAAATAATAATCTCTCTGGATCATCCATAGACAGACAGCCACTCTCTATTCTGCTCCACCCCTGAAACAACTGAAATTATTAACTGGTTTACTGAAACTTTGGGGAAAACACTACAAAGTTTTTCTTTGAAATTTCATCGCGTCAGATTGGAGTGATCAATCATCGCTACCAGGGGTGGATTCAGATTGATCCAATCTATTTTTAGACCTACTTCGAAATATTAAATTCTATTTTTGATGTTAAATAATAATCGACTTCTTTATAAGACGACATGAGGATTTGATGCATTCACATATTGCAGAAAACACTTTGCTTGGTTACTTTTTTCATAACAGGGCTGAAACATTTTTTAATTGTATACGGACGTTTATTTATTTTATTGTACATTTGACACAGGTTAAAAGAAAAAAAAAATGATAAAAGACTTTAAAATATGACATAAAAACAACAGAAACAATGATAATAGCGTTTTGCTATGAAGTGACTTAGTTATCCCTACAAAAAAATGAAGCAAACTCCTCACATAAAATATGAAAGATATAGCTATCGCAAAAATAACTTATCAAGTCATTCCGTGTGCAAGTCCTCCTTGCCGAGCCTCGTAATTGAGAATCCATTCACCATTCCAACGGAAGTTCAGTCTGAAAGTGAAGCTGTGCCATGGAATTGTTTTTTTTTTTTAATGAGTAAGCTGTTGTACACCAGCAAACTCACCAGGTACACCGTTGTACTGGATTCGATGGCACACCGAAGTGAAACGATCAGTGCACACCAAAATGTGTTTTATTCTCTTTTTGAAAGAAAAGATAAGACCGATGTTATAAGTATGCTTTTGCCCTCGAATACTAGGCGGAAAAAATGCTTGTGTCATTCAAAAGGAGAAGTACAGCGTGGGGCTCGAATCGGTATCATCCGCACCGAAGTCCAGTGTGTTACCGCACGGCCATATATTCCCTGTGCGAGTAGTGACGCCCTGAATAGTGCAGTTTACGAATGAGGCACCGAAAAATCTTGATTCATGATTACATAATTGGTAGTTCTCAGCAATTCTCATTGGCAGCCCTCAACTTCTCGGTAAATTCGAAACTGCATTACTTCCTCCAATATTATTTGATGGCTCTACCATACCATTACATAAAACCGTGAACCTAGAACACTCTGAAAGCCGTAAAAGGGTTTATTTATAACATAGCATGCACATATATAAATATATTCCGCAATCGCACACATATCACACGATAAATAGCAGAAAGTAAATTTAAGAAAGAAGCTATCAAAAGATCTGGATTCATCTCATAATATCTCATCGGCCGAGATACCCCCACGAATAATACATCATGAAAGTTTTTCAGCCGACACCCTTAAGATAATAATGATCATTGTTATAATAATTGAGAGAGTCTGCTCTCTAAATGGTGCAGTATAAATTGTCAATTTATTATTATAATTATCCAGATCTATTGGAAAAGCCCTGAAGTTCGTCCAAATTACTTATGTATTTAACACTTATTATTCAACACCTTTATTACATTATTTAACGATCCGTCTTTGGCATGCTTTATTTTATTTATTTATTTTTTATTTATTTAACACTTTTATTGCAAATACAATCTGGCGGGTTTCTTGCCAGACAGTAATCTCTTCCAGCCAACCAGACAAAAATAAATGAAGCAAGGTACATGGTCGCATAAATCATTTAGATGATTATCCATACCCACGAAATCCATAAAAACATACGTGAGTATATGCCCTAAAACTCCACAAAGACGGACAATCACCAGAACTTTATTTTTCATGTAAAGTGAGATATTATCAATCAAAAGAAAAGGAAGGAAGGATGGAGAGGAAATAAAAAGAAAAATCAAGAATGAAACACGTTATTTTACTAACTAGAAATCAAGAGTTTTTTCAGTCGCGTGTTTTCGGGTATAAACAGCAATCGAACCCGAAGCCCTCGAGGGAAATCAAGTGTCTTACCAACAAGGCCATGAAAGTCATAATTTCCAAATATTTATGAGATTTTTCAATGTGATAGCAATTAATCAGCACTCAACCACTTTTCTTCTTGACACATATTTTTTTGAAATTTTTAAACGATAACAACAATAAATGCGTATTTTTACAATTTCTAATCCATCCCTGTTTATCATCCCTGCGAGTAAATTATATTTTAACCCCCTCTATTCTTTTAACTTCATTAAATGAGCTAATTCAATCATTCACTCACACTGCTTTGTGCGTGTGACGAATTTAGTTTTATAGTTTCTATCATTAAAAATAAATAAGGCTTTTTTCATTTAACCCTTTGGTGGACACTATATATTTCATTGAAGGTGGTAGCGTGCGCTGCTAAGGTGCTACGCTAAAACAGAGGTCTTCCCAGTTTGCCACTCTTTTACGTCGTCTTTTACTGTCCATGTTGTGAAACTCTAAAACCAGTTACAAACAAATGATAGACTCACTCCGTCATTGGCATGTTTTAAAAAACGATTGAAAAAACTCTTAATTTCTAGTCAGTAACATAACATATTTCATTCCTGATTTTTCTTTTCTTTCCTCTCCGCCATCTCTTCCTTCTCCTTTGATCGATGACATCTTATTTTTGCTTTTATTATGTATCCTATATGGTTATTTATTTCATAAAAATTTATCATCATTTAAATTTTTTTGCGATCATGTAACTTGCTTTATTTAATTTTGTCTTGTTGGAAGAGATTGCTGCCTAGCAATAAAGCCACCAGATTGTTTTTACGATGAAGTTTTCATAAATAAATATTACACAAATGTATTATTGTGAATACCGTTGTTTTTCTTTTATTAAATTAAAATGTTTACTCGGTTGTTTATAGTTAAGGCATTAACGTTGTGGAGGTTTAAAGACATTGTAATTTATTTTTATCAAACACTGTTTATTCCACTTTTTTGTGACGGTCTAACCCTACCGGTTTTAAGGCTTTCACCTCATCTTCAGGGGAGCGCAAACAAGACTAAATGCTGTTCGAACTGGTACCGAAATTGTCCCATGCCTCCCTCATCCCTCAGCCCCCAACCGTTGAAGCGTGTATATCGGTACCAGTTCGAACAGAATTTAGTCTTATTGGCGCTCCCCTGAAGATGAGGTGAAAGTCTTGAAACCGGTAGGGTTATACCGTCACAAAAAAGTGGACTAAACGGTGTTTGATAAAAAAAATTACAATGTTTACTCTTATTAGAGTGGCCACTGAATGACGATGATGTAAAACATATCTCGCAGGAGGTCTATCGTCACCCTGGTAGTGTGCGCAGTAGCTCCATCCTGTTGGAACCATACCTAGCGGGCTTATTGTCTTATAGCAATCCCTTCCAATCAACCAAAAATGTGTTAAAGAGGGCTTAAGTGAAAACGAGACTAGAATCCCTTTTAGAAAAATCTGGGTTCCCGCAGGATTTAAACCTGCAACTTCCGGGCTGGGAGACAGACGTCTTACTAACTAAGCCATGGAGTTCCTCTGTATTCTATCAATTTAAAAAAGAAAACCCTTACAGAACGTGCAAGGTATGTGCTCACCACGAGGAGAGAAGTGAGATCCGGTACAGTGTAGGGAGTGTGATGTAGCTCTCCACAAAGGAAAATGTAGATATAATTATCGTACTAAACTAAAATATTCAATTATTTTAAACAAATATACAACATTTTATTATAATATTTAAAGTATTTTCGGATATATAGAAATTTTAGTAAACTCGTAAATAAATTTATTCCTCAAAAACAAGTCGATGGCTAAAGAAGTCTGTTTTGCATATTTTATTTATTTTACACATGACAAGAAAAATACATAATTTGCGAAAAAACAACAGGTAATTTAATTCGGACACACAATTTTAATGGATCTGGGTTTGTTGCCTTTCATTTGTCGTGTCCCCAGTAAACTAGGCGTTTGCCTGTGTGGGGAACCACGGTCGTCGCATGATATTGTCGCATACATACGGTCAATGACCGATGAAACGACCTTCGGATACCTCGATGAATTATAGTAAACAGTCCAAAGGTCACATTCCGGCCATTGACGCCGGCTGAGCTCTCGCACCTCACGCCATAGAAAGAGAACGCACCACGGCTATCTCACCAGTTCCGTATTCAGATGAATACCCACATACGACAATAAACCATTTCTGCATTCACAGAAGCGAAACAGAAGCATATCGCGAGCGCACTCTCGTGCACATTCCAAAAACATATAAATACCTACGTTACTATAAAAATAAACACTCTCTCTTTCCGCATTGCGATCTAACGTGTTTTATTTATTTACTAACAACTATCATCATCTCTTCGATAACGACCGATCACCTAAACCTGTATCTCACTGAGGAACATATATGAGTGCCGAATTCAATAAAGATAAAGAAAGGAAAACCATTTAGACAGTCGATCGGAGCGTTGTTGTTATTGCGACAGGATTTTGAGTACTTGGACTTTCAGGATGAATGACGTGTGGAAAAGATATGTGTAGGCTCTTGAGTATGAGTTTCTTCTTGTTTTGATTTTTGTTGTATTTGTATTTGTGTTTCTGTATATTTTTGTGTTAATTTTTATTCTTATGATTGTGTGCGGTATATTATGGGATGAACATTATTGGTTTTATTTTTGTTTCATTTTGGGTTCATTTTTGGTTTAACTTTTGTTTTTGTTTTAATTCTTATGATTGTGTGCGGTATATTATGGGATGAACAAGTTTGGTTTTTCTGGAGTGATGATGTGTGAAGATTTTGATTCCGCATGATGTTTCCAGTTGTAATTGAGTGTCACTGTTTGTCAGGTTGATGAGAACGTGCAACGGGGTTTTGTTTTTGTGTAATCAAAAATCGGAAAGAAGTATCGATTTACTTTTTCACGCAAAATATCCTCAGTGAGATACAGGCAAAAGCCTAGTTTCCTGGGGATACGACAAATGAAAGGCGACTAACCCAGATCAATTAAAATAATGTATGTCTAAATTAAATTACCTGTTGTTTTTTCGCAAATTATGTATATTTCTTGTCATGTGTAATAATAAATAAATAAATAAAATAAATATAGCATGGAAAAATACATCGATACTTCTTTCTAATTTTTTATTTTATACTCGTAAAACCCTGTTACACATTCTCATCAACCTGACAAACAGTGACACTTAATTACATATGCATACATCACACGAAATCCAACTCCTCACACTTCATCACTTCTGACAGACCAAAAACATTCATCCCATAATATATATTTTTTGTTATACTTTAAAATATTTGTTAAACTCTGTCTTTTGTTATGTATAAATCACTCATCAGATCAATGACAGCAGAAGACATCTCGTTCCAAACACTCATCAGATCAATGACAGTAGAAGACATCTCGTTCCAAACACTCATCAGATCAATGACAGTAGAAGACATCTCGTTCCAAACACTCATCAGATCAATGACAGCAGAAGACATATCGTTCCAAACAACTCGTTCCAAATACTATAATATATGTCATCATCTATCGTCGAAATATGAATGCCGTGAATATTTTTACATTTTTGTGCATGTTGAAAAGTATAAATTCAATTCAGTCGTCTTACCAACATTACGATAAAAAACTTTTTTTTTCTGCAGGCAGAATATTAAAATCTAAATATGACCCACACTCAATATAATTTGAAGAATAATTCCAACCTTTAGCTCTATTCAAACATTCTGCTCGCCTTTTTGTCAAGTTTACCTTTCAAAGCATCTTGGGTAAAAAATTGTTGAAAATAAATTTGGCAGGCATGCTTTATTTTCATAAAGAAAAAAATTCTTTTTTCCTTAAAAAAATGTATATTTTCAGCCACCAGGCAGTGGTCTCAAACTGACAGACCACGAAGTCATTGAATTTTGTATATTTAAAAATAAATTACTTTGTTATTTCATTTTATTTATTTACACATGACAATAAATGTACATAATTTGCGAAAAAACAACAGGTAATTTAATTTGGGCATACAATTGTAATGGATCTGGGTTTGTTGCCTTTCATTTGTCGTGTCCCCGGCAAACTAGGCTTTTGCCTGTATCTCACTGAGAATATTTAGCATAAAAAAATAAATCGATACTTCTTTCCGATTTTCGATTACACAAAAACCAAATCCCCGTTGCACATTCTCATCAACCTGACAAACAGTGACACTCAATTACAACTGGAAACATCATGCGAAATCAAACTCTTCACATATCATCACTCCAGAAAGACCAAAAATGTTCGTCCCATAATATACCACACATAATCATAAAAATAAAACCAAAAATATACAGAAATACAAATATAAAACAACCATTCATTACATTAATCCTGCAATCTTATTGTCTTACATGTTCATTGTATTACACTTTCATTGTATACAGTTTAACCTGACGAACTTATTTCCATGTGGTAATCTCTTCCAATCAACCAGAAAGATGATAAAGAGACCTTAAATGAAAAATCATACTGGAATCCTTTTGAAAAAATCTTGGTTCCAGCGGGAACCAAGCCCGCAAACTCAGGGCTGGTAGACAGGCGTCTTACCAACTAAGCTACGGAGGCCATTAGCTAGCCACCAGAGATAGTTTATTCCATGCTGAAGGGTCAGCTTTTAATTTTACCTACATATGGATGACCAGTGTATTATATATATATATATATATATATATATATATATATATATATATATATATATATATATATATATATATATATATATATATATATATATATATATATAAATATATATTATATATATATATATATATATATATATATATATATATATATATATATACTATAATATATATAATATATATATATATATATATATATATATATATATATATA